>OY992876.1:381072836-381315336 GCA_963921405.1 Cepaea hortensis | reverse complement strand
TCGACATACTTCAATCCACCAACAATCCACCATGCTCGTGAAGCACATCATCAAAGACAACAATCACAGTGTACACGACAGCTAGGTCTGTTTACCGCCCGCTCAGATCTAACCAACCCGGTTTGATACCACGATCCTACAATCAGCGGTTCCCACGCCATGAGGGGCCACCTAGATGCATGGTCAAAGTAAACATAAAGGCCCCGTTTACACGCTGTTGGCTGTGTTGGATATATGGTGCTAGATCCATGTTTTAGACTAATGGGCACTCGGTGGGTGCTGTGGTCTATATCACACGGGGTGCTTTTACTTCCCGGGACATTTCCAGGTTCTCATTTCGACTGGGTCAGCCTGGAAGCCCGGGTCAATTACACCAGTTCCTGGCGCGACATGGACTAGAACACTGACCTCCGGGAGGGCAGGCAAGTCTACATGCAAATGTAAACAATATAAAATGACACAAAGTAGTGTAGCTTTACATAACAGAATTTCGACACATACAGGACGTTGCGGCGATTAGCCTTCATCAGCAAATAAACACATTCACAAAACACAACATATAGTCAAGGAGATCTCCTATGACTACATCAAAACGTGACGACAGGACGGAAAGAACAAAAAGATGGGGGAAAAAATGAAAGCAATGAAGAGAAAATTACAATTGGAAAAAATGTTCATACTCACCCCAGAATTCCAAGCTATGTATAACTCCAAGTATCACCGATGTTTTATTTTTAAACCCAACTGAGGGAATTGGATGTAGGATGATGACGGGGTGGTGGGTGTAACGGTTCAGTGAGCACATTGAAAGAAGGGGGAGGGGCGGAGGCAGGAAGGTAGGACGGCAACCTGTGATGGTAGTGGGAGAATGGTATCTGAGCAATCCCAGTGGATGTACTAACAAAGCATGAGTGGGTGCCAGTGGACGAATATTGAAGAGCAATGGAGTGTGCACCCAAGTATGTACTCCTTTATGTTATTGTGAGGCGAGTCCTAAAGTCTGAGCGCACATACATACATCTACACCACTCAACAGACACTCATACAATAGTGTACATGGACATGTCTTCTTCTTCTTCAGCGTTCCGAGCCATTGAGGTTCTTTGCTGCAGATACAATCCGTCTCCATTCGTCTCTCTGGTGGATCTTCTCTTGCCAGTCGTTGATTCCAAGTGCTTGTAGGTCTGTATATGTATTATCTCTCCACCGCCTTCTTGGTCTACCTCGGGGTCTACGGTCATTTATTTCCTGAGTGTAAGCGAGTTTTGTTTCCCTATTATCTTCCATTCTTTCTATATGCCCCAGCCATTGTAGTCTATTAGCCTTCATGATACCAGTGATTAGCGAGGACTTAAACAGATCATAAATGTCTTTGTTACTTCTTCTTTTCCACTCTCCACTTTGTGTATCCCTAATGGGTCCAAAGATGCGTCTAAAAATTTTGTTCTCAAAGGTTTTAACAAGGCTTCGTCTCCTTTCGTTGTACTCCAGGTTTCAGAGCCATACAGCACAGCTGGTCTGATCAGTGTTTTGTATATTGTGATTTTGGTGTTACGAGATAGCGCCTCTGATTTTAGTAGATGTTGTAGTGCATCGTATATCTTATTTCCAGAGTTGATTCTAGTTTGTATTTCTTCCCTTATGATGTTGGAGCAGTTGAAGATTGTACCCATGTATTTGTATGTTTCCGTTCTTTTAATGGTCATATTATCTATTTGTATGTGGCCAGAGTTTTTAGCCATTCCGTCTCTTGAAATTACCATATGGACATGTGCAAAGTATATAAGAATGAATGAATGAGAGAGAGAGAGAGAGAGAGAGAGAGAGAGAGAGAGAGAGAGAGAGAGAGAGAGAGAGAGAGAGAGAGAGAGGTTGGTATAGTTCCTGCGACATGCCAAATGGGGTATGCGGAGTAGGTCGGTCTACAAGTACGAGGTTTCACTCATACTGTTCCCTATGAAATAGGGTCAGTAAGGTTGATTGTTATACCACGTATTTTAGGATAAAATCACCTAATGCTTGTGTTATGGGGGGTTGTATGTGATAAAATAATAGACTTGAGAGGTAGGGAGACGTATGGAAGGCTAACACAGCTGGGCAACAAATGACAACACAAGCAACACAAACTTCATCAAAACATCGGGCCACAGACAGGGTTGGGGAGCTGTGATGTCTGCTCTAGACCAGGCGCCTAAAGAAGAAGAAGAAGAAGAAGAAGAAGAAGAAGAAGAAGAAGAAGAAGAAGAAGAAGAAGAAGAAGAAGAAGAAGAAGAAGAAGAAGAAGAAGAAGAAGAAGAAGAAGAAGAAGAAGAAGAAGAAGAAGAAGAAGAAGAAGAAGAAGAAGAAGAAGAAGAAGAAGAAGAAGAAGAAGAAGAAGAAGAAGAAGAAGAAGAAGAAGAAGAAGAAGAAGAAGAAGAAGAAGAAGAAGAAGAAGAAGAAGAAGAAGAAGAAGAAGAAGAAGAAGAAGAAGAAGAAGAAGAAGAAGAAGAAGAAGAAGAAGAAGAAGAAGAAGAAGAAGAAGAAGAAGAAGAAGAAGAAGAAGAAGAAGAAGAAGAAGAAGAAGAAGAAGAAGAAGAAGAAGAAGAAGAAGAAGAAGAAGAAGAAGAAGAAGAAGAAGAAGAAGAAGAAGAAGAAGAAGAAGAAGAAGAAGAAGAAGAAGAAGAAAGAAGAAGAAGAAGAAGAAGAAGAAGAAGAAGAAGAAGGAGAAGAAGGAGAAGAGAAGAAGAAGGAGAAGAAGGAGAAGGAGAAGAAGAAGAAGAAGAAGAAGAAGAAGAAGAAGAAGAAGAAGAAGAAGAAGAAGAGAAGAAGAAGAAGAAGAAGAAGAAGAAGAAGAAGAAGAAGAAGAAGAAGAAGAAGAAGAAGAAGAAGAAGAAGAAGAAGAAGAACAACAACAACAACAACAACAACAACAACAACAACAACAACAACAACAACTAAGGACAGGTGTCAATGTGGGGCTAAGAAAAGAGCCCCTGAGTCTTTACAAAGTTGAGAATCCCTGCTGATTTCAATGTGTATCCCGGCCGACCTCCCACCCACCAACTGTAATAGCTGAATACCTGGCGTGGCTAACGTCTTTACAATGATTTCTCAAGGCAGAACTTAACCTGTCAGTTCACTGGCCCACATTTCTACACCGACCTGGAGTTGTGTCTAGGCTCTGAGATGTTCATTTAAGTCCTGAATTTAATTGTATCCACCCCCAGCCCCTTTATTCCACCTTTGCGGTAATGTTCAATTAAAAGCGTTGTCGGAAGAAACTATTTGAAATACTCCATGAACATGGCAGAAGACAAGGCAAACAAACCAAGAGGAACGGTTTGAAATATTTCATGAACATGACAAACAGACCAGGGCAATGTAGATTTAGTTGTGAACAATAGGGCGGAAAGATTGCTGTTAGAAATATTGTGATTCTGTTGGACAGTGTTCCTCAAACATGATGAGATTCACGGCTGAGCAGATCGCAGAGCTGTGGAGAACATTCAATCAATCAATCAATCAATCAATCAATCAGGTACCGCCTTCACAATGAAGGTTGGCTGCAAAGGACCTCCAACACTGTCTGTCTCTCGCCCTGACTGTACATTCTGTCAGATTGATGTACGTCCATCTCTTGATGTTATCTTCAAACTTAAAATAACACAAAGTAATGCATCTTTACATAACAGAATTACGACACATACAGGACGTTGCGGCGACTAGCCTTCATCAGCAAACAAATACATACACAAAACACAACATATAGTAACGGAGAAGACCCTCCGGTGACTACATTAAGGCGTAACGATGGGATGAGAAGAATACAAAGATGAAAAAATGAGAGCAATGGAGAGAAAATGAAAATTTAAGAAAATGTGTTCCTACTTACTTAATAATCCCAAAATGTGTAAATGCAATACACATTTTGGGATTCTCAGGTAAGTAGGAACACTTTTATTCCTCACATTTTCGTTTTCTCTCCTTTGCTCTCATTTTTTCATCTTTGTATTCTTCTCATCCCATCGTTACGCCTTAATGTAGTCACCGGAGGGTCTTCTCCGTGACTATATGTTGTGTTTTGTGATGTAATCATCTACACCAGTGGTTCTCAACCTTTTATGGCCCATGCATTCCTTCACCTTATGTTCAGAATGTCACCCCCCCCCCCCCCCCCACGCCCCTGGAAACCCTAAAATGTCCCCTGTGGGAGGAGAATTCCCCACCGGTTGAGAACCACAGGTCTACACACATGGGAATGATGTGTGACTCGGGGTGATGTAATCATCTACACACGTGGGAATGATGTGTGACTCGGGGTGATGTAATCATCTACACAGATGGGTCTGATGTGTGACTCGGGGTGATGTAATCATCTACACACGTGGGAGTGATGTGTGACTCGGGATGATCTAATCATCTACACAGATGAGTCTGGTGTATGACTCGGGGTGATGTAATCATCTACACACGTGGGAATGATGTGTGACTCTGGGTGATGTAATCATCTACACAAATGGGTCTGATGTGTGACTCGGGGTGATGTAATCATCTACACACGTGGGAATGTGTGACTCTGGGTGGTGTAATCATCCACACACATGGGTCTGATGTGTAATTCAGGTTGATGTAATCATCTACACAGATGGGTTTGAAGTGTGACTCTGGGTGATGTAATCATCCACACACATGAGTCTGATGTGTGACTCTGGGTGATGTAATCATGTACACAGATGGGTCTGATGTGCGACTCTGGGTGATGTAATCATCTACACAGATGGGTTTGAAGTGTGACTCTGGGTGATGTAATCATCCACACACATGAGTCTGATGTGTGACTCTGGGTGATGTAATAATGTACACAGATGGGTCTTATGTGCGACTCTGGGTGATGTAATCATCTACACACGTGGGAATGATGTGTGACTCTGGGTGATGTAATCATCCATACACTTGGGTCTGATGTGTGACTCAGGGTGATGTAATCATCTACACCGATGGTTATGGTGTGTAACTCTGGGTGATGTAATCATCCACACACACGGGTCTGATGTCATCCACACAGATGGGTCTGATGTGTGACTCTGGGTGATGTAATCATCTACACACGTGGGAATGGTGTGTGACTCGGGGTGATGTAACGCACGCGCGCACGCACGCACGCACGCACGCACACACACACACACACACACACACACACACACACACACACACACACAAAGAAAACCAACATATTTATTTACTAAAAGAAAAGTTATCAAAGAAGGCGACGTTAGCAAAAAGATGGTTACATCAGACCTAGTGTGCACATATCCGAATCTCACAAACTAAGCAGCGAAAAAGGTTAGTGAGGTTTGTGAAACTGATATTTGGCTTTCAAGATATCATCAATGTTTAGTTTGGAATTGCTGCAACCAGTCAAGAGAATTGCAGTCAATCTCGTTCGATGTGTTGACTTCACATACTTCATTTTAAAAAAATGTTTGCTCACAGACATAAGTTGTTCCAAACACTGATGCCATACCAGCGGCAAATTTCTTCAGTTTCGGAAACTCAGCATCAGGTAAGTAGCGGTAAAATTCAACAAGTTTTATTTCCTTATGCTTCTCTTTCAACAAGTC
The DNA here is from genome assembly GCA_963921405.1 of Cepaea hortensis. Lineage (NCBI taxonomy): Eukaryota > Metazoa > Mollusca > Gastropoda > Stylommatophora > Helicidae > Cepaea > Cepaea hortensis. Next base: position 381,309,736 of record OY992876.1, on the reverse strand, counting down.
ATTTGCTTGCAAATCAACGAGCTCCAACTGTAGTTCAACTGGCATATCATCAAGGTTTACAATTAAACGGATTCTGGTAAAGAAGAATGGCACTCTCAATTCTGTCAAGATCTAAAAATCTCTCCCCCCAAAAAAATGCTTCTTCAAGTAACGAATAATTTTTTCCCCCGGGAAATCGACGTTGGCCTCTTCAGCGATTGTAGCGCAAAACTCTTTGAAACCGTGAAAATGGGAAACGTTTCTCCTTACAGCTGTGCTTCAAGCACTGACAGCTTTCCCCGAAATCCTTTGATGATTCTGTAGAGATCACAGATGAAATTATCCTTTCCCTGAAGTTTCAAATTCAGTTCATTCATGTGGGATGTGATGTCTATAAAAAATGACAACTTTGACAGCCAGGTAGAATCTGACAGCTGTAGATCAGCTCTATCTTTTTCAGTGAGGAAAACATCTATTTCTTTTCGGAGCTTGTAACAATGAAACAGGACTTTACCGCAGCTGAGCCATCTCACTGATGTGTGATAAGGCAAGTCGCAGAATTCAGAATCAAGAAAAGCCTGGAACTGACGGTGACTGAGTGCATGTCCCCGAATGAAGTTCACAGCAGAAACGACTGGTTTCAGTACACAAGAAATATCTAAGTCTTTCAAACAGAGTGTATGATGCAGTGTATGAACAGAGCGCCCGGAATTTGCAAATCTTCCAAATGAGTCCTAATCTGCCCCATCAGACCCTTTCTCACTCCAGCCATGTATTTTTCCTCCATTAACTATAACACCTCGAAGCTGATTCCACTGAAGGTTATAGTCTTGCAAAACTTTTGCACTTCCATGAAAATGTCTTTTACAGTGGTTGTTCCGTTCCATGCATGCTGCAAACGGATGCCAACTCTTCCGTTATCTGAAAGTCCGAATTGACACCACGAATGAACACGAGAAGTTGTGACGTACTCGAGAGATCAGTAGACTCATCCAGCGCCAGAGAATACCACAACAAATTCCTAGTTTTCTCGCGTATCTGTAGCAGCACTATGTTCTCTCCAAGTTCTTCTGCTCTTCGCACAACTGAACTTACTGAAAGGCTGATAGTTCCAAACATTTCGGCTTTCTCAGGACACAAGTCATTTGCTGTTTCTACCATACACTCTTTGAGGAAGTTGCCATCAGTAAACGGCTTTCCTCGTTCTGCCATCTTATGCACTATTTTTTTTTTAAACTTGCACGAGTGACAGATTCATTTTCAGCACACTTTCTCGTGAAGAGATTTCTTTGTGTTTCTAAAGCACGTTTCATGGACTCATTTTTTTCTCACAGCGTAACTTTCAAGAAAACTTTGAATATGTTCATATAAGAATGCAATTGGTTTTCTGAAGTACTTTACTCCTCATTCTTCATTGAAAACGGAACACTCGGCGTCCACTTTTCTTTTCTTAGTAGCCATAATGAAGGGTGAAGTACACGGGATCTGAAAATGAAAAACACATTGAATTAGAAACATAATTAAAATCCTATTGAAACACAAGAATAATCAGAGGACTAGGGGTCACTGATATCTCATAATAAAGTTTACAAAATATATAAACAGGGCCGGCCTAAATAAGCAGCCTAGAGCAGAGTTTTTCAACCGTGTTCCGTGAGTGGCATCCAGGGGTTCCACCGAAACAGACCGAAATCGTATACATGCAACATCTCTGCCCATCTTGTTTATTACATAAAGTAGGACAAACACTTGGATCATCGCACAGAGTTCCTTGATCAACGTAAACATTTGTGTAAGGATCTGCTCCAGCAGAAAGGTTGAAAACCACTGACCTAGAGACCAGCTCGATTAACACCTTGACCGGGTAATCCTTTTATGGCATTTTTATGCCATGTTTGCTACTCTGTTACCTCTATTCACACTTGCAGTTCACTTACCTATCACTGTCAAACAAATAAATCATTGTTACATACCTATAAAATGGATGACTGGCAAAAAGAAGTAATTATTTCTGGAGCACAGAACCTGTGTTGACAGCCGGGCGTATCTGGAGAAGGGAAAGATGCACTGTGAGTGTGTTGCCATGAAAACCATGGTAACGTCATAGCGTAGGCGGCGCTACCACGAGCCGGGGAAGGAGTTGAGATGGCGCGAAATAAGCAAACATTACAATAAATAAGAAAATCTAGATACAATAATTTATAATTGAAAATAGTAAATTTAAGACACATAGCAGCCAGGAGGTCCCCGCACGTGTGAAGATCGCCTATTATTCTTAACAGAATATTTACATTTAAATTGTATCGCAACGTCTCGTGTTCCATATATTATATCAAGCAAGTTCGAGTACCGTCGGCGGACCGGATGAAATTACGTCGAGGGCCAGATCCGGCCCGCGGGCCGTAGTTGGGTGACCCCTGCTCTACACACATGGGTCTGATATATGATTTGGGATCATGTAAACATCTACACAGATGTTTCTGTTCTGCTAATGGGCTTTCTCGGCCCGGGTTGGAGGGAGAGCTGCTGATGAAGACAGCGTGGCTTTTGCTGTAACTACCAGCAGTTTAACCATGGAGGCCATGGCAGTAACAAATACAACAGCGTGGCTGGAGACACAGAGGTTCACCCAGGCATGTTTTATCAGCGACTCCGTCAGTATGTTCAGGAAAATCGAGATGGGCAGGGCCAGACGGCAATGACTGGAACCTCCGAGGAAGTTAAGACTAATGATTATTTCATGTTTGTGCTAAGGGAGCGGGTGTCATGGGGAAGGAATGAAAAGACAGGCTAGTGGGATTGGTTGTTGTAGGGAGCGGAGAGCCCTGGATCACACTGACACAGGGAGAAAGGACGAATACATGGTTGAAGAGTCGGATGTGATTCTGCAGCTGTGATCAAACTGTCAGAGCGTCAAGCCAAATGGGGTAATGCCAGACGAGAGCGACATGCGGGGAGCCAATTGAGAACATCAAGCAACACAAACCGGAAGTCATCAGTTGCTCACACGATGGCGGAGCTACTGAGACCGAGATCTGAGCACTTACAGACCTATTGCTTGATGTACAATGAGGATGATCTGTGGACAGACTAACTTCACAAATTCCACTCACCACCCGTTGCGAACAGACGAAATGTATTTAACACCTCTCACACTGTTATAAAGTTATTATTATTTTTTTTTAAAGTTAGTTGTATATCCCTTACAGGATGTCGCAGTCAACACCAGCATTTTTTGTTGTTGTGATTTCTTGGTAAGTTTACGTTCAGTAGTTTGCCATTGTTTTCTGAACGACCGGCACCCATACCGTTTCATACAAAACCAACGCAAGGCAGTCTGCAGCCAAATCGCCTGCAGCTGTATTTCGAACGCGGGTATGCGGGATTACGAAATGCGTCCGTAATTCCTCTGCCACGGAGCTGACGATCAAATTAGTAGCACTCGTTTAAATGTGCGTGTGTGTTTCTGTGCGTGTGTGTGCGCGCGCGCGCCCACAATTTTGTTTACACGAGAGCTGCCACGGGGGTCGAAGCCCCAGATTTGAGAAGCTCTGGTCTAATGCTGTCTTAACGAAACTTGCTGCAGACGATGAGAACGGTGTCTGCGAGGTTAAAGGTCGCAGTACGGTTTTGTGAATTGAACTTTCCTGATCAGAACCAGGTGACGTAATATTCGCATTGACATTTTGACATCTGGGTGAATCTAATGATAGGGGTGTCTGGTTATCTCTTAGTTTATTCCATCAGTCTGTCGCAGAACTTCCGTGTCTCTTCTTTCTGTCTCTATTTCTGACTTTTACATTTTATCAACTCACATCTGTGTGTGGTCCCGAGGAGAAGAGCACATAGCTGACCTGCCTGGCTTTCTTCTCCTTACTTGTCTCAACCTCGCTGACCCCACAGATCGGTGGGTGTCTCAGGACAACTTTTACATTTAACTTGTGTTACCTGTTGATAAAGACGGGTCATTCGTGGGTGTTCTCGGGGTACGGCATCACCAACATCAAGTGTCTTGCCACCAGACGTAGGCCAACTAGCTTCTCTGCAGCTCCTGTTCCTAAACAGTGTCTATGGACTGATTCAGCAACAAGTGACCTCCCATTTGGACAGATGGACGACATATCGCCATACTCATCATCATCATCAAGTGCCCTGCCAACTGGCGTAGGCGTTCATGGCTCTCCACAGATCTCAGTCTTTGGTGTTCTAGATCAACTCTGCCGATGATATTCCTCCAAGCCACTGCCTCAATACATCCAGCAACATTTCTCTTGGTCTGCCTCTACTCTCTTCTCCTCGATCTTTCCAGTTGTCACGATGTTCTCCAATGCCTCTTCTCATCACATGACCAAAGAAAGCTGTTTGTCCCTGTCCTATTATTATATATAATGTTCTAGTTTCATTAGCATGTTTCAGGCAAACGTTGTTCGTTGGTCTGATCGCCATACTAGGATCATCATATTATTTGTTTTATTTCGTGGTATCTTCCACAATTTCTATGCTCAGCGAATCGATCCACTTGTTTAAGAGTATTCCGTGTACTTGAGTGTTACATTGCATTTCTTTCTGCTTGGGGAAGACCATAATCTCTGCTTACAATTCACAGCTAACCCTAGCCGCTCACTGAGTACAATAACTACATCTATCAAAGGCTGCAGATCCTTTCATCTGTCACCAGTCAACATTGTATCATCTGCATATCTTAAATTGCAGTTATTAAATTGTTGATGCTACCTTCTCCAATGGCGATTCCACATATCTTTTACATTTCTCATATTTTCAGTATAAAAAGAAAAATATCTGGAGACATCATGTCGCACCCCTCTCTTAATATATGGTATTGACCTACTTCTCTCTTATCCCTTTTTATTTCATCTTATAGTTTCCTATAAATGTTCCTTGCACGCCTGCAGAATTCCCCCATCAATGGAGTCTACAAATCATCTGGATTATGTCAACGTGTCTTACTCCACGCAAAGCCTTTCTGCAGTCAATGGAGCAGAGAGAGTTCTGTTTAAGGGAAACTAACATTCTTCACTTGTAGACAGGGGAAAGAACCACGTTATTAAAGTATCCAAGAGACTTGTTGAAGCATCATAAAGCATTCTTTGCCAGCTTTTCTGCACAAACCAGACTAACACAAGACATAAAATCAGAAAAAGTATGTTGGTTTACACAAACAAATAAATAAACATATGGCATATTACAAAACTAGTTAGATGCATATCCTTTAGAACAGTGCTTCTCAACCTTTTTTGACCCATGCCCCCCCTTCACCATATTTTCAGAACGTCATTTCCCCCCCCCCCCCCCACCTATCAAAAATTTGGGGCGTGCCCCCCTTCACCATATTTTCTGAACGTCATCCCCCCCCCCCTTTCATATTTCCTACCTAAAAATTCCTCCACCCCTACACAGTATACGTAAAAATGGAAGGTAAATATGTTAAAACAGGTCTAGACATCCACATAAAACGTGATTTGTGGGTCTACTTACTTTATAAAATGAATTTTAGAAGAATGAGACGTGCATAACTGTAAAGTATGAAGGGAAAAGCAATATCAAGTCATCGGTTCTTGTATTAACGAGCGATCTTGAAATGATCTTCATCCCCCCCCCCCCCCCCGAAACCCTAATATCCCGGGGGGGGGGGGGGGGGGGAGATTCCCCACCGGTTGAGAACCACTGCTTTAGAACGTAGCAGTCAGCCCCAGCTTTTTTAAGCTGTTTGTATTCCTGGGCAAGTTTACATTGAGTAGTTTGCCATTGCTTTCTGAACGACCGGCACCCATACCATTTAATAAAAAACCAATGTAAAGCAGTCTGCTGCCAAATAGCTCACAGCTGTCTTTTGAACCCGGGTATGCGGGATTACGAACTGCATCTGGGGGCCGGCATACTGCAAAACAAACCACCAAAAAACTCCACAAAACCCCCAAATAATTGCATTTCTACCTTTCCTTGTGATCTCAGTTGAGTGCTAACCCATAGCCTCTATCATGACAGTCCTAGGGTCAAATCCCTGTGAGACCACAGTAGGCCAGATTGTATGTTACATCTCATGGACTAGTAGTTGCAATGTGGATGGTCTATTGCAGTGGTTCTCAACCTTTGTTGGCCCATGCACCCCTTCATATGTTCAGAATGTCATTCCCTCCCCCCTTTTCATATTTCCTCCCTATAAATTTCCCCCTCCTCTGCACATTATACGTAAAAATGGAAGCTAAATTTAATAACACATACTAGAACAAGTCTAGACATCTACATACGTGATTTGTGGGTCTACTTATGTTATAAAACGAATTTAAGAAGGGTGAGAAATACAGAACCATAAAGTATGGAAGGAAAAACAATATCGAGTAATCGGTTCTTGTATTAACATGATCTTGAATTAATCTCAACTCCCCCCCCCCCCTCCAAATAAAAGAAAGGGGGGAATGGGGGGAGAGAATTCCCAACTGGTTGAGAACCACTGGTGTACTGACTAGCTAACTAACTACCTAGGCTAGAAGAGTTAAGCCTAAACAAGGTTTTCTTTCTGTACATCCCAGGTTAAAAGAGGAACATCCAAACAAGCTGTACCTCTACCCCAGGGTAGATGAGGAAAGATTAAAGACAATTATATGTTACCTCTACATCCCAGATGTGGTATAGAAAGAAATGAGGACACAGAGATGTGGTATAGAAAGAAATGAGGACACAGATGTGGTATAGAAAGAAATGAGGACACAGATGTGGTATAGAGAGAAATGAGGACACAGATGTGGTATAGAAAGAAATGAGGACACAGAGATGTGACAGAAAGAAATGAGGACACAGATGTGATATAGAAAGAAATGAGGACACAGATGTGGTATAGAAAGAAATGAGGACACAGAGATGTGGTATGAAAGAAATGAGGACACAGAGATGTGGTATAGAAAGAAATGAGGACACAGATGTGGTATAGAAAGAAATGAGGACACAGAGATGTGGTATAGAAAGAAATGAGGACACAGATGTGGTATAGAAAGAAATGCAGACAAAGAGATGTGGTATAGAAAGAAATGAGGACACAGAAGTGGTATAGAAAGAAATGAGGACACAGAAGTGGTATAGAAAGAAATGAGGACAGAGATGTGGTATAGAAAGAAATGCAGACAAAGAGATGTGGTATAGAAAGAAATGAGGACACAGAGATGTGGTATAGAAAGAAATGAGGACAGAGATGTGGTATAGAAAGAAATGCAGACAAAGAGATGTGGTATAGAAAGAAATGAGGACAGAGATGTGGTATAGAAAGAAATGCAGACAAAGAGATGTGGTATAGAAAGAAATGAGGACAGAGATGTGGTATAGAAAGAAATGCAGACAAAGAGATGTGGTATAGAAAGAAATGAGGACAGAGATGTGGTATAGAAAGAAATGCAGACAAAGAGATGTATAGAAAGAAATGAGGACACAGATGTGGTATAGAAAGAAATGAGGACACAGATGTGGTATAGAGAGAAATGAGGACACAGAAGTGGTATAGAAAGAAATGAGGACACAGATGTGGTATAGAGAAATGAGGACACAGAGATGTGATATAGAAAGAAATGAGGACACAGATGTGGTATAGAGAGAAATGAGGACACACAAATGATGTACCTCTGTAAGATGCTAAGAATCCCAAGGAGAGCTGAGAACACTAGTATCCAAGATCTCATCATCAAGTGCCATGCCAATAAGCATGGGTGGTCATGGTTGGCCAACGGACATGATCATGAGATCGTGAATCAGGTCTGTGTTGTTATCTTGATTACACCATGTGGCCATGCCACCCAGATATTTCTCTCTCTGCTTACCCCTTGCTCTGTCCCATTCAATCTTGTCAGTTGTCACAAAGTTTACCAGTTTATTTCTACTCACATTTGCTCTAAACATCTTGTCTGCCTACTATAATTTCTTGAATTAATGTAGTTTTCACTTGTTTTTGTTTTTTTAGAACCTGCTCATTGGCTTGTCTCTCTGACCATGGTGTTCTTTGCATTTGCCACAGAAATCACATATTGCCATTAGTTTTTCAGTGAGTCTGATTATTGTCCATATTTCACACACATATAACAGTAGGTTTTACATAGAACTTCAACTTTCTTTTCTCATTGCAACTGACAGCATTTTATTGGTAATAATGTTCACATTGCAAAAGGCTACCTTTGCTACAGTGATTCTTGTGAATTTTACGAGAGGACAATTCACAAAGAGACATGATTATCCACATCAGGAGAAGACACTCGTCGTTTGGTCACAATGGGAAGAGACTGTTGGAGACAAGAGATCAATGGAGAATGGGGGGGGGGGGGGGGGTGTTGACACCTAGAAGACAATCAATGGTCAATGTAATAAAAATTACTGACGGCAGATTTGTGTAGAGGAACGTAATCGCTAGTGTTGCTATGCATAGCTCATACTGATGTGATGGAGACCAGTATGATCGGGCATCTTGTATTCATGGAAGTGGGGGTGGGGGATCACATCTGAACTTCCATTGTAGCTCAGGCAGGGGAAAATTAATGCGCAAGGTACCACAATAAGTTTCTCAAACTGGACATAGTGACTCTCAGACTGAACACAGTGAGTCTCTCAGACTGGACACAAAAATGCAGTAGACACAGTGAGTCTCTCAGACTGGACACAATAATGCAATAAACACAGTGACTCTCAGACTGGACACAATAATGCAATAGACACAGTGACTCTCAGACTGGACACAATAATGCAGTAGACAACAGTGACTCTCAGACTGGACACAATAATGCAGTAGACACAGCGAGTCTATCTGACTAGACACAACAATGCAGTAGACACAGTGACTCTCTCAGACTGGACAAACAATGCAGTCGACACACTGAGTCTCTCAGATTGGACAGAATGCAAAACAATTTTATTCACATAGATACCAACATGAGTGACAGCTTCCAATCAATTAGCATGCATTATGAAGAAAGACATACTCTTCATTGTGCGGGCTGCAGGAGAACAAAAACAATACAAGCAGACGCACCAATCTCAACCAATGACACGCTTAGAACATAGACGACCTCTTTTTCTATTTTCTGACTGTAATTACAAACATTATAAAAAATAAAAACATTCCTTAATTTGTGCCCGTACAAAATAGTGGGACTTAAATGTATTAACAGGATCAATAATCGCAGCAGAGAGAGAGAGAGAGAACTAGGCAGATTCCAGAGGTGAAGAAAGGATGCTGGACATGCATGGAGAAAACCTGTCTCTGGCACACAGAGGGCAAGTAAAATAGAGAAAGACTTAAAAACATATCAAGGATTGAAGATAAAGATATAAGAAATAGATCATTGTGAAGCTGCAGGAGACAGGGCGGACAGAAGATAGATGAATAAAATATTGGAAGGTTATGAGGAAGCTGCAAGAGATGGGATGGACAGAAGATAGAGATGAATACAATATTGGAAGGTCATGGGGGAAGCTGCATGAGATGGGACGGACAGAAGATAGAGATAAATACAATATTGGAAGGTCATGGGGGAGCTGTGGGAGAGGGACGGACAGAAGATAGATGAATAAAATATTGGAAGGTCATGGGGAAGCTGTAGAAGATGGGATGGACAGATGATAGAGATAAATACAATATTGGAAGGTCATGGGGAAGCTGTGGGAGAGGGACGGACAGAAGATAGAGATGAATACAATATTGGAAGGTCATGGGGAAGTTGTAGGAGAGGGACGGACAGAAGATAGAGATGAATACAATACTGGAAGGTCATGGGGCAACCTGCAGGAAATGGGACGGACAGAAGATAGAGATGAATAAAATATTGGAAGGTCATGGGGGAAGCTGCAAGAGATGGGACGGACAGAAGACAAAAAGATGAATAAATTATTGGAAGGTCATGGGGGAAGCTGCACGAGATGGGGGCGGACAGAAGATATAGATTAATAAAATATTAGATCATCGAGGAAGCTGCAGGAGATGGGACATGTCTGACATTTCTAGCAAGATAAAATGTGCACTTGGTTATTGTGCCCTCTCATGTCTGACATTTCTAGCAAGATAAATTGTGCACTTGGTTATTGTGCCCTCTCATGTCTGACATTTCTAGCAAGATAAAATGTGCACTTGGTTATTGTGCCCTCTCATGTCTGACATTTCTAGCAAGATAAAATGTGCACTTGGTTATTGTGCCCTCTCATGTCTGACATTTCTAGCAAGATAAAATGTGCACTTGGTTATTGTGCCCTCCAATGTCTGACATTTCTAGCAAAATAAAATGTGCACTTGGTTATTGTGCCCTCTCATGTCTGACATTTCTAGCAAGATAAAATGTGCACTTGGTTATTGTGCCCTCCAATGTCTGACATTTCTAGCAAGATAAAATGTGCACTTGGTTATTGTTGTGCCCTCTCATGTCTGACATTTCTAGCAACATAAAATGTGCACTTGGTTATTGTGCCCTCCCATGTCTGACATTTCTAGCAACATAAAATGTGCACTTGGTTATTGTGCCCTCCCATGTCTGACATTTCTAGCAAGATAAAATGTGCACTTGGTTATTGTGCTCTCCCATTGACATTTCTAGCAACATAAAATGTGCACTTGGTTATTGTTGTGCCCTCTCATGTCTGACATTTCTAGCAACATAAAATGTGCACTTGGTTATTGTTGTGCCCTCCCATGTCTGACATTTCTAGCAACATAAAATGTGCACTTGGTTATTGTGCCCTCCCATGTCTGACATTTCTAGCAACATAAAATGTGCCCTTGCTTATTGTGCTCTCCCATTGACATTTCTAGCAACATAAAATGTGCACTTGGTTATTGTTGTGCCCTCTCATGTCTGACATTTCTAGCAACATAAAATGTGCACTTGGTTATTGTGCCCTCTCATGTCTGACATTTCTAGCAAGATAAAATGTGCACTTGGTTATTGTGCCCTCCCATGTCTGACATTTCTAGCAACATAAAATGTACCCTTGCTTATTGTGCTCTCCCATTGACATTTCTAGCAACATAAAATGTGCACTTGGTTATTGTTGTGCCCTCTCATGTCTGACATTTCTAGCAACATAAAATGTGCCCTTGCTTATTGTGCCCTCCCATGTCTGACATTTCTAGCAACATAAAATGTGCACTTGGTTATTGTGCCCTCCCATTTCTGACATTTCTAGCAACATAAAATGTGCACTTGGTTATTGTGCCCTCCCATGTCTGACATTTCTAGCAACATAAAATGTGCACTTGGTTATTGTGCCCTCCCATGTCTGACATTTCTAGCAAAATAAAATGTGCACTTGGTTATTGTGCCCCCCCCCCCCATTTCTGACATTTCTAGCAACATAAAATGTGCACTTGGTTATTGTGCCCTCCCATTGACATTTCTAGCAACATAAAATGTGCACTTGGTTATTGTTGTGCCCTCTCATGTCTGACATTTCTAGCAACATAAAATGTGCACTTGGTTATTGTGCCCTCCCATGTCTGACATTTCTAGCAACATAAAATGTGCACTTGGTTATTGTGCCCTCTTATGGACATTTCTAGCAACATAAAATGTGCACTTGGTTATTGTGCCCTCCTATGTTTGACATTTCTAGCAACATAAAATGTGCACTTGGTTATTGTGCCCTCTCGTGTCTGACATTTCTAGCAACATAAAATGTGCACTTGGTTATTGTGCCCTCTCATGTCTGACATTTCTAGCAACATAAAATGTGCACTTTGTTATTGTGCCCTCCCATGTCTGACATTTCTAGCAACATAAAATGTGCACTTGGTTATTGTGCCCTCCCATGTCTGACATTTCTAGCAACATAAAATGTGCACTTGGTTATTGTGCCCTCCCATGTCTGACATTTCTAGCAACATAAAATGTGCACTTGGTTATTGTGCCCTCCCATGTCTGACATTTCTAGCAACATAAAATATGCACTTGGTTATTGTGCCCTCCCATGTCTGACATTTCTAGCAACATAAAATGTGCCCTTGCTTATTGTGCCCTCCCATGTCTGACATTTCTAGCAACATAAAATGTGCCCTTGCTTATTGTGCCCTCCCATGTCTGACATTTCTAGCTACATAAAATGTGCACTTGGTTGTGCCCTCCCATGTCTGACATTTCTAGAACATAAAATGTGCACTTGGTTATTGTGCCCTCTCATATCTGATATTTCTAGCAACATAAAATGTGCACTTGGTTATTGTGTCCTCTCATGTCCGACATTTCTAGCAACATAAAATGTGCACTTGGTTATTGTGCCCTCCCATGTCTGACATTTCTAGCAACATAAAATATGCACTTGGTTATTGTGCCCTCCCATGTCTGACATTTCTAGCAACATAAAATGTGCCCTTGCTTATTGTGCCCTCCCATGTCTGACATTTCTAGCAACATAAAATGTGCCCTTGCTTATTGTGCCCTCCCATGTCTGACATTTCTAGCTACATAAAATGTGCACTTGGTTGTGCCCTCCCATGTCTGACATTTCTAGAACATAAAATGTGCACTTGGTTATTGTGCCCTCTCATATCTGATATTTCTAGCAACATAAAATGTGCACTTGGTTATTGTGCCCTCTCATGTCTGACATTTCTAGCAACATAAAATGCACACTTGGTTACTGTGTCCTCCCATGTCTGACATTTCTAGCAACATAAAATGTGCACTTGGTTATTGTGCCCTTCCATGTCTGACATTTCAAGCAACATAAAATGTGCCCTTGCTTATTGTGCCCTCCCATGACATTTCTAGCAACATAAAATGTGCACTTGGTTATTGTGCCCTCCCATGTCTGACATTTCTAGCAACATAAAATGCGCCCTTGCTTTTGTGCCCTCCCATGTCTGACATTTCTAGCAACATAAAATGTGCACTTGGTTATTGTTGTGCCCTCTCATGTCTGAGATTTCTAGCACCATAAAATGTGCACTTGGTTACTGTGCCCTCTCATGTCGACATTTCTAGCAACATAAAATCTGCACTTGGTTACTGTACCCTCTCATGTCTGACATTTCTAGCAGCACAAAATGTGCACTTGTTTACTGTGCACTCCCAAGAGGGAGAATCTCTGTGGTGAAGAGATTAACCATCATCCGTGCGATCCCAGGACTTCATCATTCAGACTGAGTAACGTTTGCTGGGGAGGCGGCGTCATTACTGGAACTACGGAGTTCAGGCGCTGTACGATGCTCTCAACAAGAAGCTTGCCACTCTGCAGAGAGAGACCAAGCCAAGCCATATGGGGTATCACCCGGTGCAGTAAGGTAGACCCTCTCAAGATAAAGGGAAAGTCCTACAGGATATTTGTGTCTATAAACGGACACTCATTCTATAATTAATGTGTCTAAGTCATCTCATAATCTGTTTGCATGAATGTTTCATAAATATGCAGTAAACTTGGTGCCTATAATCATCATCATCTTACAGTCTACTGATAAAAATCTGGCACACAAATGTGCAACATGGCAGAAGACAAGCGTTTATTCATTTCACAGCCTAGATACATTTCTAACAAACGAAAATAAATAAGGAGATTTAAAACAGAGTGAAATATAAAAGAAGGAAACTGGAGGGAAATGTGTTAGGAAGTAGTAGTTGCTGTGTTTGTTGAGTTAAAATTAGAATTTGCTGTTGCCATGACAACAAAAGGCTGAGCCAAAATGTGATGTGAATTTTGAACCTGGACATGCTGGCCAGGGATGAGATTCTGCAAAAGGGCAACCTGGCCAGATGTTTCTAACTGAACAACTGTTGGTATTAAGGAAGACTGGCCATTTGTTAAAGATGTCGCCATCATTGGAGTTTGAGATAATGATGTAAAGATACGTAAAGGTGTTCCTGACGTCAGCGCTGACGAAGGATTGGTTGCTATTTGGCCGTTGTTTAATGACAGAGGGACGAGCGTAGAGGTTAAAGTGACGGGAATAGCAATAGAGGAAGGGGAGCATATGGTGGATGTGGAACTGGTAATGGGCGAGTTTGGTTTGATGTTACTGTTGTTGCTAGTGGCGATACTTTTGATATGAGATGACGGCGCTGAGAGTAATGTGGTTATTCGAGCATTGTTTGTAGACAATGAGAGTGAGTTCGGTTGTGAAGTTACCGGCATCGCTGTCAACAGATAGTTTGTGTTTGGCGTGATCTGAAGTTTGTTGTTCAAGATCGCAGAACCGGACATTTCAGTATGCGATGTGATAGGATGTGAATCTGCCGAAGATGGAAATCCTAGAGGTGTGGATGCCAAACTGACCATCTGGGGCAGCCCTGCGTTGACCGGCAGTCCACGCATGATGGAAGCTAACGAGAGTGGAATAACAGTTGGTACCATTTTTGATGTCATATTTACATTCAATGGTTGTACAGCAGACGCTGCAGACTCCAAGGTCAAGGAACCTGTATGTCCTCCAGCAACTGTTTTATCTAGATAGCTAAAGTTGGACAAATCCAGCCTAGCGTGTGATGTTGCTATTTTTTGTGCAGATGTGGGAGAAGTGTCCAGCCTCCGGTTCTCTGGGGTTTTGATTAGAACAGGTTGCGACTGTACCAAAGACGCCTGCAAATATGCCGACCCTGAGGTCACCTTCAGTGATGAGTCTGAAAGCAAATGTACAGGCGAGGAATTTATTTTTCCTGCCGTTATAAAATTCACATTGTGCGAACTTAGACTAGAATGATGCGCCGTTATAGATTGCTGTGGGCTAGAAATGTCATCCCTGACTCTGCCATGATTGATCTGTCTGTTCTTTCTTGTACCCGCATCAGTAGTCACCGGACACATCATGCTGGGTACTGATACCTCATTCTGCGACGACAACACTGAGCTTGTACCTGGCATTGTGTGACTAACCAAGACACGATTAGGTGCCACTAGTGACGACTGCAGGGTCGGTTGGCTGCTCTGTACAGGGCAGGCCAGGGACATTGGTGGCTTCACAGCTGAAGCCAAATGTGTTGTGATGATTGGGTAACTATATGTCAAACTTCCTGGCACTTTTGTAGTCATTGCAGATATATTTACACCCACTGATGAGTTGGCTGCTGTCAGCTGCCCTCTACACGAAGCATTGTCAGTCGACTGCTGCGAGGCACTGGCTGCAGGGAAAGAAATATAGTTCTTATATTAGCATTTCTAAACAATGTTCAAATAAATGCACTAGACTGGATATAAAAAGAACACATTTGTGATCTTAAATAACTGCTTCTCCCCCGATGTGTCTCCACCTTGCCGTGGTGGGGGATTGCGTGTCCCATTGACCCCATGTGCTATGTCGATGGATGAAAACTACATATCGTACAGCTTATGGGATAGGGGCCAGACTAAGCGAGACACAACCTGCTGCTCGGCAAGTAGACTGAGGATAGCCGTCAAAAGGTAAAATCAGGTGCACGAAGGCAGAAGTTCTTGGTCTGGATACATACTCTAAGGCTCTGTCGAGGGTTGTGGCTGAACGCCTCTAAGCCATAAACCCTCGGATGTGAAAGCTGGGCCGATAACCACCTACCAAAAAATGGAGGTGAGATTCTGAACACGCTACATGCCCAGTTCAGATACTTGTCCGAAGGCTCTCAGCTGGGGGATATGAGGGATCCCCAGATGAGAGGGCCTGGCCGTTTCTCGCTCACTTCTGCACGGAGGAAAGGTGCTGAGCCGGCAGCACATGTAGTCTACCTCATGAGTGAGTACTAAAAGGTAAAAAAAAGTGCCCCGGTCGAATGAAATGGTTATGAGATCTGTCTGCATTTAACTCATAGAGTCTAGACAAAGGTGGAAAAACGTCTCAATAACACGAAATGGAACGCACGGCTAGCGAATCCATTGCGTGGTCCGAAGTCAAAAGCGAAAGCTTACCTAGTGGATGTCGCCCGCAGACTGACCGTTCCTGGTTTGTGCTTGAGCGACCAGTGGCAAGCGAAATGCCCAATACATGGAAGTGAGGAATCAAAGCAGCCATGAGCAAGATGTGTAATTCCTCGGGTGAGCAGTCTCAGAGCAGTATGTGCCGGCTCTGCAATAATGGAAGCCTCCTTGGATAGCGGGGAATGCCCATGGTCTGCCCTTGCATTCCTTTGAGGGTTGACCGTGATGTCTTTGACCATTCTATCTTGTCCAGCTGAGATGTGGGCGACATCACAACATTAAGTCTAACGTGCCTCGAAACCCGAGGAAGGCTAACCTCATTTAAAATGCCCGCCGAAGTCGGAAGTGCCGTCCTATGGGTGGCAAGATAAAAATTGGCACTACGCATTTACGTCCGAGTGAAATGTCTTGTCTGAATGTCTCTCGTGCTAGGAACAGCTCTGACTACCTAGTTTCCGAATGCCGCTCTTGTTTGGAACAGCTCTGACTAGGTAGTTTTCCGAATGTCCGTCATGCTTGGAACAGCTCTGACGGGCACAATGACAAGCACATGTCTGAATCGTAAACTCGCTGAGTGAATACCATCTGCAGACCTGTCTGGTTTGTGCGGGAACGGATCGGGGCGACGAAATGCCCAATATATTGAAGTGAGGAATTAAAGCAGCCATGAGCAGGACGTGACGATTCCCTCGGTGAGCCCAGCACCAGGGCGCTATGTATCGGCTCTGCAATTATGGAAGCCACCCAGGATGGCGGAAATGCCATGAACTGTCCCTGCCTTCCTTTGAGGGATGACCGTGAAGTCTTTGACTGTTCCAACTTGACTAGCTGGGATGTGGACGGTACCACAAAAGTGAGAGTCTCCCAGGAATGCTAACCTGGTCAAAATTGCACGCTAAAAGTCGGATGTGTTGGCCTAAGGGTTTCGACCCAAGGGTGCCTAACAAGACACACCGCAATCGCATCTGGAAAAAACACTCCGGATGAACGCAAAGAAGAAGAAGAAATCGTCTTCTACTGCTGCGTTCATCCGGAGTTTTTTTCCGGACGTGAGTGCGTTGTGCCTGTTTACAGCAGAGCTGCGTTCTTGCGCCGTTAGGCTGACACATCCGACTTCTGCGGGCATTTGTTGAACGGGTTAACCTTCCTGTGGAGAAGAAGAAATAACTGTTTCCTTCTTGTGTCTTCTTTCAAAGACATCTAGTTACGGCTGGTTGTGAATCCCCTGAAAGATTCAGTTTAAACACTGAACAAGGAAATTTAGGCATTCAGCACATTTGGACCCTGATAAGTTGAATGTAGCGTAAACTGGATGTTTGGAACGATGGCGGCCGGCTGACGCTGAATTGACTGGTTTGCCTTTTCAGTTCACGAGTGCATTTTTCAGGAGACACCTGGGAGTCATTGCTGGAGCTAGAGTTTGTGCATTGTGCTGTGCTTTCGGTGGGTCACCCTGTGGAAAGAAACCGAGCCATGTGGGATAAAACATGGGTCACTGAAGTCTTTCTGGTGACTGCCGCTTCCATCGACGATGAACTGTATTTTTCGTGGAGGACTTTTGTGTTGGCATTCTGGCAGCGGCATTATGCACAGTGTACCTGTGCAGGCTGTTGGTTTGCCGAGACTCCTTCTGTTCCATTTTTCGCATTGGGCAGTGAGGTGCATTTTGAGTGATATTCACTGGCACAGGAACAGAGCATAATGGCGACGACCAGTTGCCGTGAAGTTGGAACCGTGACTAACTAAGTTGAGTTTAAACATTGAAGTAGGATATTTTGGCATTCAGCACATTTGGACCCTGATCAATCAATCAGGTGTCATCTCTAAAATGAAGGTTGGCTGCAATGGATCAACACTATCTCGCCCTGACTACATTATGTCAGACGTCTATCTGTCAATCTCTTGAAGTTATCTTCCCACATGTACCGTTTCATACTTCTTGTTCACTTGCCTTCAACCTTGCCCTGCAGAATGATTTTTATAAGAGTGTTATGTCTTTTATCGTGGCCAAAATATTCAACTTGCCCTTTTTTTACTTCTTTCATCAGCTCTTTTTTCCATTCCGTTTTTCTAGAACCTCTGTATTTTATTGTTTTTGTTTCCATGAAATACGACATATTCTTCTGTATATTCACATCTCCAAGGTCTCTATTCAACTTTCTAGTTGCTTGTTCAATGTCCAGGATTCCACACCATGCAGTAGCATTTGACAATTCTCATTTTTAATGCGTTGTTAATCTCTCTAGATGTTAATACTGATTTCATGTTGAAAGCATTTTTGGCCATTCCTATTTTCTTTTTGATTTCTACTTAACTTCTGCAATCATCTGTTGTTACATGTCCAAGAAAGGAGAAACTTGTTACTTGTTCTAATATCTCCCCGTTGACCTTTTCTTTCCACTGCTAATTACCATAAACCCTGATAATTTGAGTTTAAACACTGAAGTCAGGACACTGTAGCATTCAAAACAGTTGGACCCTGGAAAGTTGAGTTTAAACACTGAAGTCGGGACACTGTAGCATTCAGCACATTTGGACCCTGGAAAGTTGAGTTTAAACATTGAAGTCTCCACTGTAGCATTCAGCACATTTTACCCTGGAAAGTTGAGTTTAAACATTGAAGTCGGGACACTGTAGCATTCAGCACATTTGGACCCTGGAAAGTTGAGTTTAAACATTGAAGTCGGGACACTAGCATTCAGCACATTTGGACCCTGGAAAGTTGAATTTAACCCTTTAGCGGACAAAGCGTTCCGAAACGTTTCTACCCCCAAACGGGCAAAGTGTTCCAAACCGCCCGTAACTATTATGCATTGTAAAAACGCGATTTCGCAGCTTTCCGATTGTCTACTTTCAGTTTCGCCGATAGCTAAACAACATGGCCGACATTCGCAAGTGTGTACTTAGAATTTGAACGGATTTTTTAAAAATAGTTTTGGGGGGTTTTATGCTTTGTATTTCAAAATGGATTTCGATGATTCTTCAAGTGGTAGTGGGGATTTTGCTGGGTTCAATTTAAGTGACATTGAAGGGCATGAAGTTGACATTTAATCGGAGCTAGATATCAGTGATCAGCATTACTTTGCGTTAGCAGTCCGAGTCGGACTTTAAAGAAAGTGATTATGATTCGGAAAATGTGTTTGTAAATTGCTGTATAGATGACTGACAATCACAAACAATATGTTGTGTTTTGAAAATATTTGTGTTCATGTGAGGAATAGCGGCATCATTCACGTGAGTAAAATATTCTGCATGCTTTTCCCTTCATTTTGCTGTTTGACTAAACTCTGTTGACTAACAACTTATATGTGATATTTTTACTAACGTAACCCAACATTTTACCGGACCTCAAAATTATTCTTGCCCGTTCAGTGCTACAAAACAGACAAACGTCTGCCCAGTAAAGGGTTAAACACTGAAGTCGGGACACTGTGGCATTCAGCACATTTGGACCCAGGAAAGTTGAATTTAAACATTGAAGTCGGGACACTGGCATTCAGCACATTTGGACCTTGGAAAGTTGAGTTTAAACACTGAAGTCGGGACACTGTGGCATTCAGCACATTTGGACCCTGGAAAAATGAGTTTAAACATTGAAGTCGGGACACTGTGGCATTCAGCACATTTGGACCGGAAAGTTGAATTTAAACATTGAAGTCGGGACACTGTGGCATTCAACACATTTGGACCCTGGAAAGTTGAGTTTCTCAAGTCTGGACACTGTGGCATTCAGCATATTTGGACCCTGGAAAGTTGAATTTAAACATTGAAGTCGGGACACTGTGGCATTCAACACATTTGGACCCTGGAAAGTTGAGTTTCTCAAGTCTGGACACTGTGGCATTCAGCATATTTGGACTCTGGAAAGTTGAATTTAAACATTGAAGTCGGGACACTGTGGCATTCAACACATTTGGACACTGGAAAGTTGAATTTAAACATTGAAGTCGGGACACTGTGGCATTCAGCACATTTGGACCCTGAAAAGTTGAGTTTAAACACAAGTCCGGACACTGTGGCATTCAGCACATTTGGACCCTGGAAAGTTGAGTTTAAACACTCAAGTCTGGACACTGTGGCATTCAGCACATTTGGACCCTGGAAAGTTGAATTTAAACATTGAAGTCAGAGGACACTGTGGCATTCAGCACATTTGGACCCTGGAAAGTTGAGTTTAAACACTCAAGTCGGGACATTGTGGCATTCAGCACATTTGGACCCTGGAAAGTTGAGTTTAAACACTCAAGTCTGGACACTGTGGCATTCAGCACATTTGGACAACAATTGTGACAAATATCACATAGCGTTCCACAATTTCTGATGCTGAACAGTCAGGGCCTTCATGCAGTCTACGAAGTTACCCTGACAACTTACAAGTTTCCAAAAGCTGAAGGAATTGTTTACAGCCCCGGGAAGGTTAACCCAGTCAACAAATGCCTGCAGAAGGTGGATGTGTCGGGCCGAAAGCCGCAAGTATCACAGCTCTGCTGTAAACTGGTACAACACAATCATGTCCGAAAAAACTCTGGATAAACGCAACAGAAGTAGTAGTTCATAGCCATGTGGATGTGGAAAGCAGGGGACAACTGCCACATTATGAATCCCAAGAAACATGACCATATAAAGACAAATTTCAAAGCACTAAATCTCCACAATACTTTCTGGACAACAGCACAGAATCTTGCACAAACCTTGACCTGCGGTCGTCTGGTTCCTCTTCCTCTGTTCCAGCATGTGTTTGAGAGCAACAGATGATGAAGATACGGTGGATGACACCTGCGAACTTGTACAAACCACAGTCCTGGGATTGCCAACGGCCGGTTCACTCACCCTGACACCTGGGGACAAATGTATTACATATAAACTCCAACATCATTGTGCTTCAGACATTGCCCTAGGTGTCCAGTTCTCTTCCCTGATCTTGGGCCTTTGTGTAATGGATCAATTGTTTCTTCTCCTGTTCCACCCTTCTATCAAGGGATATGTGTCCCACCTAGTTATGCACCTCAGAGCTAAGTGTGTACAACTTCTGCTCCACTCCTCTATCAAGGGATGTGTGTCCCGCCTAGTCATGCACCTCAGAGCTAAGTGTGTACAACAACTCCTGCTCCACTCCTCTATTCAGGGATGTGTGTCCCACCTAGTCATGCACCTCATAACTAAGTGTGTACAACTTCTGCTCCACTCCTCTATCAAGGGATTGTGTCCCACCTAGTCATGCACCTCATAGCTAAGTGTGTACAACTTCTCTTGCTCCACTCCTCTATCAAGGGATTGTGTCCCACCTAGTCATGCACCTCAGAGCCAAGTGTGTACAACTTTGGCTTGCATGTGTGTCAGGTTAACTTCCTCTAGACAGATTCCATCAAAGGTAACAAGTTTTATCTACCCATGGGGATATTTTCTTTCTTAAAAATGTTACAGGGCAATGGCATTCCACCTACTCTGCAATTTCCACCTGGCATGTTTAACATGTACAATTTGTACACTGGACTTTTTTTTTTTTGCCCTTATCTGAAAAGGCTAGGTATCTGATCTGACTACCCAAGGGATCAGGGGGTACATGTGATATCAGATACCAATGGTTATAGTAAACATGGCCAGCTCTGTGCTGGGTAAGAGCTAAATTCCATTGGCACCTGGCCGTCTTGACAGACGATAGTTTGTGCTTCAAAAAGGCATAATAACTTTTACTCATGGCGGTAGCGAATGTGACTGGTAAGACCAATTAAGAGCTAAATACAGTTAAATTATAACATTATATGAAACCATAACTTAATGAGCTTGGTGTTAGTTAGTTAGTTAGTCGACAGATCATCCTCATTGCACATCGAACCATTCAGTCCATAAGTGCTCGGATCCCCTCCTCAGCAAATCCCACAACGTGTAGCGGCTAACGACGCCAGTTCTGTGTTGGTTTATCAATCTTCTTTGGCTTCCTGCGTAGTGTTCTTGTTTGGCCACCCCTCTTTTAATTTGCTGCTCTCGCAGTCTGGCCATTGTTGTAGATTCAGTCATTACTTGGTTCTCGCAAAAGTCTTACTTCTCGTAGAGCATTCAGAATGTCGGCCTGGTCCATGGCGCGTCCGCCCTCCACAGTAGCCTCACCTGCGAGCTTGTCAGCCCGCTCATTTCCTTGTACTCTTGCATGCCCTGGCACGAAGATGAAACTAATCTTTGCCAGTCGAGACCGCTCCAGAGGCAGCAACCATTCTCTTCGGATCGACCCCTCCTCTATCCTCTTGATCATGTTCATTGAGTCGCTAAGGAAACAAGCCCTAGTGAATGTCTGTGTCTCGAGCCATGTTATTGCTTTACTTACTGCCATGACTTCCATGGTCAGGCTACTTGTGGTTTCAGTGAAAGCACCAGAGGCCTCCTTCACAATTCTCCCTCCGGCCCGAGCTGTAAAGGCCCATGAGCTTCTCATATGTCGGACGACCGACCCATCTGTGTAGATGACCGCATCACCGTCTAGCGAATTCTCGAAAATCAACGCTTGTACTTCAGCCTCAACAGCAGCCGGATTTTCTTGTCTGCATTTTCTATCTAGTTGGATGCAAACTGAAAAGGATGTGCAGAAATCTGTTGGCACTTGCACCCACTCCTCGCCAGGTTCTAAGTCCTCAAGTGAACACCTGTTGAAGAATGTCTTCGGCTTGACCCATCCACGACCGTCCTCTTTTTAACCTGCTGCCCTTCACCTTCCTAATTTCACTATGCAGTGGATGTTGCGTGTTTGCGTTAATTCTGAGGTAGGCGCGTGCCCTGCAACCTTGTATTCTCTCTTCAATGGTTGGAAAATCAAGAAGGTAGCGCATCGCCCTGCATGCTGTATTTCTTGTACATCCAAGAATAATGCGCATAGCATCATTCTGTATCCTTTCCATCCTTTCTATCTGCTTATGGCTGAGAGTCAGGATTGCCATTGCATACTCCAAAACAGACATGACCAGCCCCTCGTACAGAAGACATAGATGGCGCTGCTCACAGTTTGCTGCCGCCATCACCTGCGTCACTGCCAAACCCCGCTTGGCCTTTGTTATCACCTGGTCTATGTGCACATTATAAGCAAGGCTTCGATCAAACCGTATCCCCAGGTAATTCATTGCCTGCGTTCTTTCCACCGTCTCTGAACACAGCATTACAGTTGGTGTTGGAGTGTTGACAATATGATTATTCAACGAGAACCAAGTCACTGTTGCCTTTGTTGGGTTGACCATTGCCCCAGCTTCATCACACCACGTACTTATGCGATTGAGTTCGGTTTGTAGTTCCACAGCAACCTCCTCTCTATCCTTACCCTGACGATACACTAAAACATCATCGGCATATGACAATGTCCTGCCAGGTCCAGTGATCTGCTCACTGGTGATTCTCACTGTGTAGGCGTTGAACAGTACCGGAGATAATGGTGATCCCTGTGGTAGGCCAGGATATATTGTTGTTGGTTCCGAAGTCCAACTGCCACATCTAAAAACTACTTTCCGTTGGAAGAGGGCTGCAGCGATCCAACTAAGGAGGAATGGACTTACGTTTAGTTCGAGAAGCTGAAACATTAAAAAATCCAGTGGTACTCTGTTGTATGCGTCCTCAAGATCAATCGCTGCAGAAACGGTTTCAGTGCCTGAGTGAAAACCTTCATAGACATCCTGGGCAAAGACTGCTGCATTGGTCCAGGTTTCTCTCTTTGGACGGTACCCACCCAGGGTAGGTGGGAAAACACCTTGCCTCTCTAGTTGGCTTGATATTTTCCTGGCAATTACCTTCTCCAGCAGCTTGCCTATTGTATTCTGCATGGTTATAATTCGATATCCCTGAATTTTTTTTGTGGTCTTTGTCAGGCTTCGGCAAGGGAATCAGATAGTTGTGTAACCATTCCTCCTTGATGCTAGCACTCCCTATACTGTTGTTGTACATGTCTGCTAGTTTCTCTAGCTCATTGTCGGTACACCTATTTATAGCATTAACAGAGTGTTTAATTAGACAAGAGCTCCACGTGCCCATTAGAATGGAGGTGGAGGGGTTCACTGGAGCTCTGAGACAGCTTTCTGAGACTCCACTCAATAAGGCAGTCATCACAATTGACTCAGTTAACGATCCAGAGGGCTCAATCAGGAGATTTCTAGCATGAATGGTTGACACACAGTCCGCACACCTACAAGAGTTGAAAATGAGTGGTTGAAAGAAAGAGAGAAAGACTGGGAGAGAGAGTCATCACACCAATCTCTACTGTCCAGGCCATGTCGGTGTATGTGGAAATGACAGGCCTCTTGGGAGACCACTGAGCTAGAGCAAGGGAGACATGATACTGTCCATACATAACTGCTTGTTGCATGAGGAAACATTGAGCTAGAGCCAGGGAGACATGATACTGTCCATACATAACTGCTTGTTGCATGAGGAAACACTGAGCTAGAGCAAGGGATAGATACTGTCCATACATAACTGCTTGTTGCATGAGGAAACACTGAGCTAGAGCAAGGGAGACATGATACTGTCCATATATAACTGCTTGTTGCATGAGGAAACACTGAGCTAGAGCAAGGGAGACATGATACTGTCCATACATAACTGCTTGTTGCATGAGGAAACACTGAGCTAGAGCAAGGGAGACATGATACTGTCCATACATAACTGCTTGTTGCATGAGGAAACACTGAGCTAGAGCAAGGGAGACATGATACTGTCCATACATAACTGCTTGTTGCATGAGGAAACACTGAGCTAGAGCAAGGGATAGATACTGTCCATACATAACTGCTTGTTGCATGAGGAAACACTGAGCTAGAGCAAGGGATAGATACTGTCCATACATAACTGCTTGTTGCATGAGGAAACACTGAGCTAGAGCAAGGGAGACATGATACTGTCCATACATAACTGCTTGTTGCATGAGGAAACACTGAGCTAGAGCAAGGGAGACCTGATACTGTCCATACATAACTGCTTGTTGCATGAGGAAACACTGAGCTAGAGCAAGGGATAGATACTGTCCATACATAACTGCTTGTTGCATGAGGAAACACTGAGCTAGAGCAAGGGAGACATGATACTGTCCATACATAACTGCTTGTTGCATGAGGAAACACTGAGCTAGAGCAAGGGAGACATGATACTGTCCATACATAACTGCTTGTTGCATGAGGTAACACTGAGCTAGAGCAAGGGATAGATACTGTCCATACATAACTGCTTGTTGCATGAGGAAACACTGAGCTAGAGCAAGGGAGACATGATACTGTCCATACATAACTGCTTGTTGCATGAGGAAACACTGAGCTAGAGCAAGGGATATATGATACTGTCCATACATAACTGCTTGTTGCATGAGGAAACACTGAGCTAGAGCAAGGGAGACATGATACTGTCCATACATAACTGCTTGTGCATGAGGAAACACTGAGCTAGAGCAAGGGAGACATGATACTGTCCATACATAACTGCTTGTTGCATGAGGAAACACTGAGCTAGAGCCAGGGAGACATGATACTGTCCATACATAACTGCTTGTTGCATGAGGAAACACTGAGCTAGAGCCAGGGAGACATGATACTGTCCATACATAACTGCTTGTTGCATGAGGAAACACTGAGCTAGAGCCAGGGAGACATGATACTGTCCATACATAACTGCTTGTTGCATGAGGAAACACCGAGCTAGAGCAAGGGAGACATGATACTGTCCATACATAACTGCTTGTTGCATGAGGAAACACTGAGCTAGAGCAAGGCATACATACTGTCCATACATAACCGCTTGTTGCATGAGGAAACACCGAGCTAGAGCAAGGGAGACATGATACTGTCCATACATAACTGCTTGTTGCATGAGGAAACACTGAGCTAGAGCAAGGCATACATACTGTCCATACATAACTGCTTGTTGCACGAGGAAACACCGAGCTAGAGCAAGGGAGACATGATACTGTCCATACATAACTGCTTGTTGTATGAGGAAACACTGAGCTAGGGCAAGGGAGACATGATACTGTCCATACATAACTGCTCGATGCATGAGGAAACATTGAGCTAGAGCAAGGGAGACATGATACTGTCCATACATAACTGCTTGTTGCATGAGGAAACACTGAGCTAGAGCAAGGGATAGATACTGTCCATACATAACTGCTTGTTGCATGAGGAAACACTGAGCTAGAGCAAGGGAGACATGATACTGTCCATACATAACTGCTTGTGCATGAGGAAACACTGAGCTAGAGCAAGGGAGACATGATACTGTCCATACATAACTGCTTGTGCATGAGGAAACACTGAGCTAGAGCAAGGGAGACATGATACTGTCCATACATAACTGCTTGTTGCATGAGGAAACACTGAGCTAGAGCCAGGGAGACATGATACTGTCCATACATAACTGCTTGTTGCATGAGGAAACACTGAGCTAGAGCCAGGGAGACATGATACTGTCCATACATAACTGCTTGTTGCATGAGGAAACACTGAGCTAGAGCCAGGGAGACATGATACTGTCCATACATAACTGCTTGTTGCATGAGGAAACACCGAGCTAGAGCAAGGGAGACATGATACTGTCCATACATAACTGCTTGTTGCATGAGGAAACACTGAGCTAGAGCAAGGCATACATACTGTCCATACATAACCGCTTGTTGCATGAGGAAACACCGAGCTAGAGCAAGGGAGACATGATACTGTCCATACATAACTGCTTGTTGCATGAGGAAACACTGAGCTAGAGCAAGGCATACATACTGTCCATACATAACTGCTTGTTGCACGAGGAAACACCGAGCTAGAGCAAGGGAGACATGATACTGTCCATACATAACTGCTTGTTGTATGAGGAAACACTGAGCTAGGGCAAGGGAGACATGATACTGTCCATACATAACTGCTCGATGCATGAGGAAACATTGAGCTAGAGCAAGGGAGACATGATACTGTCCATACATAACTGCTTGTTGTATGAGGAAACACTGAGCTAGAGCAAGGGAGACATGATACTGTCCATACATAACTGCTTGTTGCATGAGGTAACACTGAGCTAGAGCAAGGGAGACATGATACTGTCCATACATAACTGCTTGTTGCATGAGGTAACACTGAGCTAGAGCAAGGGAGACCTGATACTGTCCATACATAACTGCTTGTTGCATGAGGAAACACTGAGCTAGAACAAGGGATAGATACTGTCCATACATAACTGCTTGTTGCATGAGGAAACACTGAGCTAGAGCCAGGGAGACATGATACTGTCCATACATAACTGCTTGTTGCATGAGGAAACACTGAGCTAGAGCCAGGGAGACATGATACTGTCCATACATAACTGCTTGTTGCATGAGGAAACACTGAGCTAGAGCAAGGGAGACATGATACTGTCCATACATAACTGCTTGTTGCATGAGGAAACACTGAGCTAGAGCAAGGGAGACATGATACTGTCCATACATAACTGCTTGTTGCATGAGGTAACACTGAGCTAGAGCAAGGGATAGATACTGTCCATACATAACTGCTTGTTGCATGAGGAAACACTGAGCTAGAGCAAGGGAGACATGATACTGTCCATACATAACTGCTTGTTGCATGAGGAAACACTGAGCTAGAGCAAGGGATATATGATACTGTCCATACATAACTGCTTGTTGCATGAGGAAACACTGAGCTAGAGCAAGGGAGACATGATACTGTCCATACATAACTGCTTGTGCATGAGGAAACACTGAGCTAGAGCAAGGGAGACATGATACTGTCCATACATAACTGCTTGTTGCATGAGGAAACACTGAGCTAGAGCCAGGGAGACATGATACTGTCCATACATAACTGCTTGTTGCATGAGGAAACACTGAGCTAGAGCCAGGGAGACATGATACTGTCCATACATAACTGCTTGTTGCATGAGGAAACACTGAGCTAGAGCCAGGGAGACATGATACTGTCCATACATAACTGCTTGTTGCATGAGGAAACACCGAGCTAGAGCAAGGGAGACATGATACTGTCCATACATAACTGCTTGTTGCATGAGGAAACACTGAGCTAGAGCAAGGCATACATACTGTCCATACATAACCGCTTGTTGCATGAGGAAACACCGAGCTAGAGCAAGGGAGACATGATACTGTCCATACATAACTGCTTGTTGCATGAGGAAACACTGAGCTAGAGCAAGGCATACATACTGTCCATACATAACTGCTTGTTGCGCGAGGAAACACCGAGCTAGAGCAAGAGAGACATGATACTGTCCATACATAACTGCTTGTTGTATGAGGAAACACTGAGCTAGGGCAAGGGAGACATGATACTGTCCATACATAACTGCTCGATGCATGAGGAAACATTGAGCTAGAGCAAGGGAGACATGATACTGTCCATACATAACTGCTTGTTGTATGAGGAAACACTGAGCTAGAGCAAGGGAGACATGATACTGTCCATACATAACTGCTTGTTGCATGAGGTAACACTGAGCTAGAGCAAGGGAGACATGATACTGTCCATACATAACTGCTTGTTGCATGAGGTAACACTGAGCTAGAGCAAGGGAGACCTGATACTGTCCATACATAACTGCTTGTTGCATGAGGAAACACTGAGCTAGAGCAAGGGATAGATACTGTCCATACATAACTGCTTGTTGCATGAGGAAACACTGAGCTAGAGCCAGGGAGACATGATACTGTCCATACATAACTGCTTGTTGCATGAGGAAACACTGAGCTAGAGCCAGGGAGACATGATACTGTCCATACATAACTGCTTGTTGCATGAGGAAACACCGAGCTAGAGCAAGGGAGACATGATACTGTCCATACATAACTGCTTGTTGCATGAGGAAACACTGAGCTAGAGCCAGGGAGACATGATACTGTCCATACATAACTGCTTGTTGCATGAGGAAACACCGAGCTAGAGCAAGGGAGACATGATACTGTCCATACATAACTGCTTGTTGCATGAGGAAACACTGAGCTAGAGCCAGGGAGACATGATACTGTCCATACATAACTGCTTGTTGCATGAGGAAACACTGAGCTAGAGCCAGGGAGACATGATACTGTCCATACATAACTGCTTGTTGCATGAGGAAACACCGAGCTAGAACCAGGGAGACATGATACTGTCCATACATAACTGCTTGTTGCATGAGGTAACACTGAGCTAGAGCCAGGGAGACATGATACTGTCCATACATAACTGCTTGTTGCATGAGGAAACATTGAGCTAGAGCAAGGCATACATACTGTCCATACATAACTGCTTGTTGCATGAGGTAACACTGAGCTAGAGCAAGGGAGACCTGATACTGTCCATACATAACTGCTTGTTGCATGAGGTAACACTGAGCTAGAGCAAGGGATAGATACTGTCCATACATAACTGCTTGTTGCATGAAGACAAATCTATGACCACATGTGGCTACAGCTGATGGAACTAGGCACATAATTCTGCACTAGCAGAAATAATGGAGGTTGATTCTGAGGCTTGTGTAACCAATGTACCATTGGAACTGCTGCTTCTTTCGTTCACTACCATTGGAGCTATAAGCATCCCTACTCTTCAACATCTTTTGGGTCATCCAGAGTGCTATCATGTCATTGATGGATGACAAACTTAGTACCTTAATGTAACAACATGGCAAGAGTGAAACAACTACAACCAACCTTGACCTGGGTCAGCTGCTGGGAGCAACTTGCGCTTACGGCCATCACTGCTTCCAGGGGACATGGCCAGCCTGAGGGGCAGCTGAACAGTGCCCATCTCTCCATCGCTGAAGTCATCATTGCTGGGTCCCTCTGTTAGACACACATGTAACAGTCATTGAACAGTTGTTTACCTTACTCTGAATACCTCCACCTCTGAACACCGTCACCTCTGAACACCCCCACTCCCAATACCCTCACCCTCAATCCCAATATCCTCACACCCTCAATACCTCCACCTCTGAACACCGTCACCTCTGAACACCCCCACTCCCAATACCCTCACCCCCACTCCCAATACCCTCACACCCTCAATACCTTCACTCCCAATACCTTCACTCCCAATACCTTCACTCCCAATACCTTCACTCCCAATACCTTCACTCTCAATATCTTCACTCCCAATACCTTCACTCCCAATATCTTCACTCCCAATACCTTCACCCTCAATACCTTCACTCCTAATACCTTCACTCCTAATACCTTCACTCTGATACCTTCGCACTATAATTAGCAACAGTGAAAACTGCTTAACAGAAATTAGGAGAGTAACCACAGAAATGCATTACCTGATGCTGTACTAGTTGAGTCAGACGAGTAGCCATCTTGTTCCACTGGAACTGTGTCAATCTTTGATCTCATCATCGAGAGCCACAGCTGGGCTGTGTGCTGCTGTTCTTCTGTGCATCTGTTTAACTCCAGGTCAAGCTTCTTCTTCAGCTCACTTTTCCGTTTGGCCAACATCTGTATCTCTCTCTCTTGCTCCACGTCCTTCTTCTTCAGGTTCTGAAAGTAGCCACACAATCAGAGAAAACAATCAGGAGAAATCTTCAGATTCCCAGCCAGTGGTCTCAATAGAGAAATACACAGCTCTCTTCATGGACTGACAGCCAGTGGTCTCAATTGAGAAATACACAGCTCTCTTCATGGACTGACAGCCAGTGGTCTCAATAGAGGAATACACAGCTCTCTTCATGGACTGACAGCCAGTGGTCTCAATAGAGAAATACACAGCTCTCTTCATGGACTGACAGCCAGTGGTCTCAATAGAGGAATACACAGCTCTCTTCATGGACTGACAGCCAGTGGTCTCAATAGAGGAATACACAGCTCTCTTCATGGACTGACAGCCAGTGGTCTCAATAGAGAAATACACAGCTCTCTTCATGGACTGACAGCCAGTGGTCTCAATAGAGGAATACACAGCTCTCTTCATGGACTGACAGCCAGTGGTCAATAGAGGAATACACAGCTCTCTTCATGGACTGACAGCCAGTGGTCTCAGAGAAATACACAGCTCTCTTCATGGACTGACAGCCAGTGGTCTCAATAGAGGAATACACAGCTCTCTTCATGGACTGACAGCCAGTGGCCTCAGAGAAATACACAGCTCTCTTCACGGACTGACAGCCAGTGGAGCATCAGCCTTGCTTGATGTCAAACCAATATGATGTCTCACCATCTATTCTAACAACTGCTTGGTGGTCTAGATAGAGCATTTTTATGAGTTGTACTACATGTGATGGAAAGCCCATATTCCTCCAAAGTTTCTGATGAACAGTCAAATGCCTTTGAATAATGCACAAAACATGAGAATAGGTTTACATTAAATTCTCTGCACTTCTCTATTATTAAACACATGAGTATGTGATCTCTTGTTCCTCTTCCTTGCCTAAATCCAGCGTGAACCACATTAATCTCTTCTTCCATTTTCTTATGAAGTCTTCCCATTATGACTTTTAGTAAAATTTTACTTGAATGACTGATCAGGACAACAATTCTATAGTTGGTGCATAATTTCAGGTTGCCCTTTTTTGGTATTGGAATAAAGATCTTCCAATCTTTTGGCCATTGACCATATTTCCATATCTGTTTACATAATGTGTCCCCAAGTCAAGGACGAGAAGTCAACATATTAATCCAACTGATCGGTGTAGGGGTTGAACAAACAGAGTACTGAAATGCTACATAGAACCTCTTCTGTTGTATGACACTGAATCTTGGAATGTGAATGAACAGGTCATGAAGAGCTGGAAGCAACAGAAATGTGGTTCCTGCCACAAATGTGAATACTTTTGGCTGCCAGAGTCACTAACCATTGCCTGGACGAGATTACTGAAAGCAGAACTACAAGAAAGATACACACAACGCTCTCTGGTCATGTGATGTGAAATAAGGCACTGGAAAACACTGATGACTGGAGAGATCCGTGGGACAAAAGAGATGGTGCTGGATGCAATGAGACGGTGGCATGGGGGAAATCATCAACAGAGTTGATCCAGAACAACAAGGACAGATCTGTGGAGATTTGAACGGCTACGACAGGTGGCAGCGCACATGATCATGGTTTTCGATTTTTTTTTTTTTTTTTTTGGCGCTCGCTCGGCTCGCTCGCTTTGAACTCAAGTGTAATCCATTCACACTATTTTATAGTGGTGGTGGACTGAATTGTGCGTGTGGATTAGCTTGCCCTATTAACAGTGTCCCTAGCCATCAGGCGAACCCACTCCGACTTCAGAGGTACTTTGTAATTTACATCCCCAAGTCAAGGACGACAGGTCAACATTTTAGTCCAGTTGAACTGCTTACCTCGGCAACAGCACAACGGATGTTTAAGAACACGCGTTCTTACCACTTCGGTCATGTGGAGCTGCACGATGGTATTGGTGTGCGACTGGAGTGGCTGAAGGAGGTTATGGCAACCGGAAAGAATGGGGGAGTTAGAGGGTTAGGCAGAGAGAAAATGCTGGAGGGTTGTTGGAGTGCCATGGAAGACCGAACTAATGTGGTCGAACTAATCAAGAACAGACATTATCGCCGCCGGCGTGGCTCATGATGATGATGACCTGATATATATGATATATATATCTCATATATATATATATATATATATATATATATATATATATATATATATATATATATATATATATATAGAGAGAGAGAGAGAGAGAGAGAGAGAGAGAGAGAACGGGAAACCCCGTCTTTCAATTATAAACCACAGTGAACCAGACACGGGCTATTTTAAACTAACCCCGACTTGTGACAGAAATAGCATTTTGCATCACTGCAGTCACGTGACGGCACTATTTCTGCCCCGGTCACAGCCAGCAAGCAAACAAAGGGACACGCCCTGTCTCTATCTAGGTCACCTATTTGAGGCCAGGTCTCTTCTCCCATCTATTCAACCCGTCTATTATCCTGAAATAATGGCCTGCAAGGACACGATAATTTATTTACGCATTCTATACCACACAACTCCCCAACACACTGATTGATTGGGTACTCCGGCAAAGCTAGACTCGAGTTTACGCCATTCAAACGATAGCACATTATTGAAAGAGAGAACGGGACAGAGAGATCATACAAACAAATCATATTTGACTCTAAAAATACGTAAAGTTTTGGTGAATGATTGTTCTCTCTAAATTTGATTTAGTGCTAAAGATTATTTGTTGATTTATTCCTGCCATTTTCAAAACTATATTGGTATCATTCATTCATTCAGTGGCCTGTACTGCGCAAAACTTCTCCCCCATATATCTTTGGACATGCCTCCCTATCATAAGCCAAAAGTCCTGTCTCTATTGCTATCAGGTGTACATTATCTGTGCCGTCTTGAATCCTTCTATGGTGGTCTTCTCCACCTTCCCTGTACACCGAACTTCATAGTTATCTTGTTTCAGACACTCGTGTCTTTCTTACATGCCTAAAATATTTCATTGTCCTCAACTGTGTCTGTCTTAATACGCAAACTTCTTCAATACTAAGTTGCTGGGCAGGTCTGTTTGTTCTCTCCCACACTGTGTAGAATTGGCACGATGGTGAATTTAAGTCATGGGGGAGGGACCGGAAAAACATTAAAAAATATATAAAACAGTAAAATGTCCTTGGTCCCGATGTGAAACGTGGAATTTTGCTGCTGAAAATTTTGGACTCTGGGGAAACTACAGCACACAACCGTGCACAAACACATGGCGGTTCACGCTTATGTACAATTAAAGAGAATTGATGATGATCGGGGATAGTGAGGTGACGTGTCCAGGTGACTTGTTACATCAGTCTTTGGGTTGATTAGTATGATGATGGTGGAAACGGGGGACTTCTGAGTGACGTCATCTGATGACTTAAAGACTAAAGTGAGGTGTGGTGGCAGGAGAGGTGGATGAGGAAGGGAGGGGGAAGGAACAGGAGAGAGAAAGAGGATTGAGAAAGAAGAGATACAGAGGGAGATCAGAGAGGGAGCAGGCAGAGAGAGGGAAGAGAGAACGAAGACAGACAAGGAGAGAGATGAGGGAGGGAGGGGTAGAGGCTAGAGAAAGAAGAGATGCAGAGAGAGATGAGAGGGAACAGAGAGGAGAGGGAGAAAGAGGACAGAGAAGGAAAAGATACAGAGAGAGGTGAGTGGCAGCGGACAGAGAGAGGGGGAGAGATAGAGAGAGGAGGGCGACTAAGAGATGGACATTAAACAAAAGGGTTTCAGAGATTCAGTCTTACCTTCAGACTAGAAACAGCACCGGGTGCGGCTGGTGGTCTAATAAGAGGGTGAATCCAGGAAACCCCACCATTAAATAGCTATACGATACCCCCATGGAGTCATGGAAGAGTCGGGGGGCGGACACAGAACATTCGAGACACGCGGGACATGAGCATGTATGAGACGGGGGAAGTGACGACAGATCCAGAGTCTTTCCGGCAGCCGTGATGAGTCCCCGTTCTGCCAAGACCTGGTCACATGATGATGATCGCAGGCTGGGAACATTCACGTGACCTTACGCGCCCGCGTGCTTGACCCCGATCACAAATGTAGGTCATGACTGTTTAATATTAATGAGCCCTCCCTCAACAAGTCCCGCCCACATGCCGCAAAGACTTGTGGGATAGGTTTGTTTTCCTAGAACACGTTGTCCTCCAGTCACGTGGGCGGTGGGCGTCTGTTGCCTGTGTTGTTCTTCCAATCTCTCTCTCTGCCTTCTCTCTATCTCTGTCTTTTCTCTCTCTCTCTGCAGTATGGCATGGAGAAAGACTACAATCATTACAAATAAACTACAAACATTCAGTAATCGGTCGTCATCACCATTTTCCACTTTTTCTGTCAAGCGTCGTCGGGTGGAATAATTGGCGCCGGATTATGTCATTCCGTGTGATTGTACAATACTACAATGTTCTTGATTTAAATACTGAGCACGACCCACTACTGGCAACGCTGATCGTATTCTGGTATGAACTTAAGGCCCATCCACGTCAATGTGGAAGCACTAGACACGGATAGGCCTTAGGTTCATACCAGAATACGATCAGCGTTGTCAGTTGTGGGTCGTGCTCAATATTTAAATCTCAAATCCCGAAACAACCAAATAAATCTATGTTCTTGATGTCGTGAATCCATTTTCTTCTCGGGCGTCCTCTTGCTCTCGTAGCAGATCTTCTATGGTTTGGGTAGTTGATCCCACTGTCTGATAACATTTCTTACTCTTGTCTCGGATAGTAAATTTTGCAGTTCTCAAGTATCTAATCTCGCAGTTGTTGATTTTCCGTAAGTGTGATTTCCTTGTCTAAGTTTGACATTAGTGGCATGTAAAGTATGGTTGATAGTTCATATATAAGCGCGCTTGCTTTTTTACATCTGATTTCAATTTCTCTGTCTATTCTGCTATACTCTATTAATTAATCGGTGCTTGCGGAAAATAGAGAAACAAAAATGGTATGAGAGAATCACCAACGTGGAGCTCCGAACTGGGCAAGTACCGGTGAACCAAGAGGTGGAGAACAGACGCTGGGCTAGAGAGGGCACACACTGAGAAAACACGAGAACGGTATAACTAGAAGGGCAAAAGAAACAAAGACCTAAAACATGGAGAAAGAAGTAGACACATAAATTAATAATAGGGGAAGGCCACGGAGGGATCCTCATGGGATATCTAAGGATAGGAGGGCTTGGAGTAAGTTGCTTTGAGGGGGGGGGGGGGATAAAGAAGGAGCAGCACAGGCCCTTAAGGTCTAGACAACCTATCATTGACCGTCTCGATTAGCTCCCTCCATGTCATGTTATCTCAGTCTCGAATTCTCTTCTCCGCCTGTTTTTACGCCTCCTTTTATTTG
The DNA here is from genome assembly GCA_963921405.1 of Cepaea hortensis. Taxonomy (NCBI): domain Eukaryota; kingdom Metazoa; phylum Mollusca; class Gastropoda; order Stylommatophora; family Helicidae; genus Cepaea; species Cepaea hortensis. The sequence goes on along the minus strand of OY992876.1, from coordinate 381,274,104 downwards.
TTTGAGTTCAGGCCTTGGTAGAGAAGGGATTTAGAACCTTGGTAGAGAAGAGGTTCAGAACTTTGGTAGAAAAGAGGTTTATACCTTGAGAGAGAAGAGGTTCAGAACTTTGGTAGAGAAGCGGTTCAGAACTTTGGTAGAGAAGAGGTTCAAGCCTTGGTAGAGAAGAGGTTCAGAACTTTGGTAGAGAAGAGGTTCAGAACTTTGGTAGAGAAGAGGTTCAGAACTTTGGTAGAGAAGAGGTTCAAGCCTTGGTAGAGAAGAGGTTTATACCTTGAGAGAGAAGAGGTTCAGAACTTTGGTAGAGAAGAGGTTCAAATCTTGGTAGAGAAGAGGTTCAAACCTTGGTAAAGAAGAGGTTTATACCTTGAGAGAGAAGAGGTTCAGAACTTTGGTAGAGAAGAGGTTCAGACCTTATTAGAGAATGGGTTCAGACCTTATTAGAGAAGGGGTTAAAAACTTTGGCAGAAAAGAGGTTCAGGCCTTGGTAGAAAAAAGGTTCAGGCCTTGGTAGAGAAGAGGTTCAGACGTTGATAGAGAAGAGGTTCAGACGTTGATAGAGAAGAGGTTCAGACCTTGTGGGGAAGGGGTTCAGGCCTTGGTAAAGGGGGGGGGGGGGTTCAGAACCTTGGTTGAGAAGGGGTTCAGTCCCTTGGTAGAGAAGTGGTTTAGGCCCCCAGTAGAGGAGGAGTCCATGACTTGGTAGAGAAAGGGTCCAGGCCCTTGTTAGAGAAGAGGTCTGTGCCTTGATAAAGAAAGGGCCTGGGTCTTGATAGAGAAGGGTTTCAGGCTTTAATAGAGAAGGGGCTCAGACCTAGGTAAAGAAGGGGTTCAGACATAAGAAACGATGACAGAAAGAAAGAAAAGGGAAGGCTGTGATGAGGTGACTCTGCAAAGAGCCAACCACATGAACAAATGAGTGACAGGTGGATGAATACTGTAATCATGTACAACATAGTAACAATTATGAACAGAAATAGAGAGATGGACACATAGACAGATACATAGACACACAAGGCAATTAGATTAACATATGATAGATATGCAGACTGACAGGCAGACCGGTGGATGGACCGATGGTTAAGAGTAGGCAGTAAGGTATGTTTAATAGTCAGGCAGATAGGTGGGTAGGTATATAGGTAGGTAGCTACTAAGATAGACAGACAGACAGAACAAACAAACTATTTTCAAAGGGTTAAGAATTGGGCACGCAGGCCTGTCTGACATTCTGCCCTTCTCTATTTCCTCATACATTATTTCATTCAACATCATTTATATAGCTAATCTTAGACAAAAGATAAATAGATAGATGAATGGATGGATAGATAGAATTATAAATAAACAGGCAGACGGGTGAGTGTATGGATAGACAGGCAGATAAGTAGGTAGGTGGGTGGGATAGATAGATGTATAAATAGATAAACAGATAACCAAACAGGCAGATAGATGTATAAATAGATAACCAGGCAGATAGACATATAAATGGATAAACATACCCAGACAGACAAATTTATAAATAGATAAATAACCAGACAGACAGATTTATAAATAGATAACCAGACAGACAGATTTATAAATAGATAAACAGATAAACATATAACCAGACAGACAGGTGAGTGGATGGACAGATAGACAGACATGTTGGTCATGCAACAAACTGGACATGCAGTGAACACACGCATACCTTGATGTGTTTGATGGCCCCCTGCAGGATGGACTGGGTGGCCACCCGCTTGTTCTCCAGGGAAGGGATGACCTGCTGCAGCTGGTTGAAGAATTCCCGCAGCTGCCTTCTCCTGCAAATTGTTCATGATTCTCAACTTCTCTCACAATTCTTGTACACAACAAAATTACATGAACAAATACACATTTACTGATGTGGTTGTCTGGTTAAAGGCAGTTGCATATTCTTTACAAGACATAGCAGTCAATCAAAGCATTTTTAGGCTGTTCGTGATTCCTGGGCATGTTCAGTAGTTTGCCACTGCTTTCTGAACGACCAGCACCAATACCATTTCATAAAACACCAAATGCAAGGAGATCTGCTGCCAAATTGCCTGCAGCTGTGTTTCAAATGTGGTATGTGGGATTAAGAACTGCATCTGTAACCCCTTTGCCACCGAGTGGTTGTCTGGTACAAATCCAATATCTCATGGGCAGTTAGGGCAACAAATATCCAAGTACTGGAAGTGGCCAGTTCACAAATTCACGAGTATTCTTTCTTGTGCCAGATGTCTCACTGAGTTCATTAAGTTTCTGATGTCAAGTGCATAGGTGTGGCCTGGAGATTCCTTGCTGCTGTAGAAAACCTCTGATAGCCATCCATCTGTGTACAGATCTGACTTGCTCTCACCAAGCAGGTATTTTACTGCTGTAGACATTCATTCATTCATTCATTAGCATGTCCTTTGCAGAACCTCGCTCCCATAACAACCTTCCAGAAACTGGAGATCATCCGCCACATCCTGCACCCATCTTCTCTTTCGCCCTCCTCTTCCTCTCTTCCCAATATTCAGCTCTTGAAGTATGGATGCATTTGTTCTTTTCTGTATCCAAGATATTCTTATAACCTGTTTGTAGATGTATAGAATGTGAGAAAATGAGTTTTAGGATGACATACCCATATTATGCATGTGAACCATGGATACTGAATAGAGTACAGAGAACCTGGAGGCCACAGAGAACCTGGAGGCCTGAGATATGGTTTCACTATAGAATACTCAGAGTTCCATAAATGGTGAAGAAGTTCGGATCTTAGTCCTGGAGAACGTCAATTCACAAAATATTTGATGACCCACATCAGAAGAAATGTAAGAGATGATATAAACAGGGAGCTATATGATGCCCTAAATATCGGTGGTCATGACATACCAGAGATTCGATATGCTGATGATACAGTATTGCTATCCACAGACTGGTATAGAAAACCTAATAGCCTAAACCCAATTGAATAGTGAAAATCACAACATATATCTTAACATAGCAAAAACAAAGATAATGCATACAGATAAAACTACTATGGAGAAAGAAATATACATTAATGGGGGAAAATTGGAGGTTGTGGAAATTTTTGAATATCTTGGGTCATTGATTACCAACATCGGTGACACAATGAAAGAAATTAAACGACTATCAATTGCTCTTCAAAGACTAAAACAACCGAATAAATTATGGAATGGGACAGACAGAACTACAAAAATTAGATTTTTAAGAGCATGCATCTTTCCCATTGCAACATATGCCCGTGAGACCTGGACACTTACTAAACAAGCTGAACAGCGCATAAATGCCTTTGAATATAAATTTTATAGACGAGTTCTAAGAATATCTTGGGTAAAGAAAAGAACAAATGCATCCATACTTCAAGAGCTGAATATTGAAGACGGTTGGCTATTAAAGACGATAAAACAATGAAAATTGAAATATTTTGGTCACTTGAAACGTCACAAAAGTTTGAAGAGAACAATAATGGAGGGGTATATGCCTGGGAAGAGAGGAAGAGGACGGCCAAAGAGAAGATGGGTGCAGGATGTGGCGGATGATCTCCAGATGGGTGTATCGGACACGAGACATCTTGCTTGATCGAGAGGTTTTCCGGACGGTTGTTATGGGAGCGAGGTTCTGCAAAGGACATGCTACTGAATGAATGAATGAATGAATGAATGACATCAGGACAAGTCAATCGTCACATATGGTCATATCATGAGACGAGAGGGTCAAGTGAAGACAGTGACAGCTGGGAATACTAAGACTAAGAGACTGGGGTCGACAGAAAGAATATGCTGGGTGGTTTGACAGGGTAGCATGGAAGGCAATCAGTGGTCGACCTTACCGAGCACACAGATGACATGTGTGTGTGGTGGTACATGATCGCTTGTAATGTGCAGCATGGCACATGACAATTGTACCTACACAGTTGTTGGTGGCTGGTAGCAGGAATTTTATTGAGAATTTAGAAATAAGTCATTTGCCACAGCAGTAGCAAAGTAGTGTACATCTTGAAAGATCTTGCTTTTGTTTCTCTTGGAAGTAGCTATATTTACAACTGCTCTTGCATAAATGGCACTGTTCCTGCACATCATCTAGAATACTTCCGGGTTTAATCATGTCGCAGACTGTGTCCCCGAGTGATATTTAGTGGTGGTGTAGTGTTTAGGATCACCTACACAATGATGCTGAGTTGTAAGTCTATGTGACTACTGAGTTTGTTGTGACCTGTTGTTAGTTTCGGCTGCCTGACATTCTCACAGGACAGTTGCAGGGGAAGAGAGGCAGTATGACGCGATGGCAATGGAAAAACATTTGTTTCGGAAATTATTAGCAGAACACGAGTCAGAAGGACGCGGAAAGACGATCACAGGCGCCACACGGCATGGATTATATGAGGAGTCAAGCATGTTAGAAAACTCAAGAAAAATATTACTATCTTGATTTTTTAAAACGTGATTGTGTTCCGTATCAGAGCAAGACAACAGATGGGGCAGTCAGGCTGGAACTGGCTCCATATCTCCTGAACACACATGGACTAGCAGAACAGACAGTAAACACTGCCTGTAAGACATCCATACATCAACTACGGACTGAACCATGGCACACGGAGATAAACAATCTTCAACAACTACAGACTGAACAGTGGCCCTCGGAGACAAACAAGCTTCAACTACAGCAGCCACAGAGACAAACATAAGCTTCAACAACTACAGCAGCCACAGAGACATAAGTTTCAGCTTCAACAACTACAGACTAAACAGTGGCCCACAGAGACAAACATAAGCTTCATAAACTATGGACTGAACCATAGCACACGGAGACAAACATAAGCTTCATAAACTACGGACTGAACCATGGCACACGGAGACAAACATAAGCTTCAACAACTACAGACTGAACAGTGGCCCTCAGAGACAAACATAAGCTTCATAAACTATGGACTGAACTGTGGCTCACAGAGACAAACATAAGCTTCATAAACTATGGACTGAACTGTGGCCTACAGAGACAAACATAAGCTTCATAAACTATGGACTGAACAGTGGCCCTCAGAGACAAACATAAGCTTCATAAACTATGGACTGAATTGTGGCTCACAGAGACAAACATAAGCTTCATAAACTATGGACTGAACTGTGGCTCACAGAGACAAACATAAGCTTCATAAACTATGGACTGAACAGTGGCCCCCAGAGACAAACATAAGCTTCATAAACTATGGACTGAACAGTGGCTCACAGAGACAAACATAAGCTTCATAAACTATGGACTGAACTGTGGCCCACAGAGACAAACATAAGCTTCATAAACTATGGACTGAACTGTGGTCACAGAGACAAACATAAGCTTCATAAACTATGGACTGAACTGTGGCTCACAGAGACAATCATAAGCTTCATAAACTATGGACTGAACTGTGGCTCACAGAGACAAACATAAGCTTCATAAACTATGGACTGAACTGTGGCTCACAGAGACAAACATAAGCTTCATAAACTATGGACTGAACTGTGCCTCACAGAGACAAACATAAGCTTCATAAACTATGGACTGAACTGTGGCTCACAGAGACAAACGTAAGCTTCATAAACTATGGACTGAACTGTGGCCCACAGAGACAAACATAAGCTTCATAAACTATGGACTGAACTGTGGCCCACTGAGACAAACATAAGCCTCATAAACTATGGACAACCATGGCCCACAGAGACAAACATAAGCTTCATCAACTACAGACTGAACCGTGGTCCATGGAGACAAACCACACAAACATAATGGGAGACTGAGCACAGAAGTAAAAAGTAAAGGACCTAATTACAAGCTGGAAGGAGAACTAGGTATATGGAGTAAGCCCCATATTTGTATAACCCAGTCAGACGTTACCTGAAGTGGTCAATATGTAAACCACCTTGACCTCTCCGGACAGTTCCTGCTGCCCATATGAGGCTGGGTCAACCTGGAAGCACAGGTCAGTGTCCAACAATCCTGCCAAGATGGGCATTCGAACACAGGACACCTGGGCGTGTAAGCAGGCAGGCCTCCCCACTCCTATCTGGCTGATTCAGATTATTGACTGACTGGCACCTGGCCGTCTTGACAGACGATAGTTTATAGAATGGAGTTATACCTCTCCATAACACAAAGTCTAGGATGAGTTTAGAGATCGTGTGTTGCCCATGCAGCATGATCCTTCTCTCGGTCTGCCTAGTGTACTCCAGAGTAAAGGTTAACACCAATACATCTGGAACAAGACAAACCGCAGAAGCTGCCGGATCAGCAAAGCAATGCTCTAACTTTCCGCCTGTCGGAGCTTCCATCCTAGATCAGTTGCCAGCCAAGGCTTAGGGCCTGGTCTGCCCTGCCATTTAGCCTTTAGGTTGCATTTCCTCACACTAGGGTAAGGCTCGTACCCTCCCAGTTGTGCTGCTCCGCCAAAAGCCGCTGGCACAATGTGGGATGTCGGGTGTAGCGAAACCCCAGTGGCCCATGTCCTCATACCTATCCGCTCAATTCCTTCGGAGTGGGATTCTCTGGGGTACTTTCATAACCCGAGCATTTGACACGAATACTTTGAAATCTATCTGTTCTTCGGGAAAACCCAATGGCGCGCCTTGCACCAAATATGACCTAGGGTAATGGTTTGGGCGTGAAATGTCCGTTGTCAACCTTGTCGGTTGTGGTCGGCACAATGTATTGAAGTTTTAAAGAATTTTACAGATAAAGTGCTGCATCCTTCTGCTGGGATATGAAAGGATCCTTCTTTTGACGGCGAATATAGCCGGAAGTTTCGACACAGCATCGACATAGAACATTATGTTTACTATGAAGTCCCTGCTGCTGTTGGGCTATACCAGATAGAACCACGGCGGGCCCGAACAAATATTTTCAGACACCTCGGCAGGCTTTTCGTTGAGCTGTGATCAAGTATGTTTGCATTTTGGGCTAGATCCCGCCTAAGTCACTGACACACCCGTACATATATCCTATTTATTCTCCTTGAGTATTTCCCCACCAAAATTGTGCCCCGTGATCCCAGGGCACTTTCCCTAACCATTCCACACACTACATTCGTGTAGGACACAAACTTGGAATCTTGGATCTATGGAACCCTGTTGTTCGAACAACCTACGCGAGAAATAAAGACCAGAGAACTTGCTGTGAGAGGGTTGTGAATTCATGGGACAATGTGGAAAACGATGATCTAGGATATTTATATTTGTGTTGATATTGTATGGACTAGTTTTCTCTCTAGATTGTGTGTAGATGTTTATGAGTTAATCGTCAGATATTTTTTTCGGTGCTGTTATGTATTGAGTTATTAAATTTACAATGACAAATATGTTGAAGAACGTCATGTTGTATGCGTGTCAGCTAGAACGACCCTGCAGGAAATAGGTCCTGAGGTCGAAGAGAGAGTGACAGTGAGTCCGGGGGGAAACGGAGGAGGGTTGGCAGGGAAAGACCTATTTAAAGCCAGGGCTATGAAATATACATGAGAAAATTGAGATAGTTATTTGGGACCCTCCACATAGCTTGTTACAATTTCTGGGGGCACGTCGCGGGATATTTTAAATCCTGGTGGAGCTCTGGCTGATATAGGGATAGGGGACAGATATTCTGGTCTAATAATAGGTTCTGCTTACCGTACCTGGCTATTGTCTATACTCTTCCTGACACAGACTGACGACATACGAAGTGTGGTCGTGTATTATATCCATTTGTCCATTACCTATTCACTTACCCTCTGAGTTAAGATGGCATCCGCGAAATTTAATGTGGCTGAAGTGCAGGCTACAGGGCGTGAGATAGGCTATGAAGGGGCTGAGTTACAGAAATATGTTCAAGAAGTGGAGAGAGATTTTCGACAAGCTGAGCGCGAAGCTAAGAAAATTGAGGCAGAGCGCGAAGCTAAGAAATTTGAGGCAGAGCGCAAAGCTAAGAAAATCGAGGCAGAGCGCGAAGCTAAGAGATTTGATGCAGAGCGCGAAGCTAAGAAAATCGAGGCAGAGCGCGAGGCTAAGAAAATCGAGGCAGAGCGCGAAGCAAAGAAAATCCAGGCAGAAGCTAGGAAGTTGGAGGCCGAGCAGGCAGCCAGAGACCATGAGTTCCGTATGAGGGAGTTGGAGCTGAAAGCTCAAACTGCCAAGGAAAGCGAAGGTGCAGTTGGAGGCGCAGTTCTCCCTGACTCAACAACTTCTAGTGGCGGTCCATACCAGGCAATGAAGTTCCCATTGCTCCCGTTCGATGAACACAAAGATAAGATCGACCAGTATCTTCACAGATTTCAGTCGATGGCTTTGGCTATGGGATTGGAACGTGGGAAATGGAACTTGAAACTCTCACAGGGCCTGAGGGGGACCGCGTACGAGGTCTATTCAAGGTTGCCACCTGGTATGGAGAATGACTATGAGGCCCTGGAAAAGGCATTATTGAAAAGGTTCCAGATGACAGCCCATACTTACCGACAACAGTTCAGAAAGTCGAGGAGAGAGCCAGGAGAGATGTTCTCAGCATACAGTGTTAGACTTAAGTCTTACCTTTTGAAATGGATGTCATTAGCAGGATTTGCCAACGACTATGAAAGTTTAGAAGAATTAGTGGTCGTGGACCAAATGAAGAGGATGATGCCTAAGCCATTGCAAACCTTCTTGGTTGAAAATGGGACAGAAAGGTTAGACGTAGTCAACACATTGGCGGAAAGGTATGTGCTAGCTCATGGGGATAATGGGGAACTGGCACAACCCAATCTCCGATCACCAGACACTGGGTCTGGAAAGAAGAAGAACCCCAAACCAACTCACACCAAAAAGGAGGATCCTTTCGATAAAGTTCCCATTAAGAAACCCTCTGGAAAGAGTCCACCTGGATCTCCCAAAAGAAAGTGGAGTGAAAAGTGGTGCGCCTTCTGCAAATCTCCCACACACAATACGGCCGATTGCAGGTGCAAACAGAAAGACTCTCACTATGCTGCCTGTCTTGTAGAAACCGGGGAGGGGTCTAACAAGGAGGTAGAAGGGAGGGATCCTGGGAACAAAGATTCAGAAAAACCATCAGTAGTAGAGACGGTTCTTGTGAACGGACAACCAGTCGAGTGTCTCTATGACACAGGTCTTCAGTTTGAGGCCATAATTTCATCACACTTAGTGAGCCCAGAGCAGCTAACCGGGGAATCTATTGAGATTCAAACGGCGACAAAGAGTGCGTTAGCGATGTCTCTTCCAATTGCGAAGGTGGACATCAAATCAAAATATGTTACCGGCACTATTCAGGCAGCCGTTCTGATCGATCCTATCTTCCCGATGATCTTGGGTTGCCGCTACGTCTTCCTAGGGATCCCAAACGAACCCATGTACGTAGGGGCGATGCAAACCAGATCTCAATCGGAGGAGGAGCAGACGCCGGCCTTGATCGTGAATCCCTTGCCTGGGGAGTTACGAGCTGCTCAAAGCCAGGATGCTACTTTGCAACCTTGCTTCAACCAGTTGCCAAAAAGTGCTGACCCACCAAGACGGGGTCAGTATTATATGAAGAATCGGTTACTGTACCGGAGAGCCGGAGTGGAGAAACGCCAGCATGGACAGCTGGTAGTTCCTAAGGCTTATCGGGAACAGCTTCTTCATATAGGACACACCATTTCTTTCAGTGGACATATGGGTGTCGGGGCAACACTTCAGCGCATTTCCTGCCATTACTACTGGCCAGGGATGACTGGAGATGTGCGTAGGTACGTCAAGTCGTGCCCAGAGTGCCAGCGTGTGGCACCAAAACACTGGACGGCTCCGGTAGTCTTGGGTGATATGCCCATTATGAACTCTCCTTTCGAGAGAGTTGCCATCGATCTGGTTGGTCCTCTTCCTCGGACTAGGAAGAGGAATATGTATATTCTGACGATGGTGGATTGCTGTTCCATGTGGGGCGAGGCGATACCGTTGGCCACCATCGACTCTAAGCGAGTGGCTGATGCACTGATGGAGACTTTTACTCGGTTGGGATTTCCAAACCAGATCCTAACGGACAATGGGTCTCAGTTTTGTGGTAAGCTGATGGAGGAAGTCTTTCGTATCTTCCAGACTAACCACATTCACACAAGCCCATACCACCCTCAGTCTAATGGGCAAGTAGAGAGGTTTAATGGTACCTTGATGACCATGCTTAGGAAGCTGGCTCAAGAGAAACCAGACAGGTGGGATGAATATATCCCAGCCGCCTTGTTCGCCTATCGGGAGGTTCCCCATGGGTCAACTGGGTTGCCACCAGCCACTCTATTATTCGGGAGGCCAATCAAGGGTCCCTTAGAAGCCTTATTGAGATGTTGGACAGAGGAGGAGACTTCCGAAGAGGTGGTATCTTCCTACAAATACGTCGAGGAGTTAAAGAAGAAACTCCAGACAGGTTGGGCTTTGGCGGCTCAGAATCTGAGAGCGGCCAGAAAGAGACATGCGGCCTACTACAATAGAAGTACGAAAGATAGGTCTCTTAAGGTGGGGGATCGGGTTCTGTTGTTACTTCCAGTAGGTTCCAATAAACTCGAGATTGGTTGGCAGGGGCCTTTCCCGGTGGAAAGAGTTGTGTCCCGTACCAATTATGCTATCCGGATCAGGGGGAAATCTAAAATATTCCACATTAACCTCCTCAAAAAATATGAGGAACGATCCGATGGTACTTCTCTCCCACTCATGACTATGGCGGTCGCGATGGAAACTGAATCGGGCGAAGACGCGGGTAGAGAGTATCCTTTAAACCCTGGGGAAACCTATAAGGATGTACATATAAATCCTGATCTGTCGGCTGAAGAAACAGAACTAGTCATCCGTTTGTTGGAGTCCCATCAACAGATTCTTACCGATCGTCCAGGGCGGACAGGGTTGGGCGAGTTTGATATGACTCTGACTACCCAAGACCCCATTCGCCAAAAAATATATCCAGTGCCCTTTGCGAAAGAGAAGGCCCTGGAAGCCAAAATCCAGAAGCTTCTGGATGATGACATCATAACTCCTTCGACTTCTCCTTATAATACCGGGGTTGTCTTGTTGAAGCCAAGCGGGGAGCACCGCTTATGTATTGATTACAGGCATTTAAACAGTTGTACGACATTCCAAGTTGAGCCGTTACCAAACACAAATCAACTGTTTGCCAGATTAAATAGGGCAAAGTACTTTTCAAAAATCGATTTAAGCCGGGGATATTATCAAATCCCTGTGAAGCCTGAGGTTCGGCCCTTGCTCGCTTTCAGTACTCCAAGCGGCCATTACGAATTTAAGGTGATGCCTTTTGGGCTGAGCAATGCGCCCAGTGTGTCCACACGCATGATGAGAAAGTTATTAGACCCTTTAAGGGATCCCTCTGTCGTCTCGTTTATGGATGATATTCTCATCGCGTCTGGCAATCTGAAAGATCACCTGAAATCCTTGGAACAGATCTTCATAAGATTGAAAGAGGAGGGGTTAACTGCCCGTCCAGCCAAATGCATGATTGGCTATCACTCCTTAGAATTTCTGGGACATACTATTACCCCGGGGGGTTTGGTACCGGAAGAAAAGAATGTAGAGAAGGTCAGACTCGCGCCCCGTCCTAAATCCAAAAAGGATGTTAGGTCTTTCTTGTCTCTGTGTGGGTTTTACCAGAAATTTATTCCGAAGTTCAACGAAATTGGGGTACCGTTAACCGAAACCCTGAAGAAAGGATCGCCAGATCCTATAGTCTGGACTCCGAGCTGTGAAGAGGCTTATGGGAAGCTGAAACAGGCTTTGGTGGATAGGCCAGTCCTGCAACTCCCAAATTTGGAGGAAACGTTTGTTCTAAGAACCGACGCGAGTAACATAGGGATTGGAGCAACTCTGTTGCAGGAAGGGCGAGATGATCCTACTGTGCTATGTCCGGTGGCATATGCCAGTAGAAAACTGTTACCCGCGGAACGGAATTACTCCACCGTCGAACGGGAATGTCTGGCTCTAGTGTGGGCGGTACAGAAATTTCAACCTTATCTGTATGGAGTACCGTTCAAAGTGCAGTCCGACCATCAACCTCTGACGTTTTTGGCAACTTCTAAGAAACTGAACGCAAGGTTAAGGAGATGGTCATTGCTCTTACAACCGTATCAGTTCACGGTCGAATACATCCCCGGAAGGGAGAATGTGGGAGCGGATTTTATGTCACGGCATCCTATGGTCGAAGGTGAGGGGGGGGGGGGGGGTAGTTCGAACAGAACCTCTGGCAGTTGAAAGTTCGTAGGGTTCGACTTTCTTAAGAGGGGGCCTTTGTAGCGAAACCCCAGTGGCCCATGTCCTCATACCTATCCGCTCAATTCCTTCGGAGTGGGATTCTCTGGGGTACTTTCATAACCCGAGCATTTGAAACGAATACTTTGAAATCTATCTGTTCTTCGGGAAAACCCAATGGCGCGCCTTGCACCAAATATGACCTAGGGTAATGGTTTGGGCGTGAAATGTCCGTTGTCAACCTTGTCGGTTGTGGTCGGCACAATGTATTGAAGTTTTAAAGAATTTTACAGATAAAGTGCTGCATCCTTCTGCTGGGATATGAAAGGATCCTTCTTTTGACGGCGAATATAGCCGGAAGTTTCGACAGAGCATCGACATAGAACATTATGTTTACTATGAAGTCCCTGCTGCTGTTGGGCTATACCAGATAGAACCACGGCGGGCCCGAACAAATATTTTCAGACACCTCGGCAGGCTTTTCGTTGAGCTGTGATCGAGTATGTTTGCATTTTGGGCTAGATCCCGCCTAAGTCACTGACACACCCGTACATATATCCTATTTATTCTCCTTGAGTATTTCCCCACCAAAATTGTGCCCCGTGATCCCAGGTCACTTTCCCTAACCATTGGACACACTACATTCGTGTAGGACACGGAAACTTGGAATCTTGGATCTATGGAACCCTGTTGTTCGAACAACCTACGCGAGAAATAAAGACCAGAGAACTTGCTGTGAGAGGGTTGTGAATTCATGGGACAATGTGGAAAACGGTGATCTAGGATATTTATATTTGTGTTGATATTGTATGGACTAGTTTTCTCTCTAGATTGTGTGTAGATGTTTATGAGTTAATCGTCAGATATTTTTTTCGGTGCTGTTATGTATTGAGTTATTAAATTTACAATGACAAATATGTTGAAGAACGTCATGTTGTATGCGTGTCAGCCAGAACGACCCTGCAGGAAATAGGTCCTGAGGTCGAAGAGAGAGTGACAGTGAGTCCGGGGGAAACGGAGGAGGGTTGGCAGGGAAAGACCTATTTAAAGCCAGGGCTATGAAATATACATGAGAAAATTGAGACAGTTATTTGGGACCCTCCACATAGCTTGTTACATCGGGTTTGGTGAGCGCTGCCCAACATTCAGTGCTAACAGAAACAGCTAGTACCGTCTACTGTTATACAGTAGCTCAGTCATATCTGACTAAGACCTGACACAAACAGATTATTATTATTTGTTGCCAAACTGCTTAAACCTTTCACACAAATCCTCCTCTATCTTCCTGTGTTGCCTAGGTTGCCTATTTCTCTACACCAAGCTTCATTTCTCTGACCCAAATCTGGTTTATATTCCTGAAACTTCATTTGTTCCTTGTGGTTTTGATGACTAGCTTGCAACACCAACTGCTGTCAATACTCCAGCATTTATTTCCTTTGTCCATGATACAGTTAACATTCTTCTTAAACACCTTTGTTCTAAAAAAAATCTTCTTTACAAAAACAACCTTAGTTCTAAAAAGTAAAACTAAATAAAAATTACACCATTCTTCACAAAAACCACTAAGATCTTCACCATCACTTCCAGCCGGTGGAATCAACAACACAATACAAAGCTGAAAGCCTCACCTGTTTTTCTCCAGCTGATTGTGCACTTCCCGTGTGCCAATTCTGGAAAGAAGGCAAGTCAAATTGGAGTTCTCCACAGTTAGCACAAATGTTGCCTACAGCTGGTAAAACTAAAGTTATCACTGAAACATGCTGCTGCTACAGACTACTACTGTAATGATGAGGGCTGTTTTCTTCAACTGCCTGATTTGAGGCAGACATGGCAACTATTCACAGGTTGAGATCGGCACTCAGACACACAGAACAGAAGGAAGGATCAGAGAATATACTCCTTCACAGGTTGAGATTGGCACTCACAGACACGCAGAACAGAAGGAAGGATCAGAGAATATACTCATTCACAGGTTGAGATCGGCACTCACAGACACACAGAACAGAAGTAAGGATCAGAGAATATACCCATTCACAGGTTGAGATCGGCACTCACAGACACACAGAACAGAAGTAGAGTTCACAGAATATACTCATTCACAGGTTGAGATTGGCACTCACAGACACACAGAACAGAAGTAAGGATCAGAGAATATACTCATTCACAGGTTGAGATCGGCACTCACAGACACACAGAACAGAAGTAGAGATCACAGAATATACTCATCATTCCCAGGTTGAGATTGGCACTCACAGACACACAGAACAGATGTAAGGATCAGAGAACATATTCATCATCATCATTATGTAGTAGGTTTCTTGTAGTCCAGGATATACAATAAAACAGACCGTTTTCATTATCCGGACCAGGGGTGAATATATCCAGGCACCCAGTCACCATGATGTCAACAAATTTTACCCGGCACCAGGATTTTCAAATTAAGTTCTAGAATAATTTTTTTCATTAAAATATTTTGAGTCCCCTTTTATTCCATTACTTGTTCTTAAAATAAATACCATATATGTGTTTGTTCTTGTCTGTTTTCTGTTCCTGTGTATCATGAAGTCTGAATAATAAAAGTGCCATTAAATATTTTGCATCATTGCAAGCCAACTTGCGACTTCTAGAGCATTAGTGACTAGTCAAGATCATCATCATAACCCTGTTGACAGGTTCTTGGGTGCTCCGATCTCCTCCTGAACATCTTGTATATTGAATAATTTTACATGTTCTGTGTTGATGAACCAGTGATCTTGTGCCCTTAAGAAATAGTCAACGTAAGTTTCCCAGCACTGAAGATCAAAGTTTGAAAGTTGATTTTGGGACCATTTAAACTGGAAACTAGGGGCCTCCAATAAAGGACATTTTTAGGGTGATTTCAAAATATGGATCTTCACACTTGATCTGAGGTGGATTCGTGGTTTTTTTAGCTCATGGTTTTGACAAAATGTGCTGGCTCTTGAGGAAAAGAGGCTGGCTCCTCAATCATGATGAGATGTTTCTACCCCTGGTCTAGAAGAACACATGGTGACATCTGGCGGAAGGTGGGGCACAGAGATCAAGAAAACAATCACCATATCCAAAGATTTCTTGACAAGAAATGTGACCAAAAACAGGAATATCACAAGTATAAAAATCTGCTACCTAAATAGTTGTGACCTATTCTGTATGGATACAAATGATAGACAATGAGTAATGAAATGGGTGGAGCAGCTGGTAGCAGTTAAGATGTGGTTTTTTGATAAGAATATTGAGTTGAGTCACAACCTGACATCACAACATTCAGGAGATTCCCATATGGAATCTGTCATCTTCAATAACCAGCAAAGAGTCCCAATACCAATGATACCAGTTGCAATCTAATTACGTGTCCGTCTGGCATTCCCTCGGAGACCTGAGTGTCGGCTAGATCCTCTGGTCATTTCCTGCCACACCATTCTCTCCAGGTGATGATGCTGTGTCTGGTCTTCCACACTATACATACAACCCCAAAAGGCCCTGACCACATCTACCCCCGTAAAGTGCACCAATACCCCACCCAGTGGTGTATACCCAGCCAATATGTCCACCTGCTCATTTCCCATCAAACCAGCATATCCTGTGGAAAAGATGTAATTCATGCTCCCTATCTTAGATTTTTCATTTAACTCAGTCTGAATATCATGAATAGGGAAGGTTAACCCAGTCAACAAATGCCCGCTCATGTGTGTCTGTCGAATATCGCAGCTCTGATGTTACGCAATTTCGCCCAAAACAATATCAGACAAACGGCAAAGAAGAAGAGAATATCTCGGACAGAAGAAAATAAACATTAAAAAATTAAGATCAGCTGGCGTTACAATATCATTCGTTAAAATGATTTTGTTTTAAAGTTAGTTGCATGTCCTTTACAGGACATCAACATCAACCCCAGCATATTTGGCTGTTTGTGATTTTTTGGCAAGTTTACATTCAGTAGTTTGCCAATGCCTCCTGAACGACCTAAACTCATACCATTATATAAAAATTAATGCAAGGCGATCTGCTGCCAAATTGCCTGCAGCTGTGTTTCGAACAGGGTATGCGGGATTACAAAATATAATAAGGAAAAGACAATATGGGACATACTAACAGAAAACATGGAATAGAAAAGTTAGCCTGGTGTGGGGAAATACCCAGCAAGAGAGGCACAGGAAAACAGAAAGGTGTTTCACGAAATACATAATAATAGCACCAACTAAAATACAATATCAGAATACAGAGAGGATTAGAGAATTATGATTGCTGATGTGTGCTCCAGATCAGACAGGAGACCAGATAACAGAGAATTGGAGAATCATGATTGCTGATGTGTGCTCCAGACTAGATAGATGAAGGAGACCACATATAGGATTGAAGAATCATGATTGCTGATGTGTGCTCACGACCAGGCAGATGAAGGAGAAGACTTTGCTGCTGTTTTATCTTGTACTTGTTCATCTTTCTCATGTCAGTACCAAGGGCAAAACTAACTATGTTTTGATGGCTCTTGTGTTTGTACTACAACCTCGACCACTTCCTGCACCTAGTACTCCACTTCTTGCTTTCGTTTCAAAGAAAGAAACTGCACTGCTCTCTGGGGAGTAGTTTCTGTTGACATTATCTTTCCAAGGACATGATGAAGAATCAAAGCCACAGCACCCAGAACAAGTTCCCCCAGCTGTCTCTCTCAGCAGCAGTCAAAGTGTGTGAACACTGCTTGTCCTTTATATTTTGAATCTGTTGTATGCGTGCGTTATTTAGTGTATGCATAAATACATTTTTTGTCATCGTTACTTACCCTCCAACTCGCCTAGAAGTTCTCTCTTGCGACGGGACATCCTCCTCCTCTGCACTGTTTCCATTATCACTGTACGTTTGTGACCCTTCCAAGCGATCACTGCTTTCACTTATAGATGCTATGTTTTGAGAAAAGTATGCCCCTGAAATAAAGATATATAAACATCATCATCCTCAAGCGAGTTACAACCGTACTCTACAGAGCTAGCAGCCACTCAGGCGATATCTGGCTCAATAAACAGGCTACAGAACAAGCAGCCACTCAGACAATAATCATATCAAACTCAATGCAGACTCACTAAGATGCTATAGAAATTGCCACTGATACCCTTCACTATGAATGGGGTGACAGCATTTGGAAGTCGTGCTTAACATCGCTCACCTGGATGTATGCTGTCTGTATGCCCCGGCAATGCCAGAGTAAAAGAACACACAAAACAGCTGGCAAATAACCAATTTAAATGGGAAGAAGCATGAACAAGATTTTCTGTACTCTATGTGGACCTTTCGTAATCCATAAATCCAATATATGGGCCATAGAGAGAATAGAACACGCCTTCCCTACAGAGAGCAATAGAGTAAGACCCCCATATTTAGCATAGAATTAGACTTCCCCACAGAGAGTATAGAACAGGAATCCGCACATGGGGTACAGAACAAGACTTTCCCTATCGAGAGATATAGTCATATAGAATAAGATTTTCATATACAGGAGATTCTGGAGCAAGACTCTGCAGAAAGTATCAGTATAGAACAAGACTTTCTCTGCAGACAGCATATAACAAGGACTTTCCATACTGATAGTTTGAAACAAGACCTTCTCTGCAGAAATTACAGAACAAGACTTTCCATATAGAGAGTATATAAAAAGACTCTCAGCAGATAGTACAGAACAAGACTGTCCATAGAGGGAGTAGTGTACAGAACAAGACTTTTCAAAGAGAGTACCAAACAAGACCATGCAGTACAGACCATAAATCAACTACTACATGTTCTGTGATGACACTAGTTAGGGGGTATAGGTATAGTTAGTATATAGTATAGGTATAGTATACATACATTACAGACATATGCCCAGACAGAGATGACCTCAAAGAAAGCATATAAGCATGTAACAACAAGGGAGAGCCAGAACAGAACATTTTCCAAATTCAAACAGCATGCATCACTTAAATCCAATCAAAGTACAAACAAGTATACTTTCTGCACGCGGCCTGATGAGGCCGTCTTCTTTGCGTGTTCACCTCTTGCCGATATATAAATATATAAAGGAACTTATACCTGATAAATAACAGTACAGTGTACAGTAACAGGACTAAGAAACCGGAAGTATCGGTGCAACACCATCGCCTACGCCAGCAGAGTGCACATATTTCAAATAAACACAGCAGTGTTTTTACACCGCGGTATCTGTTATAAAACCACGAATGCGGAGAGTGGAAAAGCGCCAGAAAGTGTGGCCCGGCCGGGACTTGAACTCACCACGTGTAGCAGACTCGGGGTCGGCGCCATGGCCGGAGTTCTCCTGCTCCAAGACTTGGGCGGCTTGTAGCAGCAAATCCATCACTGGTCAATGTCTTTCTCTCGGGAGCAAACTCACGCTTTCTGGGACTCAACCGGAGAACTGACGGTGCACGGATGTCAACGAGATATGAAGAGAAAGGTGCGGAGTCTGATGTCGGTGTCGACGGTGTCCTGGTCTAAAACATGGCGGTCTACAACAATCAAAACAACACATGCCCGACCTGGAACACGTGGCTTGTGATTGACGGGTTTGTTTTGGTTGCCGGCCAATCAAATTGCCAGTTGGTGTCGTATGAACGTCATATGATAATGAGATACTTCCGCGATAGAAATAAGTTACTTTTCTGTTTATGCTTTAAGGGTCTGACTGGCGTGATTGATTGCGTCACTCACAACCATCGTATCTAGCAGTTATTGTTGGACTCTTTCTTTTCCAGAGGGTTGTTTAATAATCCGATCTATTCTTGATGTTAATTTAGTGCCTTCTGTTGTAAAAAATGCTTGCTGGATCTGTTGCTATCATCACAAATGTAAACAACTGGGAACATAGCAAGTGTATAAGTTCAGTATCACTGCAAGAACACAAACAAGAACAGAAAATATCCATCTTCTCCCTTACTATTCACTATGCGATAGAGACTGTAACAATAGTTGTTAAACGAGAAGAAAAATATGGCGTTGCGGCGAAAAGCCTTCATCAGGAAACAATATCAACAGAAAACAAAGACACGATATTAAGGTATAGCAATATTATGCAAGTGTATGAAATCAAAATGAAGCACAAGCAACGTGAATTTGAATTCACGGCACTTACTCTGCAACTCCGCCGAATACACATGGGGGAATTTAGACGCAAGCAGTAATATATTGTCAGTAGGACAGCATCGGGCTGGCAAGGGGAGGACTGTGGTAGCACAGTGGAAAGATCTCTTGCCTCCCAACCTGACGATGTCCTCTGCGCTGCCACGATCCCCCCTCTTGCTGTGTATATTTTATGCTGTTATTTTAACTTCTTGTTATAATAACCGTATGTATCGTATGACAGTAGATTGTACAACCTGCTTTCTGTTAGCGCCGAATGTTTGGCGGAGCTTACCAAACCCGACACCCTACATTGTGCCAATGGATTCGGGCAAAGGAGCGCAATTGGGAGGGTGCATGCCTTATCCTGGTGCGAGGAAATGCAACCTAAAGACAAAATGTCGTGGCAAGGTAGACTCATAGGTCTTCGTTGGCAACTGGTCTAGAATTGAAGCTCCGACAGGCTGACAGTTATAGCATTGCTTTGCTAATCCGGCAGCTTCTGTAGCTTGTCTTTTTTCCAGATGCATTGGCGTTGCCTTTCCTCTGGAGGCAGGCACAGAGAGAGAGAGAGAGAGAGAGAGAGAGAGAGAGAGAGAGAGAGAGAGAGAGATCCTGCTGCATGGGCAAAGCATGATCACTAAATTTTACCCCAGGTTTTGTGCTACTGAGAGGTTTAACTCCATTCCTGATCTTCTGCCTCCATGTGTTGTACTTATGCCTTTTTTTGCAGCACACTATAACCAACTATTGTGTGTCAAGACGGCAAGGTGCCAGTGTACTAGTGGAAGGTAGAAGGCCCTTGCGCACGCCTAGGGGCGTGTTGGTTATTGCCATGATCGAGCTTATAGGATTACAGATCATGGTATGACCGGGTTTATAGGATTACAGATCATGGCATCGTTCAGGAAAAAGTGCGGTCTGTACTAAGTGACCCGCCACGAGCGTTGGTCACAAGAGCGTGAAAATCGCTTTCTGAAAGGACAAAGAGTCACCTTCAAGACCAGTTGGGCTTGAGCCACGGTCAAGTGCGGACCTGGTTTTTGGTTTTAAGTAGCGATGGCCACACACTGTGCCGCTACTAGTTTAGTAGAATGTTGGTATATAAGTGTTAATTAGTTTCGTCGGACACTTGAAATTGAATACCTGAATTGTGTTACGTGTATAGACTAGTAGAACTTTGAAAAACCGTCGTCGGAGTTGAGTTATCAATAGTGGTGTTCAGTCCGTCATAGTTGAGTAGTTAACCAATCTTTATGGCCAGTCACCATGCTCAGATATTAAGAAGCGCAACTTAATGATGATGAAGTCAGCAATTGGGCAGCCCTCAGAGAATAATGTAATTCACCAAATCTGAGGGGCATACATTCATTATATATACGCCACTTGAATCCGTACAGCTACAGAGAGTGACACTAGCAGTTATCAGTGCCGATAACTCCCTGGCAGGTATATGGTGCCATAGCCATAATTGTATAAACCATTCAGCATTTCTTGCCGGTCTCTCTGGCTGAGGGGTTACACCACTTTCTCCGTAATCCCGTTTATCCACGAAGGGTCTCGCAGCGAGGCGAGAATTGGAAGCGGTTCGACCCGCGCTCGTGACTTGCGGGATAATGAGCCGGCCGCTCAGAAAGCAATGGCAAACTACTGAGCGTAATCTTTCCAAGAAATCAACATACAGCCGAAAGATGCTGATGTTGACAGCGATGTCCTGTAAAGGATATGCCAAAAAAAAAACAAAAAAAAAAAATCAGCACTTGACGGGTAATGTGGTTAACACCACCAGACCACCTTGACTTTACTAAATATTTTCTGTTGCCCATTGACGCTGGAGGGATCTGAGTGTCTATTGACGCTGGAGGGATCTGAGTGTTTATTGACGCTGGAGGGATTTGAGTGTCTATTGACGCTGGAGGGATCTGGGTATCCATTGACGTTGGAGGGACCTGGGTGTCCATTGGCGCTGGCGGGACCTGGGTGTTCATTGACGCTGGGTGGACCTGGGTGTCCATTGATGCTGGATGGATCTGGGTGTCCATTGTTGCTGGGTAGACTGGGTGTCCGTTGTAGCTAGGTGGACCTGGGTGTCCATTGACGCTGGGCGGACCTGGGTGTCCATTGTTGCTGGGTGGACCTGGGTGTCCGTTGACGCTGGCGGGACCTCTGTGCCCACTGACGTTGGAGGGACCTGGGTGTCTATTTACGCTGGAGGGACCTGGGTGTCCATTGACGCTGGAGGGACCTGGGTGTCCATTGACGCTGGAGGGACCTGGGTGTCCACTGATGCTCGAGTGACCTGGGTGTCCATTGACACTGGAGGGACTGAGGTGCCCAGATCAGTCAATCATGTAATCATCGCCTTAGATCCGTCTGTGGCTTAGAGTTAGCGAGCGAACTTTTTATAGTCCCGACATACTGGGTTCCAAGACAACCGCAGGAGGTTTCAGAACAGATAGCTTTGTGTTTATTTTCACAATGAGCGGCGGCCGTTGAGAAAGCAATTGCAAACTACTACATTGCATAAAAAACTACAAACATCCCACAGATGCTGGGGTTGATTGTGGCGTCTTATAAATAACAAATAGGAATATAACTAGGAAGACTACAACGGAACAACTTTGCAGAATCTACAAAAGAGAAGATCTGGACATATGTTATATTTAACATAGTCATAATGTAGCAGGTCTTTCGCAGAACGTTGCCCTCATCACGGCCTACCGACAAGTTTCTCGGTCTCTTCTATTTCTCCTGACTCATGTCCAGGTTGTTTGCAATGTCCGTATCATTTTCGCTCTGGTCGATCCCTGGCTCTTCTTCAAGGAACTGCGCCTTCCATCGCTGCTTTCTTCAAGCCACCCCAAGAAACCGAGCCTTCCGTCGCTGCTCTCTTCAAACCACTTCAAGGAACTGAGTCTCCCATCACTGCTCTCTTCAAGCCACTTGCCGTCTTCCATTGCCGGTCTCTTTAAGCCACTTCGAGGAACCACGCCTTCCATCACCAGTGTCTTCAAGCCACTGTGACGTTCAACACGGCCAGGGTATGTCAGTCTGTTTTGAACGTATCGACAGCCACGCCCTTCTAGGGCACACCGGGTGCCCAGGGAGTCCCCGTGGCCAAATAGTTATGCTTCATACCCCTCGCTCCCTAGATTGTAGGCTCGATTCCGGGCTACGTCGCTTGGTTCACGATTGCAATTTTTTTTAGACTTCTGAGGGTCGTCGCTGGAGCTACGGCGCTCGTGCTTTGTGTGCCGCTGTCGACAGACTGCCCTGCGGAAAGAAACCGAGCCATATGGGATAAAACCCGGTTCAATGAAGCCGATCCTCTTGCCTTTTAAATATTTTACATGCTGACTCTATGGCGAAGGGATTACGAATGCAATTAGTAGTGACTCCGCATACAGATTTCGGAACACAACTGCGGGCGATTTGGAAGCAGAAAGTCTTGCGTTGGTTTCCATACCAAAGCATGAGTGCCTGTCGTTCAGAAATCAGTGGCAAACTACTGAATGTTAACCTGCACAGGAATAACAAATAGCCAACAAATGCTGGAGTTGACTGCTACATCCTGTAAAGGATATGTAACTAACTTAAAACACAGGTGCCCAGTTTGCAGAAAGCAGCGCCTGCCTGAGATGACGGAAGCAATTCCTGGTATTTTTATTTTTTTTTTCCGCGTTTCCATCCTGTTTCAGGATATTGCGGTCAACACCAGCATCTTTCAGCTGTATGTTGATTCCTAGGCTAGATTACGCTCATCAGCACGCCACGACTTTCTGAGCGACCGGCTCCATACTCTCATAAGTCACTTTTGCGATTCGAACCACTGCTAATTCTCGTAATTCCTGGTATACAGACAGAAATCCCCGCCCAAAATAGAGCTGAAACAAAACAGCCATAAATTACATAGAAGAACATTACAAACGTAAAAACGTGACACTTGCATCTACAGATGCATCTCCAAGAAGAAGAAGAAGAAGAAGAAGAAGAAGAAGAAGAAGAGGAAGAGGAAGAGGAAGAGGAAGAGGAAGAGGAAGAGGAAGAAGAAGAAGAAGAAGAAGAAGAAGAAGAATTAAAGTAACTAACAACTGCCTAGTATTTGCATTACAGCAGCAAACATCTAGAACAGTGGCTCTCAACCTTTTCTGGCCTGTTCAGAATGCCATTCCCCCCTCCCCCTTTTCACAATTCCTCCCTATAAATTCCCCCTACACTGAATACGTAAAATTGGAAGCTCGCTTGCTTGCTCGCTTGCTTGTGTTTATTGGCTTGAGCTCCAATGCGAAGTCCTGTGCCAGATGGTTAGCAACAATATAACAATCAACCTCAGTAAAATGGCGTATTGTCCAATATAATTAAACCATTGCAACAGAAATCCGGAAGCCTGTGCCAACATTGATGAATAAGTTAAAGCCGTTAGACAATGGCAGTTATGGCGACATTTATTGTCTGTGTTCAAGCTTGTGCTCACCAAGCAATGGTAATAATAATAATATATTAACAATTCTCAAAATACCGTGCCTGTTCAGCCAGGCGGGACAGTATTGAAATCAGGTACATAATGTTAGCACAATGAACTTACTATCTAACTGCTGATATAATTGTCTCGGCGCTTATAGCCAGCTATTGCTCCTTACCAAGTGGCCTCTATGCCACCTTGCTATAATTTCCAAGTCCCACTTGACGTATTTGCATCCATCGGTCATCTTCTAGCAAATATGAATCACGCCTTAACAATCTAGCTCTTCCATCCCTATCCTTAGCCGTCAATGCGATGTCTCGCCAGTTCGTAAAAAATCTTGTTCCGTGAAAAAAATCGTGCTGCCTTCTTCACTATCAGCCCAAGGTCTGTCTGTTGTTGTTGTTGACTACTCCTGTGACGTTTCTTGCCTTCTCGCGTCACTTCTCTAGATTCTCCTATAATTTAGTTGGAGGTTTTCTTACAATTTCATTTTGACATCATTTTGTCTGACCTGCTACTTGGCATCCTGTATGTCGGATGAAGGCATCCTGTTGTCCAACATCGGTGTGATGTCATACAGGACCTGAGGTTTGCGTGAGTATCCATTGTCCCATGTCTGGCTTATTGGTGTGCAGACTGGTGGTTCCTCGCCGTACAGGCAGACACTCTCCGACTTCGGAGGAATCGGCGATCCTACTGACTTTAGCCAGGACCCCGAAGGGACCTGTTGCCCAGGACGCTCGACGAGGACGCGTCAATAGGTCTTGGCCAGTATATAACCCGGCCCTGGTGCCTTGGAAACACCTCTGCGTCCCAATTCGAAGCTAAATTTAATAACACATAGTAGAACAAGTCTAGACGTCTACAAAATCGGTTCTTGTAATAACGCTATCTTGAAATAATCTAAATCCCCCTCCCCCTGAAAACCCTAAAATCCCCCCTGGGGTCGGGTGGGGGGGGGGGGTAATTCCCAACCGGTTGAGCACCACTGATCTAGAACACGGAGTTACAGAAACAATAGTTGAGAACTGGAGAATTACTGTTTAGAAGTAGAGACTGTTTAGGAGAGTGGAGTACCAGCTGTTTAAGAGTGGGGGGGGGGCGGGGGGGGGGGAGAGGGTAATTACTGTTTAGCAGCATATGAGTCAAAGTAACAACTGTGAAATTCAAGTGTGCAGTTGTTTCGATGTGAATGAGTTAACGTATGGATTGACTGACTGACTGGCACCTTGCCGTCTTGACAGACGATAGTTTGTAAAATGGAGTTATACCTCTCCATAACACAAAGCTTGGGCTGAATGTAGAGACCATGTGTTACCAATGCTGCATGATCCCTCTCTCGGCCTGTCTGGTGTACTCCAGAGGAAAGGTAACACCAATACGTCTGGAACAAGACAAGATGCAGAAGCTGCCGGATCAGCAAAGCAATGCTCTAACTGTCCGCCTGTCGGAGCTTCGATGCTAGACCAGTTGCCAACCACGGCTTAGGGACTGGTCTGCCCTGCCATAAAATTTAGTCTTTAGGATGCATTTCGTTGCACTAGGATAAAGCTTGTACCCTCCCAATTGCGCTCCTCCCCCCGAAGCCGTTGGTACAATGTGGGGTGTCAGGTTTGGTCACCCAACATTCGGCGCTAACAGAAGCAGTAGTACCTTCTACTGTCATACGGTAGCTCAGTCAGAACTAACGTACGGATGACGACACAATTACAAATTTCTCTCGATCACTCTCTCAATCCCTCTATCACTCACTCTCTCACATTCAGTCTCTCACCCATTCTGTCTCTTTCACCCACTCTTTCCAGCATTCTCTCTCTCTCTCTCTCTCTCTCTCTCTCTCTCTCTCTCTCTCTCTCTCTCTCTCTCTCTCTCTCTTTTCTCTCGTCCCGGGTCAAGGGTCAAGAGGCGTGGCCAGTATGTTAATGAGGGAGATCCAGGCAGTCAACACACGGGGCAGGCAGAGAATCAGAGATCTCGCGAGAAGGCAGGAGAGCAGACGACACTGGCATGGCGTGCAGAGTGTCATTTTCTACAACAACCTCTCCAATCTGTGCACTTCTTCACCCTTAGGACCTAGTTTCTCGTGTTAGTATGTGCATTCTGATGTCTGATCATAGGTTCCACGATTGTCGGATAACCCAGTGAATTTTTATGTAAACAATCGCGGTATTTCGTGAATGATTGAGCATTGTCTTACTTTCTAGGTAAACAAGAAGACACGAACACAATTTCTGAAGAGTTCAGTTCACGAAAACACAACATTCATCTTAGTCACTGACGATCACGTCTTTGCCAGGCTAGAGACACTAGAGTTTTATTTGCTAGTGAGTGTTTTTTACTATTTCTTACAGAGTGTTATATAATTAACCATTGACATAACGAAGAAGTCATTATTATTATTATTTAGTTTACAAATCGTATTTTACAACTCAAACTCAACTTGTTATCGGATCTCTTGAACTGAACTCTTCTCCCTCTAAATAATATAGTAGCATATTATAATTATATTGGGCTGTGTCAGACAGAGTTCTATTAGTAAAATTAAACGGAAGACCTTTTAAAATAAATGTAATTCAAGTATATGCCCCAACAAGTGAGAGCAGTGAAGAAAGTATAGAGGCATTTTATAATGACATGGAGTCTGCTTTGAAGAACTGTAAAAAATCAGAAATAAATATCATAATGGGTGATTTCAACGCAAAAATAGGAAAGCAAAGCGATGGATACAGTGTAGGCAACCATGGTTTGGGAGAGAGAAATGAAAGAGGTTACGTTACAGACTTGTAGAATGGGCAAAAGAACAAGAATTGGTTGTAGGAAACACCTGGTTTAAACAACATCCTAGAAGATTATGGACATGGAGGAGTCCAGACAGCAGGATTAAAAACCAGATAGATTACATCCTGATGAGCAAAAGGTTTCGAAATGCATTAACAGTTGTAAAAACAGTTCCAAATGCAGACTGTTACAGTGATCACAGATTAATTACTGGCACATTGAGGGTAAAGTTAAAGAAAGTCAAGTATACAGCAGGAAACCCTAAATATGACTTGTGCAAATTGAAAACTGACAAAGAAATACAAGATAATTTTAACATAGAAGTAAAGAACAAATTTGATTTATTGTCTGATCTAGAGATCCTATTTCAAGATGTAGATGATCAATGGGAAATGCTGAAGAATTCAATCAGTTGTGCAGCAGAAAAAACTATTCCAAAAGTAAAGAAAGTTGGCCGTAAGACATGGATGACTGAAGAAATTTTACAACTAATGGAAACAAGAAGACAGAACAAAAATAATCCTGCCAAATATGAAGAAATTCACAGAAAAGTCAGAACCTTATGTAAGGAGGCTAAAGAAACATGGCTTGAGAAAAATTGCAGAGAAATTGAATAACAACACAACAGTAAAAATGCGAAACTAATGCACAAAAGAATTCAGGAGATTACTAATCAAAGAACACGTACATCAGCAGGCTGCCTAAAGACAAAAGATGGAAGAGTCATAATAGAAAAAGATCAGATTTTACATATATGGTCAGATTACGTGAAAAACCTTTATGACGATAGCAGAGACGAACAATATATTGTTCAAAATAACAATGAAGGGCCAGCAATTTTGAAGATGGAGGTTCAGAATGCTCTTAATCATATGAAATCTGGCAAAACCCCCGGTCCAGACAGCGTCACAACAGAAATGATTAATGCTTTAGAAGAATATGGAATAGATAAAGTTACCAGTCTGCTTAATACAATATATGATACTGGAAACATACCTCATGAGTTATGTAATTCTGTATTTATTGCAATCCCAAAGAAATCAGGAGCCTTGGAATGTGATCAACATCGAACAATTAGTATAATGAGTCACATCACGAAGATTTTGCTAAGAATTATCATGCAAAGAGTTAGGAGGAAAATACAACCTGAAATAGGAGAAGAACAATGTGGGTTTGTAGTAGGCAAGGGTACAGTAAATGCTGTGTATATACTGAGAACCGTAATCGAACGTTCTATAGAAGTAAACAAAGATCTACACTTTTGCTTCATTGACTACACAAAGGCTTTTGATAAAGTGAGACATGTCAACATGATAAGGATGCTTGAAGATCTACAAATTGATGGGAAAGACCTTAGACTTGTAAAAAACATATATTGGAAACAACAAGCTGCCATAAGAGTTGATAATGAAGTAAGCCAATATCAGCCTATTAAGAGAGGTGTGAGACAGGGATGTGTAATGTCTCCAGATCTGTTTTCCCTGTACAGTGAAAATATTTTCAGAAATATTGAAAATATGGAAGGAATCAACATTGGGGGACGATGCATCAATAACATTAGATATGCAGATGATACAGTCTTGATTGCAGACAATGAACAGGACCTGCAAAATTTAGTAGATGCGGTTGTTACACATAGTGAACAACAAGGGTTAGAATTAAATTGTAAAAAGACACAGATTATGGTCGTCACTAAGAAGAACGAAATACCACAGTGTAATATACAAGTAAATGGGAATACTCTTCAACAAGTGAATAGGTACAATTACCTCGGAACAGTAATAACATCTGATGGGAGATGCCTTGAAGAGATTAGAACAAGAATCGCCATGGCAAAAGTAGCCTTTAGCAAGATGAAAAACATACTGACCAATAAAAAGATGTCAATTGAAACGAGAAAAAGAGTGTTGAGATGCTACATAGAACCTGTACTTTTATATGGATGTGAAGCTTGGACAATGAGCAGCCAGGCTGAAAAATATCTGATGGCTGTAGAAATGTGGTTTCTGAGGAAAATGCAAAGAATACCATGGACAGCCAGAAAGACCAATGAACAAGTCCTTCAAGAAACAAATGAAGATCGTAAACTGATCAGAGACATTAGACGTAGACAGTCACAATTTTTTGGGCATGTTATGAGAAGAAATGATTTGGAGAACTTGGTGACAACTGGTAAGATCGAGGGGAACAGACCAAGGGGAAGACCTAGAAACAAGTATCTGGATGGCTTGGCCTTGTGGCATGGTCGAGACAAAAACACGGAACTGATCCACGACTCTGTTGATCGAGTGAGATGGCAGAACATGACCGCCCACGCTTACCGGCATGGCACATGATGGATGGATGGATTATAATTATAATCATATATAGTCAATATTTAAAAATTGGGGTTTTACTTATGAAACAATCACAGTTGGATACAACATGATACGACGAATCCAGCGATATCTCAACGAAGATAGTACGTCAATTCCTCTTCTTCTTTCGTTCGCCTGAAATATGTTCTTCTTATAATTCTGCGACGGAGTTTTTTTTTCTTTTTCGGATGTGATTGCGTTGTGCCTGTTTACAGCAGAGCTGCGTTCTTGCGCCGTTAGGCCGACACATCCGACTTCAGCGGGCATTTGTTGACCGGGTTAACCTTCCCGGGGGAAATATGTCTATAACTGCAATGTTGTCTCTTGTATGAATCTAACAGTCTTTTTTAGTTCACTCAAGCGGTCCATAGAGTTTATCTTCCACTGTTGTCTCTAAAGGCCAGAAGGTTCGCCTGGGTATGTTGTAGTTTGGGCAATCCTGGAGTGTGTGCTCTGCTGTCTGCAACGCCAAACCACATGTGCACATGGCTGAGTCACCAATCTTGAATTTTGTATACATGTGGTTGCGTAATTTATTGTGTCCTGTTCTGAGGCGCAGAAGAATGACCTGTTCTGATCTGTCCATAATGTGGTAGTCGTCTTGAGTAAGGTTTGTTGGCCTTCTGACTGATTTGATCATTCTTTTCTTTTGGTGGTATGTAATGGGCACATCAGGTTGTTATTCTTTTGCTCCTTCCTTAGCCAATCGATCAACTCTGTTGTTTCCGAGGACTCCACTCTGACTGCTAAGTTCAGAAAGTAGTGTCCTTAGAACTGGCAATTTCCTAGACAGGAGCGCCTCTATTACGGATTTTGCATCTGTCAATATCACCACAGGTTGTGTACCATGGCTGGTATTTTGTAATTTCTCTGGGGCTATCTTGATTGTCTCAATTTCAGCATCATAGTTATGGCAGTACTTTCCTGATGGAACTCTGGCCGTGTCTCTAGTATTATTTTGGGTATTCTATGTACACTCCCGCTCCTCCACTTCGAACAGCATTTTGTGCTAACCCATTTGTGTAGACTCGGATCCAGAGATCCTGTGGGTATTCGTCATCAAGGAAGCTGAGAGTGGCTGTTCTGCGCTGTACACTGTTCTGTTCTTCCTTGTCAAATATTCCTCTCACTTTTGTCTGGATTTGTAGCGATAGTCTATGTTCATCTTTCCACGGGGTTCGCTCTGGAATAGTTGTCAGGGGGATACCAACTGTGGGAAGATCGATGGTTTCTCTGCAGAGTTGTTTGGCCTGGTGGATGAAACTACTTCTTTTCAACCGCCCCATAGATAAGTTTTCAAATCTGTTCTTCATAGGGTGGCCTGGCAAGCTGAGGAACTTTTCTGCTTGTATTAGTGTTTTTGTATCTCTGTGTTCTCTTAGAGCTTGTGTCCTCCCCATTTTCTCTATTGCTACTATAGGGGTTGATCTCATCCCTCCTGTGATGACTCTAAGAGCTTGATTTTGCACCTTGTCCAACTTCTGTAATGTGGTTTTTGATGCTGAACACCACGTAGTTGACCCGTATTCCAAGTGTGGTCGTATGCTCTGTTGATAAACTTTGCTAAGTATTTTCCACTGGCTCCCCAAGTGGTTCCACTTAGCTTTCTCAGGATGGCTATTTTCCTTCTGGCTTTTGCTACTGCTTTTTTAAAATGTTTTCTACATGTCAGCCTGTCGTCGAATGTTACACCAAGGTATGTTGGTTCTTTATCTTCTCTTAGGGGTATTCCATTTATCTGAATGATCCCTGCCTTTTGTTTCGGAGAAAGGGTAAATAGAGTGGTGCTGCACTTGTCAGTGTTTATGATGACACACGATCTATCCGCCCATGCAACAAATGTATCTACAGCTCTCTGTAGCAATATGGTGGCCACTGATGCAAGTTCATTTGCGCTCCACAAAACCAGGTCATCAGCGTACATTGCCGCTTTAATTCCATACGGTAGATTAGCAACAAGATCATTGATGATTAGAAAAAGTGTTGGGGACAGGACTCCGCCCTGGGGAACACCGTAACGCAATAGTACTTTCTTGCTCTTGAGACCATCTATCTGTACTCAGGCTCTTCTGTTGCGCAAGTATGCTTTCACCCATTTGTACATTCTTCCATTGACTTTACAGTTTCTCAGTTTCTTCATCAGACCTTCTTTCCAGACTTTGTCAAAGGCTTTCTTCAGATCTATCCAAGCTGCAAGTACCAGCTTCTTCTCTTGGAATGCATCCTCAACTTCTTGAGAGGTAGGTTGTCTGATCTTCCATAGAGTAGCACTGCCTAAAGGCAGCCTGTTGTGGCACAAGGATGTTTTCACTTTCAATGTACCACTATAGTCTGTGATTGATGACGTGTTCCATTGTTTTGCAGATAGCTGGTGAGGCAATGGAACTGTCTTTCCCAGATTTTAGGAGGGGTATCATGATTACTTCTCTCCAGACTTGTGGAACACTGCCTATGGTCCATGTGTTATTAAAGATCTGTAGCAGCTTTGCTTTGGCCTCTGTTCCTAGGTTCCTGATCATTTCATTGGAGATACCATCAGCTGCTGGTGACTTTCTCATTTTAAGTTTTGATATGGCTAGCTCCAGTTCACTGAATGTGATAGGTGTCTCCATAGCCTCATGTACAATTTCCTTCTGTCCTGTATGTTGCCATTTCTCTCGAATCTCTTGTTGTTTCTCTGGACTAATTTTGATATCTTGTGCGAACGAGTCCGCAAAATGATCAGCTGTTTTCTTTCCTGTTAAGATGTTTCTGTCTTTATGTAGTGCAATTTTTGAGTTTCTCCCTGTGCTCTCATCGTTAAGCTGTTGTATTAGCTCCCATAACTTCCTTGTGTCTCTTTCAAAGTTCAGTGACTCTGTTTTCTCCTGCCAGCTTTTCCGTCTAGCCTGCAGCTGGGCCCTTTGAAATTTGGCTTTTGCGTGCTATTTATTGTGGTGCTCTTGGCTGGAATTGGCCCCTGCTTGCTTTCTACATACATCCACATCATTATGCAACTGTTCTAGTTCACTATTCCAGTAGGGTGTATAATGTTTACGGGCTCCTCTAGGTACTGTTTCTCGTGCTGCCTGTAGTATGCATTTCCCAAACTCAACTACTTTTATGTCCTTCTCAGTGTTCAGGTTTCTTATCAGTATGCTGGTGCGATGCTTGTACATTGCCCAGTCTGCTTTCTTGTAGTTCCACCTCGAGAGGGTGCTTTCACTTACAAGCTCATTTTCTACAGATAGAAAGACTGGCCGATGGTCACTGCCACCAAGTTGTTTCCCAACAATTCGTGTAATGTTCCACTCCAGGTCTGGTGAATGAAACGCCAGGTCAGGTGTAGTTGTAGTGTGCCATGATCTCGAGTAGAAGGTATGTGGGTCAGACGGCTTGTCAATTCTAAGCGGAGTTATGACATATTTTTGTGTCGTGATCTACAACAGGAAGTGCAGAGGAATCTACACCAATGTGTTAGTTCTTTTCACGGCCCGTAAATTGGGAGCTGAGAAATTCTGCCTTCTATTACTGTGGCTTGTTTAATTTTAAACAGACAGCATAGTACCATATATCATTGTGTCCGGGGTGGCGAGGCCTAACTTGATGTATTATCTATTTTTCAATAGGATGTGCCGTGACCTAATTAAAAATTAAAAATGGCAGCCAATTGATTATTATTCATTACAAGTCTGTCACATAGCTAACAAACCTGGCAAGATGTATATTTTATTGTGCGTTTTGATAACAGGACAGTAAAGGTCACATTCCTCTTTCGATAGAATGTCGAGGATTGAGAGGATCAACTTCATTGTACCGAGTTTTACCCAATATGGTTCGGTCTCTTTCCGCACGGCGGCCTGCCGAAAGCATCGCACAAAGCACAAGTCTCCGACAAAAATGCACTCGACTTTTAAGGCTTTTCAATAGGATGTGCTGTGACCTAATTAATATTTAAAAATAGCTGCACATTATTAATTAAATGTCATGTGAAATGTTCGTCGTTAGTGAAAGAACAATTCATGAAAATGTACCCATATTTTCTTAATGTACCCACTGCATTGCGACAGCTTTCTATTGTTGATTAACCCTTTTAGGACAGAACAACATTGGGCCAAATTTAGCTTTCCCTCTGAAGAAGACAGAGTCATTTTTATTTAGTACAGAAATGACTGAAGTGACAATTTTGAAAATAAAAAAAAAAATATTAGAACCCTATATAAAAGTATATATATTTTTAAAGAGGATATAGTAAAGTTTATTTCTGTGTATGATTGAAGTTGTTTTGTTCATGTTTACGGAAATTTGGTGACCTCACTTGTATTTTGTGAAAAATAAAATATTTCATACCACTATGTATGAATTGGTACTAAATATTTAAAAAAAAATGGTACTCACCTAAAATTTCCTCATTGAATATCTACACCACTTAAGAATAATTTTAAACACATGGTTTAAAAAAAAACAACAACCATGAAGTCCCTTTTGACATCTGTAATAGGTGGGCTATCATCTGGTGACATGTGTTTTGGTCCGGACATCTCCATGAATGGATATAGATGAACACGATCCTCTTCATTCCCAATAGACTTAAAACCACGGGGACATGAGGTTGAAATCCTCATGGGCACTTTCTGTGTCACTATAGTCCTGAACTGTCAAAATCGCTACTATCATAGCTAGTCAATGCTAGCACGTCTTCAGGTTCAAAGCTGGCCATTATTAAACATCGAAAATTAACGAAATACTGGGTTACTGCGTTAAAAACTCACAAAATTATATCCACTTGTTTGCAAGCTAGAATGGCTGAGGATTGCAAGGAAGCATTCGATTGGTCTGTACTATTAAATGCAAACCAATCAGTGCACTTCTTACAAAGGGGCCGAAGAATCGGCCGGTTCGTCTTTCTCGCTCCGACCGTGTCTTGACGTCATGGCCGATTTTTCGGCCGGGTCAGAGTAAAATGGTTAAATATCATGCATTAATGTAAGTAAATAAGTTTTAACTGCTGCATAAATTAAGCAGTCTCTTTCGCTAATAATTTTCTACTTCTGCTCTATAATTATACTGTTCCATATTTAAAAATGAGCAATTAATAATTAAATACTAACTTTAAAAAAAAAAACATCTTATTTCACAGTATTGTATTTAAATTTAACTAATTATGCACTGCTGCGCTGCTAAGAAAAAAAAAGTACTCCTAACACTACTTACAGGTTGACAGACGGGTCTGAAAACTGGCTTTCAAACTTATTTTCAGTCATGTCAAATGCTGAAAAGTTATACAACTGCACAGATAAATTACTGCTACAAATGAAACTTGTATTCTGTTTAATTTTAATAGTTAAATTGCCAGTTCTATTTATACATAAATACAGGTCCACTATAGTAATTAGTATAGTCAGCGTGCCCCATTTTGAATTTTGAGTTATGATTGCACTATCTCTTTTTCATGGCTGTGCTGAATATTTTCTCCCAAATACAATTAAAGGAGATTAATGTTGAAACTCTTCAAGTATATGTAAAATTAAACGCAGAATTCAAAAATGCATTAAACAGTAACAAGATACAAAAAGAAACATGAGCTAAAAACAAAATTAGCTTATCAAGCATCATAAAAACTTCAAGAGAAAAAAGTTCTAAGCGACAAACGCTTGCAGCTTAGTGGACAGACTACTTCTGAATTTATTAGAGTGGTTTCTCATGATGTATGTCACATATTTGTATACATGAGGTTATAAGCAAGCATGGTTAAAAACCAGAAGTCATTGTTTGGTCGCTAAAAATTTTCCGGGAAAAATGGTTGTGTCTTCTAACATAGCCTATTCACAAAGAACAATAACTGACATTGCTATCTAGTTTTTTTTTTGTTTTTTGCGCTCGCTCGCTTTGAATTCAAGCGTAGTACATACACACTATTTACAGTAGAGGACGACTGAATTTTGCGTGTAGATTAGCTTTCCGTATTAAGTGTCCCTCGCCAACAGGTGAACACACTCCGATGTCAGAGGTACTTGTAATTAACGTCCCCAAGTCAAGGACGACAGGTCAACATTTTAGTCCAGCTGTCCGGTTAGTTAGTTAGTTAGTTAGTCAACAGATCATCCTCATTGCACATCAAACCGTTCAGTCCATAAGTGCTCAGATCCCCTCCTCAGCAAATCCCCCACGTAATGGATCTGCTATCCAAGCAATATTCCATTTCATGACTCTGGGTGGCTTTTGTAACCGACATACTTGTGGTATGAAGTGTGGCAGTCTGAATACGTCTTCATACACCTTTAAATGTCAACCTGTATGTAGTTAAAGTAAGCTACGGTCAACTTTAGCTTGTTGATATCTCCATAGAGCTTGTTCTCAAATGAAGCAGGTGTGGGCCAAAATATCTTTCTCTGTTCTGCATATATTGGGCAATCCTGCAGCAAATGTTTTGCTGTCATTTTTCCAGTTCGACAATTACATTCATCGGTATCTCCTATCTTTAGTTTATTGAACAAGTGGTATTTCAGCCTGTTATGTCCTGTGCGGAGTCTGAAGATTGCTACTTGTTCTCTTCGGTCGAGTTTGTAATATGCATCATCCTTCTGGTGGCTTGGATGCTCTGATTCCCATTTGGTTCTATAGGTGCTTTTTACCAACCTCTTTGCCTCATTATAGGTTATGTCTATGTCAGGCTGTGGTAGCCCTCTTTTGCCAGTCTGTCAGCCTCTTCATTTCCAGGTATACTGCAATGTGATGGGATCCACTGTATTACAACATTTTTGGATTTCTGGCATAGACCATAGAGTGCTGCTCTTAGGTCAGCTATTTCTGTGCTGTTATTGCTCTTCAGTATTGAGACAGCTGACTTTGCATCTGTGAAGATAGCTATTTGCTTCTCTTTATTTTCCTCCATCAAGAGCATTTCTGCTGCAGTTTTCAGAGCCTCTACCTCCGCTTTGAAGTTACTTGAAAACTTTCCAGTTGCCACTGAATGTTTTTTTTTCACTCCATTTTTTAAATTTAGGAGAATTCCTCCTCCTCCATTCTCTATTGAATTTTTGGCTGATCCATCTGTATATGCATGGGTCCAATTGCTGCTTGGGTATTGTTCTTTTATGTAGTTTAGGGTTATTTCTCTTCTTTCGGTTTCATGCTGAGTGTTCTTTTTCTCAATACCAGGAATGTTTTCTATCATCTCAGGCAGTTGCTGCTGTCTCCAAGCTGGGAACTTGTCTGCATTGTAAATGGGTTTGACTGTTGATATGTTAAGTATGGGATCTGCCCTAATCTTTCGTTTTGCAGTTTCTACAAAGTTGCTATGCTTCAGTCTTCCCTTTCCAAAACCACTAAACCTTTTATACATAGGGTGGTCTGTCAATCTTCTAAATTTTTCTGCTTGTTGCTGGGCTCTGCTATCTCTTCTATCCTGCATTGCTTGTAAACAAGTGATCTTTTCAAGTTCATTAATAGGCATTGTCTTCAGGCTTCCAGTTATGATTCGCATTCCTTGATTTTGGACTCTACTTATTTTGTTAAAGTTTGACTTAGCTGCTGTTGCCCAAGCTGTAATGCCATATTCCAGTACTGGCCTCACCTGTCCAGTATATAACTTCTTGAGAACTTTTTCATCTGCTCCTCACGTTGTACCAGCAAGCTTTTTCATGATTGCCATTCTTTGCCTTGCTCTTGTTCGATTTTTCTCAACCTGTTTTTTCCATGTCAGGC
This sequence comes from Cepaea hortensis, assembly GCA_963921405.1. Classification (NCBI taxonomy): domain Eukaryota; kingdom Metazoa; phylum Mollusca; class Gastropoda; order Stylommatophora; family Helicidae; genus Cepaea; species Cepaea hortensis. The sequence continues at coordinate 381,237,487 of OY992876.1, read as the reverse complement.
GACGATCAAAGGTGACTCCGAGATAGTTTGGATTTTCTTCATGGCGCAATATTTTTCCATTCAATACCAGCTTAGGTTGCTGAGTTTTATTTGAGAGGGAGAACACTGTGCATGTTGTTTTCTCCTCACTTATCTTCACTAGCCATGATTTTGACCAGTCCTCTAGTGCTAATAAGGCTTGCTGTATTCTGCTGTTAGCTGTACTAATAAATTCTTCAGATGTCCATATGGCTAGGTCATCTGCAAAGGATGATGTGTGTACTCTGGCTGGAAAATTTTCTGTGATGTCATTTATATATGCTAGGAATAATGTTGGTGAAAGAACTCCTCCTTGGGGGACACCTCCAACAGCATCATTTTGCTGGTTTTTCCTTGTACTTTTGTCCTGGCAGTTCTGTTCTCAAGGTAGTGGCTGATCCATTTGTACATTTTCCCACAAACATGCATTTTTTGCAGTTTTACTTTCAGTCCTTCCTTCCATACTTTATCAAATGCTTTTTCTAAATCTATCCAGACCGCTAGTGTATGCTTTTTCTCTTGGAAGGCATCCTCTATTTCCTGAGCTATATAGGTTATTTGATCTTCAGTGGATCTGTACTTTCTGAATCCTGCTTGGTGTGGTAAGAGTTTGTTTTCTTCCAGATGCCATGTTAGCCTGCCATTGATAATGCGTTCCATTAATTTTCCTACACAGCTAAGTAGACTGATAGGTCGATAGCCATTTGGTTCTTCCAGGTCTTTTCCTTTCTTTGGGACTGGTATTAGTATAGCTTCCTTCCATGCCTGTGGGACTATTCCCCTCTTCCAGCTGTAATTTAGGACTGCTAGTAGTTTCTTTTTTGCCTTACTGCTTAGTCCTATTAGCATTTCATATGTGATTCCACCCTTTCCTTTTTTAGGGTATTCATTGCCTGTTCCATTTCTTCCATTGTTAGATTTGCCATCATATATTCTGCTGCTGTCTCTGTATTACTATGATGTATCTGTTTGTCTTTGATTGCTTTCTTCTGTTTGGTTGTAATATCAATGTGGTTTGCACTGGCATAGAGTTCCATTAGTGCATTTGCAGCCTTTTTTCCTGTAAGCAAGACATTTCCTTGTTTAATTATTTGTTTGTTTCTAGGTCCTTCATTGTTCATGGCTTTCACTAGTTTCCATAGTTTATTTCCATCCCTGTCAAAATTAAGGTTTTCTGTTTTTTCCCTCCAACAATCTCTTGTTTTATTTACTGTTCTTTTATATTTTGCTGAGATGGCTTTGAGAGAGATGTTCGCTTCAGTTGTTTGTTCTCTCTCTGCGATCTTCCTGGCATCTTCAACTTTGTCCTCCAAAATTTGTAGTTCTTCAGTCCAGTATGGTTTGTAATTTTTCCTCGCTCCTCTTGGAATAGACTCAGTGGCTGCCTGTATTATTGCTCTGTTTAGACTTTCCACCATTTGCTTCATGTTGCCATATCGTGTATTTATGTTTTCACAATATTTGTCTGTTAGTATGGCAAATCTGTCCCAATCTGCTTGTTTGTAATTCCAGTGGGGCAAAGGCTTTTGCTCCTGTGGAACATACTCCATATTCATTACAAGCTTGATTGGTCTGTGGTCACTACCTGCTAATTGGTCAAGCACATGGCGATCGATTTTGTGGAGGATGTCTCCTGTGCAGAAAGCCAAGTCTGGAGTAGAAGTGGTAATCCATCTTCTGGAGTAGAAACTCGGTGTGTCATCCGCTTTGTTGAGTAGATGGAGATTTTGAGTCTATTTCCCAGTCCTCCACTTCATCTCCTCTTTTGTCAGTATCTGGGTATCCCCATCTTTCTGAACGGCTATTAACCCTTTACAGGGCAGACGCTTGTCCATTTTGTAGCCCTGAACGGGCAAGATTTTTTCAGGTTTGGAAAAAGTTCGGGTCGCGTTAGTAAAAACATCACAAATAAGGTGTTACTCAACCGATTTTAGTTAAATAAACAACACAATGAAGGGAAAAGCATGCAGAATATGTTACTCACGTGATTGTTGCCGGTAATCCATACATGAACACAAATATTTACGAAATACGGCATGTTGTTTGTGATTTTCCGTCACCTATACGGCAATATACAAACACATTTTCAGAATCATAATCACTTTCTTTAAAGTCCGACTCACGACTGCTAATGCAAAGTAACGCTTTGCACTGATATCTAGCTCCAATTAATAGCCAACTTCGTGCCCTTTAATGTCATTTAAAATGAACCTAGCGAAATCTCGGCTATCACTTGAAGAATCGCCGAAATCCATTTTGAAAAACAGCGTAAAAATCCCGAAAACTTTCAAAAATTGTCCTTAAAAGTCCGTTTAAATTGATACTATCGCGTTTACAAATGGCGGCCACGTTGTCAAGCTGTAGGCGAAAGCGAAAGTAGCCGTCGGAAGTGTCGGAAAGCCGAGAGATCGCGATTTTACAATGCATAATAGTAACGGGCGGAATCGGACGCTACGATCGTTTTCTCGCATCGGCCGGAATCAGACGCTATGCCTTGTAAAGGGTTAAAGTCTCCGACAATAATGCAATTTGTGTCAGTTATTTTCATGTTTGAGAGTGTAAGAATCCTTATCTGCTGGGCTATACAGATTGCAAATTCTTATTTTCACGTCCTTTATCATTATATCAACACCTATAATTTCCGTTTGGTTGTCAGAGATCACAGATACTTCGCTGCAAGGTATTGTATTTCATGTAAGTATTAGAACTCCTCCTTTATGTCCTTCGTGGTCGAAACGTGTGGCCTGATATCCCATGACTGAAAATTTGCGCTTGGCGTTGAGGTGTGTCTCTTGAATGCATGCCACATCTATTCTATCTTTATGTAGACGCTGTGTCAGGGAGAATTTCTTGTTATAAACTCCTTCGGCATTCCACTGTAGTATGTTGAGTGTCAATAGCTCTTAACCTACTCCTCTGTGCCTTGACTCCACAGCACGGGAAGGTGACCACCAGTAGTCATGGGTGGACCCCCTCGAGGCAGGGGGCCCGGCACTATCACCGCCTGATGGGACTTCACGGGATTAGCACCATAACGATTAATTTTCATCTGTGGCATCATGAAATGATAAAGTTACGTTGCACTTCTTTGTCAAGCCTGTGGCTCAGTACATCCGATTTCGACAAGCATTTTTCGGGATGCTTTCCCTAGCCTTTGACTGTCCCCAGTCTACCTACAAGGCAGCAGGTTTGTGCATCACTTCGTCTGGTCCCTCTCCCTTGACCTGTCCGACATGGGTGACCCTACCAGTAGCTGTGCTACCGTCGGCATAGCTCTTGGGGTCATTGGAACGCGCAAGCCCCTCCACCTCGTCAAGGTGGACGCACGGCAGAGGGGGTTTATAATTTCATGTATCACACTCACTTTTGTGATTGATTGATTTAGGAATCGACATCACAGCATTCAGGGAATTCCCATAAGCGCCCCGTCCCCATCCTCAGCAGCCAGCAGAGTTCCAACTAATAGTACCAGTAGCAATCTGATTATATGTCCGTCTCGCCTTTCCTCTGAGCGTTGAGCGTCGGCCAGATCCCCTCGTCACCTCCTCGCTGTCTCATTCTTGCCAGACCATGGTAATCCATTTGCTCCTCCGAGGTGTGCACGTGCTCCCACAAGGCCACAACCACGTCTGCCTTGTCATGTATCAATACTCCACCATGTTCTGCAGAGCCAGCCAATCTGTCCGCCTGTTAATTTCCCAGCACACAGGCATGCCCTGGAGAAAAGATCCAGGCAATGCTTGTCACCCGTGACCTCCAAAGCGAAGCAAGCCACTCTGCACGAAGCCTGCCTGTCCTCACCCTCGTCAGCATGCTTTCTGAGTCAGTCACAATCACGATGTGTGTGTGTGTCGTATTCTCCATCCAGCGGAGAGCCGCAGTGACCACCTCCATTCTTAAGCTGGATGTTGTGGTATCATATGCCAGGCTCTCCTGCCCCAAACGTCGACCATTGGCTTTGGCTATGAATCCCCAGCCACTTTTCTCACCTCTTGACACCGAACCATCTGTGTAGATAATCACATCACCCGAGTGAGCATTGTCCTGAATTAGTTGCTGGATTTCCACTTCCATGGCCCCTGCTGGCCACTCCCTGCACTCCCGGCTTAATGTGATTATAACTCTGCACAATTCTGACTGCTCCGCTGGCACTCTGACCCACTCCTCTCCACGCCTAATGTTCTCCAAGGGGCACACCTGTCTGATCGTATCCTCTGCCTGAGCCATCCATAATTTCCCTCTTATCAGTCGCTGACCCTTAACTGTGTCCAGCGCCTCATGCAGTGGGTGGTCTGTGTCTGCAGCTACTCTGAGGTATGCCTTCGCCTGCATTACCTTGAGCCTACCAGCAACACTCGGCAGACCAAGGATGTAACGCATACACACTACTGGGGTGTCTCTAATGCATCCCAGAATGACCCACATAGCTTCGTTCTGTATGCGTTCTAACTTCACCAGCTGACTCTCTGAGACAGTAAGCAGACCTAATCCATAATCATTTACTGAGAGGATCAAGTGCTGGTATAGTGTGAAAAGCATTCTCAGCTCTGTGTCCATTGCAGCCATAGTTTTAAGTGCACTGAGTCCCTTTTGAGATCTTGTCACAACCGTCTCCACATGGTCCTTGAAGGATAGGCTCCTGTCAAATGTGATCCCCAGATACTTAGTTTGTTCTCTCTGCTGACATTTCTACCATCTATCGCGAGGCTTGGGACATCCGCTTTCACAATCCTGTTGTCCAGGGAGCACCACAAAACAGCCGCCTTTTCCAGGTGGATGACAGCACTCATTTCAGTGCACCAGTCAATCACTTTGTCTACTGTCGCCTGTAGCTCCTGGGCTGTTTGCTCCCTATCTCTCCCCTGCCTATATGCAAGAATGTCATCTGCAAATGTTAGTATTCTTCCAACCCCTGGTGCTTCTAGGTTTGCAAACTTGCTCGTATACACATTAAAGAGCACCGGTGAGACTGCAAATCCCTGTGGCAGTCCTGGGGTTAAAATATGGGGCTCTGAGGTCCATGCACCCAGACGGAGAGCAACCCAACGAGAGTGCAGGACGGCTGCTATCCAGTTCACCAACCAGGGATTGATTCCCTTCTCCATCAGTGCGGTCATCAAAATATCATATCGAACTCTATTGTACGCATCCTCGAGATCAGCGCTGCCGCTATCGTTTCTTGTCTACTCTGGAACCCCTCATAACTCACTTTTGTGTAGTTGCATCTGTTAAAAAATCTAATGACAATTGAACATCACAAAAAGTAGGTTGTGAAATGCTTTCCTGACAAAACTGCCAGGACAGAAAACCTAGCCACAGGTTCCCTTGACCTTGCTGGGAATCTGCTACAGGCAGTAAACCTGTGCACGCTGACATGGCACACTGACCTACTTCTTGTTGGTGAATGAAACTAGGTGTCATGCACTTGACAGAGAAAAGAATAGGAGGAAGAAGAAGATAATGCACTTGGAACAGTGACCACATTTTCATAAACAACTCAAGTATCCAATGATTGCTTAATTGGAGATCTTCTGGACCACTGAGTGTTAACTCTTGCAGTTTGATGCACTTGCATTCACATCGCTTGAGCCTTGCCAAGGGTTTGCATCTGTTGGAGTGAAGCTCCAGACTGTGAACCAGAGAACCCTGTTGAAAAGCACTCCTAACCCTCTCCAGACAATAACCAGCAGTGTGTGCAAGACAGGTACTGAAACATCCCATTTATGGACAGGCCTATTATTATTATTATATTATTATGTAACCAGTTCATGGTTCAGCACATCACATACAGACAGCTGGGATCAGGCCTGGGATGGAACCATGTCCTCCATGTGTGTGTGGTGTTTTGTTGCCTACAAACTCCAAGCCAGTGCCCAGGGGCAAGTAATCTGTGATCCAATTTCTTAACCTGGCATCATCATTAAGTTCTAAATCTATGTTCCACCATGACCTTCTCCATGCCTGTTGCTGCTGCCAGCTGGAGTTGTAGCACCAGATGCTTCTCTACTTCTTCCATCAAGAGGAGTGGCATGCATAGTCATGCACCTTTCTTAACTAGAAATCAGCATGTCAGAATTTATCCATTCATCTTTTTCTAGACTTTATCAACCAAGATATCTTTATATTTATTATAAACCTGGCCTGTCCTGTCACATAAAGTTAATGCAAACAAGCCGTGTATCCATAAAATTCCCGCCATCTTCGTCAGGTCCATGGCTTGAAAGATTCAGGATCCTTTGTACATGCCTTGAGGTGTGTTGGGTATATGGTGCTAACTCCTTGGGTATATTAGCCATGTGCACATGTGGGTTTGTGCTGCAGATCACATTTTTCCAAGATTGCCCTGAATATGATGAACTAGGGAAACAACTGTGGGGGATAAACTTTTTGTACTGAGTGAACTAAAAAAGACAGTGCAGTTTATACAAGACACAACACTGCAGATACAGGCAGTTCATTTCAAGAGCATAAAAGTTGTTGTTGCTGGCCCCATATTTTTGTACACAAATTGGCTCTCAAGGGGTGATGTGGAAAATATGTCAGCTGCCTTTATGTACCAAGACATTTCCTAGTACCTGTTGTATTCTGGGCGACAGGTCAGTTTTATAAACGGTGTCCATGTGAATTCAAACCCATGACCTCTGGGATGACAGCATGCGTAAGTGTATATCTCAATTGTCTTTAATAAGTTGAGCATCTGAGTTTAGGAAAACATTTTTGTGGCACCTTGATCTACCTGAATCTTGTGCTCTATTTGTCTGGGCAGATTAAAACAGACATGACGTTCATCATTGTGGAAAACCTGCGTGGCTTCTTCAACAGTCGGCCTCCGCTAGTGGTGTTTATGATATGTCTTGCATCATTTGCCGTTGCTCTCATCACATTTGCATACATTGTCAAGACTAAAGACTTGCCCAACCCTGACGTTACAGAGGTCAGCCATAACTTCACATATTTTACTTTTACTTAGTTTGGTGTCAGATCTTCAATTTCTTAAGACAATTTTAACTTTAATATATGTATTGCCAAACTTCATTGTAAGGTCAGTTTAATGCCAAATTGGAACATGTATGTTGTCAAATCTTTGTTGTGAGATGAACAGCATATTAAATTATAACCTTAATATATATGTCAGATCTTCATTGTGAGACCGTCATCATATTAAATTTTAACCTTAATATCATCATCATCGTGTGCCATGTGCATGGTCAGTCATGTTTTGCCATCTCACACGATCACCAGAGTCGTGGATTAGCTCAGTACTCTTGTCTCGACCATGCCACGTGGCCAAGCCATCCAGGTATTTACTTCTGTCTTCCCCTTGTTTTCCCCTCAATCTTGCCAGTTGTCACCAAGTTCTCCAATTTATTTCTTCTCATAACGTGACAAATTCTGGAAATAAGATATACTATGCACTACAACATCTACTAAAATCAAATGCGCTATCTCATAACACCAAAATCACAGTATACAAAACACTGATCAGACCAGTTGTGCTGTATTGCTCTGAAACCTGAAGTACAACGAAAGGAGATGAAGCCTTGTTACAAACCTTTGAGAACAAAATTTTAAGACGCATCTTTGGACCCATTAGGGATACAAAAAGTGGAGAGTGGAAAAGAAGTAGTAACATAGACATTTATGATCTAAGTCCCCGCTAATCACTGGTATCATGAAGGCTAATAGACTACAATGGCTGGGGCATATAGAAAGAATGGAATACAATAGGGAAACAAAACTCGCTTACACTCAGGAAACAAATGACCGTAGACCCCGAGGTAGACCAAGAAGACGGAGAGATAATATATATACAGAACTACAAGCACTTGGAATCAGCGACTGGCAAGAGAAGGTCAACCAGAGAGACGAATGGAGACGGATTGTGTCTGCAGCAAAGAACCTCACTCTTTTTCTCGTTGCAAATATCTTTTTATTGGTCAGTATGTTTCCTATCTTGCAAAAGGATACCTTCGCCATTCTTGTTCTAATCTCTTCAAGGCATCTCCCATCGGATGTTATAACTGTTCCAAGATAATTGTACAGATTAACTTGTTTAAGAATATTCCCATTTACTTGTATATTACATTGTATTTCCTTCTTCCTAGTGATGAATATAATCTGCCTTCTTACACTTTAATTCTAACCCTAGTTGTTCACTGTGTGCAGCCACTACATCTACTAAATGTTGCAGATCCTGCTCATTGTTTGCATTCAATACTGTATCATCCGCATATCTAATGTTATTGGTGTTTCTTCCTCCAGTGATGATTCCTTTCATATCTTCTACATTTCTGAAAAATTTTCACCTTAACATACGTGTTGTGGAATATTCATTGTGAGACCATCATATTAAATTTTAACCTTCATATATGTGTTGTCAAATCTTCATTGTGAGACAAACATCATATTATAGCCTGAATATATGCTCAAGGTAGGAGAGCAATGACTAAACCAGACTAGAAGATTCTTCTATAGTCTACCTTAAAATATGTCCATGGGAAGTATGGGTGGGCAGTGTGGTACTGATTGGTCCTCAAATGTAATGGGTTAGCACCATATACCTAGTATATCTATTTTTAAAAAAAATTCGTATATCCTTTTACAGGACATCACTGTCAACAGCAGCATCTTTCAGCTGTCTGTTGATTTCTTGGCAAGATTACGCTCAGTAGTTTGCCATTGCTTTCTGAGCGGCCGGCTCAGTTATCCAGCAAGTCACCAGTGGGGGACGAACCGCTCCCAGTTCTCGCCCGCTACGAGACTCTGCGTGATAAACGGGATTACGGAGAAAGTGTTGTGACCCCTCGGCCAGAGAGACCGGCTAGTATATCTATAGAGGTGTTAAATGATCTTAGACCTTTATTTTGGCCCTCCATGTTTCAGGGTAGAAATGAACAGCTAAACAAAACGCAGGTATCTACCCTCCGGAAAGTAGAAGGAAGGCTGAATGAATGCAAAAAGTTACATTTATTACTCTTTAGTTTTGTGTTCATTGATGAATAATGAAACGTGGGAAAACCTGTGCCTTTGGAATTAGAAAAGATCAATTGGTAACATGTCTGATATTTGACTCTGCAGGACTGGAATACATTTCTGGAAAAACTGTCGCATCTGAAGTTCTGTGTCTCACACAACACCACCTCCTTCAACCTGAGCGCACCCTCTGTCAAAGTTGGAGACCTCAGTCCTGCTGATGCGCTGGAAAGCATCAAGGACAAGTTGGTAGATGGTAAACTTTCCGAGATCTCCAGGTCGTCCAAGCTGGCAGGACCAGGAGAGCAAGCTTTCACAGGACTGCGTATGTCCTCAGGTGGCAGGGAGAGGACGGATCCAACTTCGTCAACAGATGAAACCACATGGTCCCAAGTAATGGATCCTAGCGTCAGAGGTGGCAGAGTGTAAGTTGCAGTGCTTATGGTTCAGTGGGCTTCTGCTGCTGCTGTTGTTGTGATTGCTGTTGCTACTTTTGTATGTGTTACTGTTGAGGCCACTGCTGCTGTTTGTGTCTGTTGTTAGTATAACTATTGTTACTGTAGTTGTTGCTACTGTTCTTGATACTGCTGTTGCTACTAGTGTTGATGCAGCTGGTGCTACTACTACTGTTCTTGGTGCTACTACTACTGTTCTTGGTGCTACTACTACTGTTCTTGGTGCCCAGCTGCTGCTGTTGGTGTCACTACTGTTGTTGTTACTGTTGTCCTTTTTTTGTATATGCACTCGCTCGCTTTGAACTCAAGCGTGGTCCATATACGGGATACTTCTAGGGCACTGAACTGATTTTTGCGTGTGGAATAGCTTTCCCTATTAAGTGTCCCTTGCCATCAGGCGAACAGACTTCTACTTCAGAGGTATATGTAAATTATGTCGCCAAGTCAAGGATGAGAAGTTGACATTTGAGTCCATCTGACCGGATTAGGGATTGAACCCTCTATCTCGGCATCAGCACACCTAATGTTTCCGAACGAGCGTTCTTATCCATTCAGCCATGCTGACCTCCTTTTGTTCTTCTTATTGCTGTTGTGTTTGTTTCACTATTGAAGGTGTTGCTGTTTATTCTACTGTTGTTGCTACTGTCTTTACATATCCAACGCTGCTTGGTCCTTTGATCAGAAACATGCCGTAAACCTTGCGTGTATTACTACTACCACATACCGTAAAACTTGCATGTATTTACTACTTCCACCCTGGCCAGTGTCACGCCGGCCGCCTTCACAACCCAAGACATTTCCTGGTTTCCATTGTAAGTTGGGTAGACCTGGGGGAAAGGTCATTTTAAAAAATCAAACTCTAAGCAAATGTCAACCTCTGACTGCCGGGCCGGGCCGGGCCGGGCCGGCAGACAAGTCTCTAGCCACTATGTTACCACAGCTACCACAGTGACACAATTTGCTGCATATTTTATGTGTGTGATTCAGTGATAGATATTCAGTATGTGGTGGAACATTTTGAATATCTTGGGTCATTAATGACCAACAATGGTGACACAATGAAAGAAATTAACAGATGAATATCTATTGCTCTTCAAAAACTTAAAGAACTGAATAAATTGTGGCATGGTGCAGACAGATCTAAAATATTAGATTTTTAAGAGCTTGCATCTTTCCCATTGCAACACATGCCTGTGAGACCTTGAAACTTACTGAACAGCATATAAATGCCGTTGAATATAAATGTTATAGATGGGTTCTAAGAATATTTTGGATACAGAAAAGAACAAATGCACCCAAACGACAAGAGTTGAATATTGAAGATGGTTGGCTACTAAAGACGATAAAACAAAGAAAATTGAAATATTTTGGTCACTTGAAATGTCATAAAAGTTTGGAGAGAACAGTAATGGAGGGGTATATGTCCAGGAATAGGAAGGCCAAAGAGAAGATGGGTGCAGTATGTGGCAGATGATCTCCAGATAGGTGTATTGGACGTGGAACATCATGCTTAACCCTTTAAAGACGGCAAGGCCGATATACTGGCCGTGACGTCACCACACGGTCATAGTGAAAAACCCGGTTGGGCCAGTTGGGCCGATCCTGTTGTAAGAACTGCTTTGATTGGTTTGCTTTTAATAGTACAGACCAATCAAATGCTTCCTTGCAATCGTCAGCCATTTTAGCCGCCACATTTCCGTTTCTAGCGTGATTCAGACAAGCGGACATGATTTTGTGCAGTTTTTTCCGAAGTAACCCATTTTTTCGTGGATTTTTGAGTTCTTAAATGGCCAGCTTTGAACCTGAAGGCGTGCTAACATTGACTAGCTCTGATAGTAGCGATTTTGTTAGTTCAGGACTGTCAGATAATGACTTTAGTGATACAGAAAGTGCCCATGAGGATTTCAACCTCGTGTCCCTGTAGTTTTGTGTGTTGGGAATAAGAAGATCGTTTTATCTATACCCTTTCATGGCAATGGCCGGACCAAAAAACATGTCACCAGTTGATAGCCAACCTATTACAAATGTCAATAGGGACTTCATAGGTGTTGTTTATTTAACCATAAGTGTTTAAAATTATTCTAAAGTGGTGTAGGTATTCAATGAGGAAATTTTAGGTGAGTACAATTTTTTAAAAATATTTAGTACCAATTCATACATTGTGGTATGAAATATTTTATTTTTCACAAAATACAAATGAGGTTATCAAATTTGTGTAAACATGAACAAAACAACTTCAGTCATACACAGAAATAAACTTTACTATATCCTCTTTAAGAATATATATACTTGTATATACCTATATAGGTTTCTAATATTTTTTTTTAAATTTATAAAATTGTCACTCAAGTCATTTCTGTACTCCAAAAAAATGGCCCCGTCTTCTTCAGAGGGAAACCTAAATTTGGCCCAATGTTGTTCCGTCCTAAAAGGGTTAAGATCAAGAAGTTTTCCGGATGGTTGTTGGAGTGAGTTTCTGCAAAGGACATCCTACTAATTAATGAATGAATGTGTACAGTTTGTCCTCTTGTTATTCTCTGCACTTGGACGAACCTTTTTGGTACCAGTTGGAGTTTGTTGCTGCCATTCACTTCACAGTATAGTTATTAAGAATCACACTTTGTGTACACGTTCCAGTGATAGATATTTATGTCAGTATGTGTACAACTTGTTATTCCCCGTACTTCACAGAAATGAAACGTTTCGCCTCAACATCGAGTTTGTGCCCAATCATGAGTTTGTGACTTCCAGTTTCAAGTCAGTCTACCTGACAACAGATGTGTCTGGCTCCCTGCTCAGCATGAAAGGTAAGACAGGTGTCAATGAAGTGGTCTGACAGTTTCCAGTCAGTCTAACTGACAACAGATGTGTCTGGCTCCCTGCTCAGCATGAAAGGTAAGACAGGTGTCAATGAAGTGGTCTGACAGTTTCTAGTCGGTCTACCTGACAACAGATGTGTCTGGCTCTCTGCTCAGCATGAAAGGTAAGACAGGTGTCAATGAAGTGGTCTGATAGTTTCCAGTCAGTCTACCTGACAACAGATGTCTGGCTCCCTGCTCAGTGTGAAAGGTAAGACAAGTCATCCGATGAAGTGCTCTGACAGTTTCATGACAGCTGTATCTTTATCGACTGAGTGGTTTAGGAGGGTGTCCGCTTCAAACTTGAAAAGTGCCATGTTCAAATCCTGTTGAGAATCATTGTGTTTGAGGAACCTAATGATGTCACATTCCTGCCCGGCCTCTGGCAGTGGATCAGATGCTTACCTTCTCAGATAAGGTTAAAATACAAGAACTGTCCAGTAGCCTGACCATGGAAGTCATGGCAGTAAGTAAAGCAATAACATGGCTCGAGACACAGACATTCACTAGGGCTTGTTTCCTTAGCGACTCAATGAACATGATCAAGAGGATAGAGGAGGGGTCGATCCGAAGAGAATGGTTGCTGCCTCTGAAGCGGTCTCGGCTGGCAAAGATTAGTTTCATCTTCGTGCCAGGGCATGCGGGAGTACAAGGAAATGAGCGGGCTGACAAGCTCGCAGGTGAGGCTACTGTTGAGGGCGGACGCGCCATGGACCAGGCTGACATTCTGAATGCTCTACGAGAAGTGAGACTTTTGCAAGAACCAAGTGATGACTGTGAATCTACAACAATGGCCAGACTGCGAGAGCAGCAAATTAAAAGAGGGGTGGCCAAACAAGAACACTACGCAGGAAGCCAAAGAAGATTGATAAACCAACACAGAACTGGCGTCGTTAGCCGCTACACGCTGCGGGATTTGCTGAGGAGGGGATCCGAGCACTTATGGACTGAATGGTCCGATGTGCAACGAGGATGATCTGTCGACTAACTAACTAACAAGAACTGTCCATGACAGGCTCATCATTCTGCAGACTAGTCTGAAGTAAGAGCATCCAGTTATGAAAATGGTCTATCATCATTGCATGGTGGACAAGTCCATAGGTGCTGTCATCGAGTGTCTGATGGCTAGTCACAAGAGTTAAGTGTTAGTGGTCACGACCATAGGTGCTGAAATCATCTCAGAATGTCTGCAAGTGCTTGTCACAACAGTTCAGTGTTTGTGGACACAACCATAGGTGCTGAAATCATCTCAGAATGTCTGCAAGTGCTTGTCACAACAGTTCAGTGTTTGTGGACACGACCATAGGTGCTGAAATCACCTCAGAATGTCTGCAAGTGCTTGTCACAACAGTTCAGTGTTTGTGGACACGACCATAGGTGCTGAAATCATCTCAGAATGTCTGCAAGTGCTTGTCACAACAGTTCAGTGTTAGTGGACACGACCATAGGTGCTGAAATCATCTCAGAATGTCTGCAAGTGCTTGTCACAACAGTTCAGTGTTAGTGGACACGACCATAGGTGCTGAAATCATCTCAGAATGTCTGCAAGTGCTTGTCACAACAGTTCAGTGTTTGTGGATACAGCCATAGATGCTGAAATCATCTCAGAATGTCTACAAGTGCTTGTCACAATAGTTTTGTGTTTGTGGTCACGACCATGGTTGCTGAAATCATCTCAGAATGTCTACAAGTGCTTGTCACAACAGTTGGGTGTTTGTGGACAAGTCCATAGGTGCTGAAAGATCTCAGAATGTCTACAAGTGTCTGATGGCTTGTCACAACAGTTTGGTGGTGGTTCACCGTTAAACTTGTGTCAAAACCCTTCAGTCTAACATCTCCGAACTTGACACAGTCTCTCTCAACCTGAGCAAGGCCATTGTCTCTCACATGTCGTCAAAGTCAACAGTTAAAGCAAGATAGTTAATGACATCTCAGATCTCTGCTGGGTTTATTGATGTACCCTGTCACCTTACAATATTTCTAAGTTTTTGTGCTGATCACAAGATTTTGTCTTGGAAAATTAATGTGGTGGTTTTCCTTTGATTTCCACATTCATATACCATTTACAGTCCTTCATGGGATCTGGTGCCTAGAGAGAATTGGGCTGCAGAAAATTAGAAATTGCAAGAGACATGCTACAACCTGACCTGAGGTGGCTTGGTGCCACAGTGGCCTTTCAAGTTGAGGAAGGAAAGAAAGAATGAATCTCCATGGCAGAGATGTCCTAGGCCTGTCTGTTGTAGCAGTTATCCGGTCTCCCCACTTTCAGGTGGTAATAGTCTCACAGGTAGGGACAAGGCTTGATGGTTCCTTGTTTCAGAGACCCATTGTCACACAGCCTGGTGGTTCCTTGTTTCAGAGACCCGTTGCCATATAGCTTGATGGTTCCTTGTTTGAGACCCATTGCCACACAGTTTGGTGGTGCCTGGTTTCAGAGACCCATTGCCACACAGCTTGGTGGTGCCTGGTTTCAGAGACCCATTGCCACACAGCTTGGTGGTTCCTGGTTTCAGAGACCCATTGTCACACAGCTTGGTGGTTCCTGGTTTAACCATGCTATCTAACACTGTTCTCTCAAAACCGCTGCAACATTTAATATGGCCAAAGTATTTTGGTTGTGAGACATGACACTTTCTATGAGCCAGTTTCCTTCCATGACCAGATCTTGTAGAAGTTCAGTACTTTTCTTTGTCTAGATCTGGGATATTCTGAGGTTTCCTTTCATTTAACTTCAAAAGCCCCGATTTTCTTCTGGTTTCATTGTAAAATGTTCCACAACTTACATTTGCATGTTGCCTCAGAAAAATGTTGTTCTAAAAAATTATATTTGTTTGTTTTTGCAAATGTTGTTCTTTAGATTTTCAACAGTTTAACATTGTCCATGGTTCATACAACATACATGTTGATAGTTAACAGGATTATCTACATGGACTATCATCATATAAACAAATTTTATAATTAATGTCATAAATGTCATTGCATTGCAGGCAGCCATGCCCAGCAGAATGTGGCGATGACAGTCAGCTTTCCAACTGACAACAATGAAGATAACTGTGTACAAAAGCGAGGTGGTGTCTGCCTCATGTACGTTATCAATGCGTGTGTCACGTTCTCTGGACCAGCCTCCCTGCTGCCACGAGCTCGGTAAGATCACATATGATTGACTTTAGTGAAGAAAGCAGCCTCGAGCTCTGTAATGTCACATGTGTGATTGACTTGTTTAGGAAGATAGCAGCCTCGAGCTCGGTAATGTCACGTGTGATTGACTTGTTTAGCCAAGATAGTTGAGGAGTGGCTAGAATCCTGGGTTCTCCTTCAGGAGGTCGGGTTCATATCCTCGGTAAGGTGTGGATTTTTTTCTGTCGGGGATGAAAAGATTACCCTAACCTGCACAGTTCGTGGCGACTGCACTAGCCAGGTGGCCTTAATTTCTCAGACTCAAGACCCCTCCTGTCCTACATGCTATCATCTGTATATCTAATGTTATTGATGTTACATCATCCAATGATGATTCCTTTCATATCGTCAACATGTCTGAAAATACTTTCACTGTACAGGGAAAAAAGACCTGGAGACATTACACATCCCTGTCTCACACCTCTCTTAATATGCTGATATTGACCTATTTCATTCTTTATAGCAGCTTGTTTCCCTTGTATGTTTTTTACAGGTCTAAGGTTTTTCCCCATCAATTTGTAGATCTGCAAGCATCTTTATCATATTATGCCATACTGTTAACAAAGGCCTTTGTGTAGTCAATAAAGCAAAGATGTAAGTCTTTGTTTACTTCTATAGAACATTCAGTATTTACTGTACCTTTACCTTCTACGAACCCTCATTGTTCTTCTCCAAATCCTCTGTCAGGTGGGTATTGTTATCACAGATGTGATTCTAGGTCAGCCCAGTCAGACATGGTACCAGGACACTTCCTTGGAAGTAAGGTGGCCAGCATGACATTGGCCACACCAGCCATCGGTTCCCATTGGTCTACAAACATGCGCTCGGCAGCATATACCCTATATTTCTGATAGCGTGTAAGGGGGGGGGGGGGGGGGCTTTATTTACGAGGGCAAGTCAATATGTAAGTCACATGTTCTGTGGGATGGCAGGTAAATGGTTGGTGTTTTCTACAGGTGTCATCCTTTATATTCCTCTTCAGGTGGCGCTAGGTGTCTCATGCGCATGCGCAGCGCATAAACAAAATGGCAACTGTACTCACGGAGTGTACAACCAAAGAGCAACATGCTGTTGAGTTTTTGTGGGCGAAAGGACTGCCTGCAAAGGACATTCGTAAGGAAATGCTTCCTGTTTACGCTGACAAATGTTTGTCCCGTGAAGCGGTGCATAGCTGGGTAGAAAATTTTTTCTCAAGGACGCTCTAAGAGTGTAGATGAAATCCGATCTGGTCGTCCTGTTGAGATTGCAACAGAAGCATCCGTGCAGCGGGTGGAGGAGATGATTAGAGGTGACAGGCGAGTAACGATACACTGTAGCATCTGCAATAGTGCTCACATGGTTCAGCATACAGCATAATTCATGATTGATTGAAATTTCTAAGACTGCTGACTAGAGGAGTGTTGCTTCTTCATGACAATGCCAGACCACATACGGCTCAATTAACTCAGGAGAAAATTAACCAGTTAAGGTGGGAAGTTCTGGAACATCCACCTTACAGCTCCGACTAAGCCCCTAGCGATTTCCACCTTTTTGGTCCACTGAAAACCCACCTTGGCGGGAGATATTTCGCGAATGATGCCGAAGTTGAATGTGAAGTGAAGCGTGGTTTAGAAAACAGCACGCAGTTCTATGCAGCCTGTTTGGGAGGACTGATAAAATGATGGGATAATTTTATCAATGTTGGCAGAAATTATGTTGAGAAATAAAGGGACAATGTATGCATAAAAATAAACTGGTTTCAAGTTATTATATTTTATAAGGGGCGTTCATTTGAAATCCGTTCATGCCGCACTGCGTGTAATTTCGTACGTTGAACAGGATCATGTCATAGTCATGTGATAAGTACTGACCAATAAATAAAAGCTCGTGCTTATCGTCCCTTGATGTATAGGTTCCGTTTCTGATCGTTGAGAAAATGGCCGGGTTGATCCAAAATCTGTCGAAAGAAGCTCAAATAGCGTGATTCAGTTTCTTTCATTTGAAGGATGTTGACCAGTGGACATTCATCGAAGAATGCAGGCAGCGTACGGTAACAAATGTGTCGAACAGTGACAGACTGGGCACAAATGTTTCGGAAAGGACGTCAGTTCACGACAGATCTTCGAGTTAAGGACATATTATTGCGACAAAAAAAACACCATAGCAAAAATTGATGCAGAAGTACAGATGAACCGTTGTCGAGGTATACGTTCGCTAGCGAAAGAATTTGCTGTGTCAATTGGGACAATTCAAAAGGTCATTCATAAGAAACTGCAATATCGGAAGGTGTGTTCACAGTAGGTACCACGGATGTTGACCGACCACCAAAAAGAGGAACACATGGGATGGTGTTTGAACCACTTGCTGCATAACAGAGTGGAGGGTGATGCATTTCTCTTCCGCATAGTGGCAGGCGGTTAATCATGGTGATACCACTTTGAGCTGAGCAGCAAAAGAGAGAGCATGCAATGGTGGATCACCAAAAACCAAAATATTCAAGTTACATGTTTCCGCTGGTAAGGTTATTCTGAGCGCATTTTTTGACCATGCAGGGCTATTGTTGGCCGACTTTAAAGAATATGGTATCATCTACTCTAACCATTACTTGCAAACACTAGACCAGCTGCAAAAAGCCATCAAAAATAAATGACCTGGCACGCCTTTTCATGGTGTGATTTTGTTGCACGATAATGCTTGTCCGCAAGTCGCTAAGATTGTGCAGGAAGCTTAAGGAAGAAAGAAGTGGGAAATTCTGCAACATCCAGCCTATAGTCCTGATTTGTCACCATGAGATTTTCATTTGTTCGGACCTCTTAAAAAAAGCTCTCAAGGGGCAACAATTTCATACAGATGCAGACGTAATGAATGCGGTAAACACTTGGTTCAGTGAGCAACCAGAGTCCATTTTTGCGTAGGCGGCATTTGCCACCTACCTAAGCAATGGGATGCTTGCCTGAATGCCTACGGCAACTTCTTCTGACCAACCAGTGGTGCATAATTCATTCAAAATGAATGCTTTGTTTAATTCTACCACACCTGTTAATGTTTCTTTCATGCTTTTGTAATAAAGCCATTGGAACGGGTTTCAAACGAAGATCCCTAATTATTTTTCTACAGCCATTTGTGAATTACTTATTGAATTCCCCTCGTACTTGACTTAAATACACAATGAAAGTGGCCAATTTCTGTAGTATGCCGTGACCAAATGTTAAAAGTAAGACAACACATGTGATGGCATTGAATGGCTTATGTGGGTCATATCACATTGGCCTCCTTCACTTCCAAAATCATTTCCTGCTATTCAGTTTATGCTGGGTCAACCTTAAAACATCCCTGCCTCCATGGGGATATGAACATATGACTACCAGACAGGCGGGCCAGCTAGTGCCCTATTGCACTTCCTGTGACAACGTTACTACACCACATAGGCGGGCCAGCTAGTGCCCTATTGCACTCCCTGTGACCACGTTACTACACCACACAAGCGGGCCAGCTAGTGCCCTATTGCACTCCCTGTGACCACGTTACTACACCAGACAGGCGGGCCAGCTAGTGCCCTATTGCACTCCGTGACCACGTTACTACACGAGACAGGCGGGCCAGCCAGTGCCCTATTGCACTTCCTGTGACCACGTTACTACACGTTTAACTGATTGCCTGCCAAACAAAAAAGTGGTCCTGACCAAACAGAAATTCAAGGCAGAAAATGGGAAGTAGGGGTGTGTCTCAATAATGCTTTTAAAATTGTTAAAATGGTAGCAGATATATTGAATTACATATCAAATTAAAGAGGATTGCACAGGGAACATGACTGTGTTAATAATTAATTGATAGGTTGGAAATATGACAATAATGAGAGGTTTAGTAATAACTGAAATTGAAAAGGTAAAAAAATTTTTAAATTTCACTTACCAAGGCTTTATTTTTTATCCACAGCAGCTAATACTGTTACATACACCACTTTTGTTCAATAATATCACAAGAACTGCACCACAATACCAATAAAATATAATTAAAAGATATTTTGAAGCACATAATGTTCACACAAAATGGAAAATGTCAGGAACACACCAGGCAGATTACTGAGGAGTAGAGTACTGAGAAATAATAAACACTATTTTCTGTTTAGTTATAATTATTATTCTTCTAAATTTAATTATTTAAATACTCCTTAAATACTTTGTGATAAGCAAAGCAAATTTAGTGGCACAAGTGTGGCCCATTAGCGCAAGCATAAGTCGGCATTTGCCATCATATGAGGAACTTTCACTGTTAGATTTTTTTTAAAATTATGACCGTCTTCTAAATAATTAACTGACTACTGCACATGGCATAAGTTTTAGAATCTTTCACAAAGTTCTTTACATCACAATAACTATAATATAAAATTGTTTAAAACGGTAATTTTATTAAAATATATCAGGTCCAGAACCAGAAGATATTGTCACTTCGAATTTCGAATGACAACAATTATTTGGAATCACACCAAACTCAATTTCTCCTAAAAAAGAAGTGGAACCTAGCATGTTCTTGCACACGTGCGGAAGCGAAATCTTTCTTTGTAAAATTTAATTCAATGGGACACTAAAAATTGTGGACTAAAAAGGAGCAATGGATCAATTAAAGCACTTTATATACCGAACGAACCTATTGGTTCGAGGGTGCCAAAACCGTTCTATGGAACCGACCTATCGGTCTGCGGCAGAAAATCAGTTAACCTAGCTTTGTGACTTCCATCAACTTAGTTTTGGAAAATTCATGTAGTGGATTCCCCTTGTCTTCTACATAAGGAGTAACTGTTTTTAAAAAAAATTTCTGTAACAGGCGTGTTCAGTCAACCACCTGCCCTAGTGAAGCGCCCAGTTCCACAAAAAATCTGGTCAGGTCCATGTCTGCCAATTTACTGACTGGCAGCAGCAAGAAGTGGTGCTCACATGGTGCCAGCGTGGCTGTGGAGTACTCGTTTGATGACTCACTCACTGTCCTCCTCTCTCAGGTACTTGCCAGGTGTATTTCACTCATTTGAACATATGTATCATTTCCTGGCTGCAGAACCAAGTTTACAGAGAATATCCTCACTGCAACTATCATTAGAGAGTTTAAACAGTACAGGGGTATTTTTCACGACTTCAGGCATTTTGGGGTATATGGTCTTGTCCTTTATCTTTTGTCCTTTATCTTCTGTCCTTTATCTTTTGTTCTTTATTTTTGTCCTTTATCTTCTGTCCTTTATCTTTGTCCTTTATATTCTGCCCTTTATCTTTTGTCCTTTCTTTTATTCTTTATCTTCTGTCCTTGATTTTCCACCCTTTATCTTTTGTCCTTTATCTCCTGTCCTTTATCTTCTGCTGTTTATCTTTTGTCCTTTACGGCACGTTACACCCACCTTGGGTATTCATGATGCCCATGTTAAACATTGCCTCAACAAGTCATGTATTATTGATTATTTTTCATGCGTTTTAATGCTTATTGTTCTTTTGTTGTCAAATAATTGCTTCATAAGAGATGTTGAATGAAAGAATGTATGAGAGGAAATAGAGAAGGGCAGAATGTCAGACGGGCCTGCGTGCCCAATTCTTAACCCTTTGAAAATAAAGATTTACTTACTTACTACTTACTATCTCCTGTCCTTTATCTTTTGTCCTTTATCTTTGTCCTTGATCTTTTTTTTTTTCCTGTCCTTTATCTTCCACCCTTTATCTTCTGTCCCTTACCTTCTGTCTCTTATCTTCTGCTCTTTATCTTTTGTCCTTTATTTTCTATCCTTTATCTTATTGTTCGTTATCTTCTGTCCTGTATCTTTTGTCCTTTGTCTTCTGTCCGTTATCTTTTGTTCCTTATCTTCTGCCCTTTATCTTCTGTCCTTTATCTTTTGTCCTTTTGGAACAAAGGCCATCAACCAACACACAGCAGGATGTCCTATCTTCAGCTGTCTCCTGCAGCTTGTTCCAGGTCCTCCCCATATTATGTGTCTGTCTGTAAGTCTGTTCTCTGTTGTTTAACCACATTTATCTCTTGATATAGTTACTGAAGGGTCCTTTCCAGCACCAGCACAGGCTGGAGAGGTCACATTGAGGACATCTGATCATCATAACAATTATACAAAATGTCACTGGAAACTTTGCGAATAGGAGGAGACCTGAAAACACATGAAGAGAATTACATAGATGAATAAAATGGGAGAACATGAAGGGAGCTGGTGGAGACAGCAAAAGGACAGCTTGGAGTGAGTTGGTTGAGAACCTGTGCTCCAGCGGGGCGTACAGGGCAGAAGAGGAAGTGGTGTTTCAGCCCAGCACACACACACAGACTGACTGGGACTTGAGCTGAGCTGTTTCATTGTCACCACACTCTCGCCCAGTATCCACGGGGCAGGGTCAAGGTAGTTAATGACATGTCATGCCAGGGCTGACAAGTATCACACCTTCACATGTTCTAGACCAATGGTTCTCAACCTTTCTTGGCCCATGCACCCCTTCACCATATGTTCAGAATGTCATTCTCCCCCCCCCCCCTTTCATATTTCCTCCCTATAAATTCCCCCCCCCCCCCCTTTCTTACACAGTATACCTAAAAATGGAAGCTAAATTGAATAACACATACTAGAACAAGTCTAGACGTCTACATAAAACGTAATTCGCGGGTCTACTTATAAAACGAATTTCAGAATAGCGAGAAGCACAGAACTGTAAAGTATGGAGGGAAGACAATATCAAGTAATTCGGTTCTTGTATTAATGCGATCTTGAAATAATCTTAATTTCCCCCTTGGAAACCCTAAAATTCCCCCCTGGGGGAGGGGGGGGGGAAATTCCCCACCGGTTGAGAACCACTATTCTAGATCATGGCTTACATGGCAGGTCCTTTCAGGGCTGTCAAGTCTTGCATCTTCACATGTTCTAGACCATGGCTTACATGAGTTGAGTTGGACAGTTCTCTTCCTCACAACCTCTGCTTCTCAGACAAAATTCTGAACATTATTCTTAAATGATATTTCATCCCCTTCTCTATCATTGTCATCATCATCTTTATCAAGTATTTATGTGCTTGAACTGGGGTCCTGAAGCTTCCAGATCATTCCATGTGTGCCTGCATCAATAGATTTGTGCATGTATGGTATACAAGTATTCTACTGGCTGTATCCCGTCCCCTGACCCCCTATATTGTGCACATATGGTATAACACTTGTATACCACATGTGCACAATTTTGTACTTGTTGTATATGAGTCAGATGTGACTGAGCTAATGTAATGACAGCAGACGGTACTACCTGCTTTCTGTTAGCGCTGAATGTTGAACGGCATTTACCAAACCCGACACTCCACATTGTGACAACAGCTTCGGGCGGAAGAGCACAATTGGGAGGGTACAAGCCTTATCCTGGTGCGAAGAAATGCAACCTAAAGACAAAATGTCATGGCAGGGCAGACCAGGCCCTAAGCCTTGGTTGGCAGCTGGTCTAGGATCAAAGCTCTGACAGGCGGACAGTTAGAGCATTGCTTTGCTGATCCGGCAGCTTCTGCAGTTTGTCTTTTTCCAGATGTATTACTGTTATCTTTCCTCTGGAGTGAACTAGACAGGCTGAGAGAGGGATCATGCTGCATCGGCAACACATGGTCTCTATATTTTAGCCCAGGGTTTGTGCTATGGAGAGGTATAACTCCATCCCTGATCTTAACCGGTCTTGGAATCAAAGCAAGAGGTAGCAATTATGGATTATACGCCGTAGTCAATTGGCGTAGACATGGGGTGCCACGGGTTGCCTCTGACGGTGGGAGACACCTACAGTGTCACTGATCAGCTACCGTCCGCCTCAAACTGGCAGCCCCCGGCCAATTGGTGCTGATCCGCCACAGCCTGCCTGCTTCAATGGGTGTTTGGGGCTAGGACAAAATCTCAATCGCAGGCTGTAAAACCAATGCACCAGGTATTCTTCTTCTTCAGCTTTCCGAGCCATTGAGGTTCTTTGCTGCAGATACAAGACGTCTCCATTCGTCTCTCTGGTGGACTTTCTCTTGCCATTCGTTGATTCCAAGTGCTTGTAGATCTGTATGTATATTATCTCTCCACCGTCTCTTTGGTCTACCTCGGGGTTTACGGTCATTTATTTCTTGAGTGTAAGCGAGTTTTGTTTCCCTATTATCTTCCATTCTTTCTATATGCCCCAGCCATTAGCCTTCATGATACCAGTGATTAGCGGGGACTTATACAGATCATAAATATCTTTGTTGCTTCTTCTTTTCCACTCTCCACTTTGTGTATCCCTAATAGGCCCAAAGTTGCGTCTTAAGACTTTGTTCTCAAAGGTTTGTAACAAGGCTTCGTCTCCTTTAGTTGTACTCCAGGTTTCAGAGCCATACAGCACAACTGGTCTGATCAGGATCAGTGTTTTGTAAATTGTGATCTTGGTGTTACGAGATAGCACATCTGATTTTAGTAGGTGTTGTAGTGCATAGTATATCTTATTTCCAGAGTTGATTCTAGCTTGTATTTCTTCCTCTATTATGTTGGAGCAGTTGAAGATTGTATCCAGGTATTTGTATGTTTCCGTTCTTTTAATGGTCATATTAACTATTTGTATGTGGCCAGAGTTTTTAGCCGTTCCTTCTCTTGAAATTATAATATATTCTGTCTTATCTTGGTTAATAACCAGCCACATTTGTTGAGCTTTTTCCTTTGAGTCAATATTTCCACTGTCTTCTGTTCATTTTCTCCTATAATATCTATATCATCTGCGTAACCAAGCAGTTTGGATGTTCCTCCAATGGCACATTCCTTCTTTACCTTCCTTACAATTTTCTCTAGAGCCAGATTGAAAAGGAGCGGCAATAGTGCATCACCGTTTCAAGCCAGATGTTATTTGGAAAGGGTCTGATTTCCTGCCTTTATATGTTACTATATTATAAGTATCTTCCATGCATAGTCTGGTCATGTTGATTAACTTCCTTGGTATTCCAAATTCCTGCATAGCATTCCATAGACTATTCCTATGGACACAAGCCTTTTTACAATCCACAAAAATGTTATGGAGATCTCTTTTATATTCTCAATTTTTCTCGGCTATTTTTCGTAAGATAAATATCTGATCTATTGTTGATCTGTTTTGTCTGAAACCTGCCTGGTAGTCATCTAATATGTCTTCTGAATATGGTTTTAGTCTATTTAGTAATACTGCTGATAGTATCTTATAGCTTGTGGACAGTAGTGATATTCCTCTATAATTTTCACATTGCAATTTGTTTCCTTTCTTAAAGATTGGTATCAATAATGACTCTTTCCAGTCATGGGGTATTTCTTCTGTCCTCCAGATTTTTATTGTTAGTTTGTATAGCTTTAGATGCAATGCGTGGCTGCCTGCCTTTATAAATTCAGCAGCAATTCCATCAGCCCCAGTTGCTTTATTGTTTTCAAGTCGTGTTATTACATATAGGATTTCTTCAAAAGTAGGTTCTTCAATTTGTGGTTCACACGTTAGAACCGCTTCCTGTGGGAAAGTGTTATTTGGAGCTTCACAATTTAGTAGTTCAACAAAGTATTCTTTCCGTGTGTTACACATTTCCTCATTGGTATTTATCATATTCCCATTTTTGTCTTTTAAACCATATGTGTTGTGTTGGTGCCCTCGTTTCATTGACTTCAGTTCTTTAAAAAAACTTTCCAGTATTACTGAAAAGAAAAATAGAAACCCCAAGCTACGGCTTGCAACCTGGAACATAAGAACCATGTGTCCAGGATGTTCCACTGACTTGACCAATATTAACGATGTGAGAAAAATGGCTGTGATTGATGCTGAACTCAATCGTCTTAACATTGATATTGCTGGTCTGCAGGAGACTCGCCTCGCTGAGGAAGGGTCACTCAGAGAAAACAATTACACCTTTTATTTTGGAAGGCAGAAAAAAAAGGCAACATGGTGTGAGCTTTGTAGTGAAGAATTTGCTACTGGGAATGATTGAAATTCCAGCTGGAGGTAATGAAAGACTATTATCCCTGTGCTTGGCAACCTCTTGTGGTTTTGCCACCATTATCACTGCAAATGCACTGACACTCACTTCCCCTGATGATATGAAGGATTCGTTATATGAGGAGTTAGATTCAGGGATCAAGGTAGTTCCAAAATTTGACTACATTTATATGCTCGGTGATTTCAGTGCTCATGTGAGCAAGGACTTGAGTTCATGGCCAGTGTAACTTGGAAAATACAACATCGGTTGCATGAATGAAAATGGATAAAGGTGGCTGGCGCTTCGTACCAGAAATGACCTATGTATTACAAACTCCTTTTTTTAAAACAAAAGAGCTGCATAAGGTCACATGGAAACATCCAAGATCCAGCCATTGGCATCAGCTGGACTTCATCATCACACGGAGACAAATCTGAACCATACATCATTAACTCGAAGTTACCACAGTGCTGACTGATACAGATCATTCTTTGGTTGTTGCAAGGGTTAGACTGAGACCAAAGAGAATCTACACAGCTAAACACAAATCTAGCCCCATGATTATTATTATTAACACCCACGATCCTGATAAGTGATAAGAGTTCCAACAGCAACTTGAAGATGCTTTCACTGATAATCAGAAAATTGTACAGCAAGTGAAAAGTGGGGTAAACTTAAGGAAACTCTTTATAAAATAGTGGTGGGGTATACAGCACTGTGGATCATAAGAGGCAGGACTGGTTTGCGGCAAACAGTCAGACACTGCAGCCCTTGTTTGATAAAAAGAAGATAGATCTCTTAAGAAACAAGGAAAGAACAACGCATAACACTCTTGTCAATGAGCTGAAGCAAGCTAGGAAGGATGTGCAAAAGGTTGCCAGGCAGTGTGCAATTGACTATTGGATAAAGTTATATGAGTCGAATCAAAATGCAAGTGATTAGGGAAACATCAGAAGAATGTATGAAGGGATAAAGAAAGCCTGTGGTCCAGTGATCAAAAGAAGTGCACCACTGAAAATCTTGACTGGAGAAATCACAGATAAGAAACCACAGATGGATAGATGGGTAGTGCACTATTTGGAGCTTTACTCAAGAGAGACCAAACTAGCGGATGATGCCCTCAATGCCATAGAGTCCCTACCAACTCTTGACCACCTGGAAGCACTTCTCACCAGGGCACGCGCCTACCTCAGAATTAACGCAAACACACAGCATCCACTGCATAGTGAAATTAGGAAGGTGAAGGGCAGCAGGTTAAAAAGAGGACGGTCGTGGATGGATCAAGCCGAAGACATTCTTCAACAGGTGTGTTCACTTGAGGACTTAGAACCTGGCGAGGAGTGGGTGCAAGTGCCAACAGACTTCTGCACATCCTTTTCAGTTTGCATCCAA
Organism: Cepaea hortensis; assembly: GCA_963921405.1. NCBI lineage: Eukaryota > Metazoa > Mollusca > Gastropoda > Stylommatophora > Helicidae > Cepaea > Cepaea hortensis. Next base: position 381,210,691 of record OY992876.1, on the reverse strand, counting down.
CTAGATAGAAAATGCAGACAAGAAAATCCGGCTGCTGTGGAGGCTGAAGTACAAGCGTTGATTTTCGAGAATTCGCTAGACAGTGACGCGGTCATCTACACAGATGGGTCGGTCGTCCGACATGTGAGAAGCTCATGGGCCTTTACAGCTCGGGCCGGAGGGAGAATTGTGAAGGAGGACTCTGGTGCTTTCACTGAAACCACAAGTAGCCTGACCATGGAAGTCATGGCAGTAAGTAAAGCAATAACATGGCTCGAGACACAGACATTCACTAGGGCTTGTTTCCTTAGCGACTCAATGAACATGATCAAGAGGATAGAGGAGGGGTCGATCCGAAGAGAATGGTTGCTGCCTCTGGAGCGGTCTCGGCTGGCAAAGATTAGTTTCATCTTCGTGCCAGGGCATGCGGGAGTACAAGGAAATGAGCGGGCTGACAAGCTCGCAGGTGAGGCTACTGTGGAGGGCGGACGCGCCATGGACCAGGCTGACATTCTGAATGCTCTACGAGAAGTGAGACTTTTGCAAGAACCAAGTGATGACTGTGAATCTACAACAATGGCCAGACTGCGAGAGCAGCAAATTAAAAGAGGGGTGGCCAAACAAGAACACTACGCAGGAAGCCAAAGAAGATTGATAAACCAACACAGAACTGGCGTCGTTAGCCGCTACACGCTGCGGGATTTGCTGAGGAGGGGATCCGAGCACCTATGGACTGAATGGTCCGATGTGCAACGAGGATGATCTGTCGACTAACTAACTTCTCACCATAATAGAAGTTAAGCGTGCTATAAATGAACTTGCATCTGGCAAGGCCCCAGGTAAGGATGGGATTCCATTAGTGGTTATCAGGCGTGGGCAAGACTCGCTCACTCTACAGATCCAGCAGCTAATAGAGCTTTGCTTGCGAGAATGACAAGTCCCACAGGATTTCAAAGATTCAAGCAGCATAACACTGTGAAAGAACAAGGGCGTTCGGAGCGACCGTAGCAAATATTGGGGTATCTCACTTGTGTATTGTTGGGAAAGTATTTGCTAGAATTGTTCTGTACAGACTTTTAAGTCCTAGGAGATCAAGTCTGCACCGAATCACAGAGTGGCTTCCGAAAAAACCTGTCTACCATTGATATGATATTCTCATTGCAGAGTGGCTTGCTTCGCTTCGGAGGTCACAGATGGCAAGCATCGCCTGGATCTTTTCTCTGGGGCATGCCGGTGTGCTGGGGAATGAACAGGCGGACAGATTGGCCGCTCTGCAAAATTTGGAGTATTGATGCATGACAAGGCAGACGTTGCGGCCTTATGGGAGCATGTGTACACCTAGGAGGAGCAAATGGATCATCATAGTCAGGCAAGAATGAGGCAGCGAGGAGTGACGAGGGGATCTGGCCGACGCTCGACGCTCAGAGGAAAGTCGAGACGGACATATAATCAGATTTCTACTGGTACTATTGGTGTTGGAACTCTTCGCTGGCTGCTGAGGATAGGGACGGAGCGCCTATGGGAATGCCCCGAATGCTGTGATGTCCGTTCGTAGATCGATCGGTCAACAATCAATCACTCTCATTGCGACAAATGCAAGAAAAATGCAGTGAACAGAATCAACCACTTTTTATTGCCTTCAATCAATCTCACAAAGGCATTTTATTTGGTCAATCGTGAGGGTCTGTTCACGGCACTAAAGAAGTTTAGCTGCCCACCAACTCTTCTGTCCATTGTGGAATTGTTCCACACAGGTATGAAGGGTATAATCAAATTTGATGGTGCATCTTAGAAGAGTTTAAAATCAAGAGTGGAGTTAGGCAAGGTTGTGTACTAGCTCTCACCCTCTTTGGAATATACTTTTCACTTCTACTTAAATATGCCTTTCGTGATCAGGATGGTGGTTCGTACATTCACTCACGCTCAGATGGCGGCCTTTACAATGCTCAGAGATTGAAGTCCAAGACCAAAATTAGGAGGATACTGATCAGAGAGTTGCTTTTTGCAGAAGCTGCTGCACTTACGACTCACTCTGAGGAAGAATTATCTTCATTCTCCAATGCTTGTTTGAATTTGGTTTAACAATTAGCAGAAAGAAGACACAGATTATGTCACAAGGTGCACATGGGGTACCATCAATCTTTATTGACGACGCCGAACTAGAGATGGTAGACCATTTTACATATCTAGGATCAGAGGTTAGTAGCAAATTATCCCTAGATCAGGAAATCAACATCCGGATTGGTAAGGCAACAACAACAATGAACAAGTTAACAAAGAGGAGTCTGGGAGAACAGGAAGCATACTGCCAAAACAAAAGTCCTTGTCTATCAAACCTGTGTCCTTAGTACTCTTCTTTATGGCAGTGAAGTCTGGACAACTTACTCACACCAAGAGAAACGTTTAAACAGCTTTCATATGCGGTGTCTGCGAAGAATACTTGATATTAAGTGGCAAAACAAAATCACAAATACTGAAGTATTGGAAAGATCGGGTTGTGTGACGATATATTCCATGCTCAGTCTTCGTAGACTTAGATGGATAGGACACATTAGGTGGATGGATGATGGTAGAATACCAAAGGACATCTTGTTTGGTGAATTGCAGATGGGTATGAGATCTCAGAGTCAGCCTCTCCTATGATACAAAGATGTGTGTAAGCGGGACATGATTGATACAGGCATTGATAATGCACACTGGGAGCAAGTCGCAGGTGAATGTGTTGCATGGAGGGCAAATATCAGATGTGGAATAAAGAGACAGGAGAAAATTATTGCAGATAAGTCACACACGTGTTCATATGCATCCACTGTGGACAAACATTTACTTCGCGAATTGGCCTTATCAGTCACATTCGCTACCGCCATGGGTTGTAGTTATTATGCCTTTTTGAAGCACAATGTAACAAACTATTGTTTGTCAAGATGGCAAGATGCCAATGGCTTGTTGTATCCCATCCCCTGACCCCCTGTATTGTGCACATGTGGTGTACAAGTGTTGTACTTGCTGTATCACTGACCCCCTAAATTGTGCACATGTGATATACAAGTGTTGTACTTGCTGTATCCCGTTCCCTGACCCCCTAAATTGTGCACATGTGATATACAAGTGTTGTACTTGCTGTATCACTGACCCCCTAAATTGTGCACATGTGGTATACAAGTGTTGTACTTGTATCACTGACCCCCTAAATTGTGCACATGTGATATACAAGTGTTGTACTTGTTGTATCCCGTTCCCTGACCCCCTAAATTGTGCACATGTGGTATACAAGTGTTGCACTTGTTGTATCACTGACCCCCTAAATTGTGCACATGTGGTATACAAGTGTTGTACTTGTTGTATCACTGACCCCCTAAATTGTGCACATGTGGTATACAAGTGTTGTACTTGTTGTATCACTGACCCCCTAAATTGTGCACATGTGGTATACAAGTGTTGTACTTGTTGTATCCCATCCCCTGACCCCCTAAATTGTGCACATGTGGTATACAAGTGTTGTACTTGTTGTATCACTGACCCCCTAAATTGTGCACATGTGGTATACAAGTGTTGTACTTGTTGTATCCCATCCCCTGACCCCCTAAATTGTGCACATGTGGTATACAAGTGTTGTACTTGTTGTATCACTGACCCCCTAAATTGTGCACATGTGGTATACAAGTGTTGTACTTGTATCACTGACCCCCTAAATTGTGCACATGTGGTATACAAGTGTTGTACTTGTTGTATCACTGACCCCCTAAATTGTGCACATGTGGTATACAAGTGTTGTACTTGTTGTATCACTGACCCCCTAAATTGTGCACATGTGGTATACAAGTGTTGTACTTGCTGTATCACTGACCCCCTAAATTGTGCACATGTGGTATACAAGTGTTGTACTTGCTGTATCACTGACCCCCTAAATTGTGCACATGTGGTATACAAGTGTTGTACTTGTTGTATCCCGTTCCCTGACCCCCTAAATTGTGCACATGTGGTATACAAGTGTTGTACTTGCTGTATCCCGTTCCCTGACCCCCTAAATTGTGCACATGTGATATACAAGTGTTGTACTTGTTGTATCCCGTTCCCTGACCCCCTATATTGTGCACATGTGGTATACAAGTGTTGTACTTGCTGTATCACTGACCCCCTAAATTGTGCACATGTGATATACAAGTGTTGTACTTGTTGTATCCCGTTCCCTGACCCCCTAAATTGTGCACATGTGGTATACAAGTGTTGTACTTGTTGTATCACTGACCCCCTATATTGTGCACATGTGGTATACAAGTGTTGTACTTGCTGTATCACTGACCCCCTAAATTGTGCACATGTGATATACAAGTGTTGTACTTGCTGTATCCCGTCCCCTGACCCCCTAAATTGTGCACATGTGATATACAAGTGTTGTACTTGCTGTATCCCGTTCCCTGACCCCCTAAATTGTGCACATGTGGTATACAAGTGTTGTACTTGCTGTATCACTGACCCCCTATATTGTGCACATGTGGTATACAAGTGTTGTACTTGCTGTATCACTGACCCCCTATATTGTGCACATGTGGTATACAAGTGTTGTACTAGCTGTATCACTGACCCTGACCCCCTATATTGTGCACATGTGGTATACAAGTGTTGTATTGGCTGTACCACTGACCCTGACCCCCTATATTGTGCACGTTTGGTTTAGAAGTGTTGTACTTGCTGTACCACTGAGCCTGATCCCCCTATATTGTGCACGTGTGGTATACAAGTATTGTACTAGCTGTACCACTTACCCTGACCTATATTGTGCACATGTGGATACAAGTGTTGTACTTGCTGTATCACTGAGCCTGATCCTGTATATTGTGCTCGTGTGGTATGCAAGTGTTGTACTTGTTGGATACACTGCTGGACTGAATGATACCGTGTGCAGTGAGATATACAATATATACAATATATATATTGTATTTTAGTGAATATATTCTAACAAAGTAAAGGCAAAATGTATCATTTTTCGATGTAGTTATCACTGCATTCAATGCAAGTCCTCCAGCTCTGATAAGTACTTGGATTCCTGTAGAAAAATCAACTCTGGGGTCACCTGACCTGGTCGTGAACAGTCTGTCACAGAAGTCACGCCATTTTGAAACTTTCTACTCCACTCATATACACTTGCTGGACTGACAGGCATGCATCACCATATTGGACCTTCATTCATCGATTAATTTCTATAGGTTTCACCCCTTCACTGATAATTTTAAAAAAAACACCAGAAACGCTGCTCCGCTTTAATGCATGTCAAAAGTGGGGTGGCCATCTTTAAACTGTCCTTATGATGTCATTGTGTTCATCTGCACCGTAATGTCATGTGCTTAACACTCTTGAGATCCTTAACAACAAAATTGACAGGTTACAAGACAATGCATTTTAAGGTTTTAATTTGAAGCCCTCTTTGTCACATATTTTGAGAAATGCTGGCAGTGTAGATTGTACATTGTTGGTAATGTTTCCATTGCAGGAGGATCGTTCTGTGATCAACTTACATCTGATGAGAACCAGCTACTTTTTGTTTGTCATGGTGGTGACCCTGTTCTGTTACGCGGCCATCAAAGGTCGACCAGGGAAGGTCAAGGTTGTGGTCTATCCACCACATGAAAAGGTTAAGGTCAGTGTGGTTTGTTTATTTCAATAACAACAACAAAACAAAAAGACAAAGAACAATGGCTGAGAATGAAAGGTTGAAACACTTAATAAATAATTCATAACATTAACGGTGTCAATGTGTCACAAATATAAGTAACCTTAGCTCGTCGTCTCAATCGCGACAGTGAGTCTTTCTACATGCACTCAGTGAAATATCAACAGTCGCATGTAGTACAACATTATTTATTCATGCAAAACGATCGTATCAGTGACCTGAATACATGTTATCAAATCACGCACAAATTGTATCACAATAGTATATCTACAGCAATCGCAAATAACACTCAGCCATAGCAATCATCCGTGCGCTCATAATACTATTCACTCTCATTCCTTGCACTTAATAACTCGCTGCCATAATCGCTCAGCAAAAACCAGCTCTCACACCGGCAATCAATACACTCGCTCACTCATCGCACACATCTTTCCTCTATCATGTCCAGTCCCAGTCTGGTGTTCGGTCTGATAGTCACGTGGCGCTTGACCGTGTGTCCCCTGTGATAGTCGTGCTGCGTCGGTTGTCTCGCCGTATTAGATGTCAGGTCTTGTCGTCTCAGGTCCTTCAGTGCAAGGTTGTACTGTCAGTCAAGGACGTGGTCCTGTCTGTATCCTTGTGTCCTGTTTATAGCTGGGTCTTGTTGTCCCACCTGTGTCCTGTCTATGACATATCTATCGTTCCATTTATGACATCTCTATTGTCCTGTCTATGACATCTCTATTGTCGTATCTATGTCCTCTCTCGCACTCCCCAACTCGCACTTCCCAATGGCAAGGAACAGATGTTTGTCTGGGGTGATGTAAACAAGCCAGTGCTGTGTAAGGTGGTGTTCAGTCCATTCTCCTAAGTGTTGTTGGTGTTGTCGTCAGTGGCCTCCTCTCCCTCTCCTCCTCCTCCTCCTCTTCTACTGCTTCTTTTTGTCTACTTCTTTTACTTCTAGTTCTTCCTCCTCCTCTTCTTCTTACCAGCTTTTTGTGTGTGTCCACCTGTCCCCTCACATTTCTTGTTCTTGTTTTTTATTTTCTTCTTTTCCCCCTACTCCTCACCCTCTTGTTTTCCCCACCTCTCATTGCTAGCTTTTGTCTAATTTGTTGTGAAATTCTGAGACCCTGATGTCTGTGAGTACTGATACACATGTACATGCAAGATCATTTTGTTGTGTGGAGACTTGTACACTTATATAGACATGCCCTCACTGATGAGAGTACTCATACCTGTACACACATGACCGTGCTGTTGTGTGAAGACTTGCACACTGGTATAGATGTGCCCTCACTGATGTATGTGAGTACTGATAGACCTGTACACGCATGACCGTGCTGTTGTGTGGAGACTTGCACACTGGTATAGATGTGCCCTCACTGATGTATGTGAGTACTGATACACCTGTACACGCATGACCGTGCTGTTGTGTGGAGACTTGTACACTTGTATAGACATCCTTCACTGATGCTTGTTTCTGTATCCCCAGATATTTACACAACCCTGAACTGGAGGCAGAAGTATGTCTGTGTGTGTGTCTCAGCTGGAGTGAGTCTGGGAGTGTATGACAGGAGTGGCAGATCACACACACACAGGAAGGGAAATTAAGTCACTTGTGATAAGCGGGAGGACAGCTACGGTTGCCACAAGTGGAAGAGGCATCAACAGTCATCCGCAAGTGGAAGAGGTATCAACAATCATCCGCAAGTGGAATAGGCAACAATCATTCGCAAGTGGAAGAGGCATCAACAATCATCCGCAAGTGGAATAGGCATCAACAATCATCCGCAAGTGGGAGGAGACTACTCTCATTCTCTAATGGGAAGAAAGTCAGCAATCATCCACAAGTGGAAAAGAAGTTGACAACCATCTACAAGTTTATGGGAAGTCAGCAATCATCCACATGTTGAAGAGAAGTTGAAAACCATCTTACAAGTTTATGGGAAGTCAGCAATCATCCACATGTTGAAGAGAAGTTGAAAACCATCTTACAAGTTTATGGGAAGTCAGCAATCATCCACATGTTGAAGAGAAGTTGAAAACCATCTTACAAGTTTATGGGAAGTCAGCAATCATCCACATGTTGAAGAGAAGTTGACAACCATCTTACATGTTTATGGGAAGTCAGCAATCATCCACAAGTGGAAGAGAAGTTGACAACCATCTACAAATAGACATTTTGTCAACAGCCACGGAAAAATCACAAATTTTTAACTTCCACATGTGTATGGGTGAAATAATTGATTCTGTAGTGATTTTATTTTTCATGGATAATTAATATCCGATGTAATCCATGGATAAATGACAAGCGGGCCTGTTCTGTATCTAACTACAGAATTTTGTGATTTTTGTTTTGGGCTGTGGCATGTAGAAATTGTATATAAAGATGTGTTTGGTTGATGTGTAAATGACATTTGTAGCATGTGTACTGTGATATGTCATTTGTTGTGTAATTATGTCATTATGGATATCAAAAAATGGACAGGAAGGGTGAAGTGAAACTGCAACATCTTGACATGGGCAATAGCTGGAGTTCTGGTGTGTGTGACTTTCTGTGTGGAGATGGCTTCTGGTCTGATGTTATTTATGTGTACAGTTTGTGTTCTTATGATGTATTTTTCTCTTTGAGTATGTGCAACATGTACACATTGTGAACACAAGTAATATGACATTGGTGGGTATGTACTGTGGATTGTACATGCTGATGACATGTCATTGGGCTAGTTTGTGACTGTGACATTTACAGATTGCACACATCCGTGGCACATTATCTGGTAAGTACATATACATGCGACATTTGTAGATTGCGCGCACCCTTGGCACATCTTTTGGTCCATGTGACATTTACATATTGTGTACACAGGCAAATTTCATCTAGTACGGTATTGAAATTGACATTTACATAGTGTACACACAGACATATGTCATTTGGTACAGAATATGAAAGTGATATTTACATACTGTGTACTGAGACAAGTGTCATTTGGTACAGTGTGTGAAAATGACATTTCTATATTGTCCGCTGATGCCTTTAGTAAATTTGTGAGTGTGATATTGACATATTTGTAACCCTGATGACATGTCATTTGCATTGACAGCTTGTGTACAGGGCTGTTAGGTCATTTAACCAGTGTGCTGGTGTGATATGTACAAGTCATGTGCACTAATATATCATGTCATTCTATGACATGTATATGTACTGTTAACAATGCTTGCATAACAATGTTATTTGATGTACAGTAACGTAAACATTTTATTGCGGCACCATTTGACTGGTGTATGTGTAAGCCATTTGCAAATTTGATGATTCTTGATGGTGTGTCATTTGACTGGTGTATGTGTAAGCCATTTGCAAATTTGATGATTCTTGATGGTGTGTCATTTGACTGGTGTATATGTATGCCATTTGCAAATGATTGATGAGTCCTGATGATGTCATTTGACTGGTGTATGTGTATGACATTTGCAAATGATGAGTGCTGATGGTGTGTCATTTGACTGGATACAGCAGATGCTTGCAGTGTGTTTAGTCTGTCGCTTGGGAGAGGGTCAACTACAGCCTCTTGCTGGAGGATGGGATAAGGGAGGCAGGAAAGGAGGATAGATGGGGAAGAGAGAAGGAAAGGAAGGACGGGGGTGAAATGGAAAGAAAGGGGATGAAAAGAAAAGAAATAGAAGGAAGAAGAAAACACGGAAAATGGAAGGAAGGGGAAAAAATGGAAGTGAAAGTGAGAAGGAATAGGAAAAAGGAAGGATGGAAGAGAGAGAGAGGGCCATGGAAGGAGAGTGATGTATGCATTTGACCTTTGCTTGAAATGTAGTAGATAGGTAATTATATGTTGTAGATACATTTATCTTTGATGTCTCTATATCTGTACAATGCGTAGAAATATTGTGTATCTCATAGCACACTTTTCTTTCCATATCATTTTTACAGGACATCGCAGTCAACACCAGCATTTATGTCGCTGTGATCTCTTGGCAAGTTTACGTTCAGTAGTTTTCCTTTGCTTTCTGAACGACTGGCACTGATACCAACGCAAAACCAACGCAATGCGGTCTGCTGCCAAATCACGTGCAGCTGTGTTTCAAATGCGGGTATACGGGATTATGATCTGCGTATGTAAGCCCTTCACCACGAAGACCGGCCATAGCACGCTAATGTGTAGAATATATATGCACAGTGATCTTGCAAATATGTCAGCTGAGCTTGTGTGCATGTGTGATGACTTGTTTGATGACATGTGTGACGATTTGTTTGATGGCATGTGTGATGACTTGTTTGATGACATGTTTGATGGCATGTGTGATGACTTGTTTGATGACGTGTGACGATTTGTTTGATGACGTGTGATATGTGTGATGATTTGTTTGATGACATGTGATGACATGTTTGATGACATGTGTGATGGCTTGTGTGATGACTTGTTTGATGGCATGTGTGATGACTTGTTTGATAACATGTGTGATGACGTGTGATGACATGTGTGATGACTTGTTTGATGACATGTGTGATGACTTGTTTGATGACTTGCTTGATGACATGTGTGATGACATGCTTGATGACACTTGTGAAGACTTGCTTTATGACGTGTGATGAATTGCTTGATGACATGTGCGATGACATGTGTGATGATTTGTTTGATGACATGCATGATTTGTGTGATGAATTGCTTGATGACGTGTGATGACATGCTTGATGACACGTGTGAAGACTTTCTTGATGACATGTGTGATGACATGCATGATGACTTACATGATGACATGCGTGATGACTTGTGTGATGACTTGCATGATGACATGTGTGATGACTCATATGATGATGTGTGTGAATACGTGTGTGATGACTTGCTTGATGACACATGTGATGACTTGCTATATGACATGTGTGATGACTTGCTTTATGACACATATGATGACTTGTGTGATATGTGTGATGACTTGTGCGATGACACGTGCAATGACATGTGCAATGACATGTGCAATGACATATGTGATGCTGCCTGTAACATGTTGGTAGAGTAGTCAAACATGGCTACCTGCTCCCAGTCAAAGTCTGGAAATTGGATCCTTGTGTAAGTGTGTGTATAATTATGCTGAGACTAAAATAACACCTGTCTATACATTCCAGGATAGAAAAGGAGAGGCTACAGATTACTGTAAGTTACCTCTATGTCCTTACTACCCAGGGTAGGAGAGGAAAGAATAAACAGCAGATGCTGGAGGGACAGTCAAAGAGGGAGACAGAGCTGTCAGCTTCTAGAGTGCTAAAAGTTGGAAAACTCACTTTGGCCAAGGGAGATGTTTTGAAGGCTGTCAGTGAATGACTGCTGTTTGAAGGCTGTCAGTGAATGACTGCTGTTTGAAGGCGGTCAGTGAATGACTGCTGTTTGAAGGCTGTCAGTGAATGACTGCTGTTTGAAGGCTGTCAGTGAATGACTGCTGTTTGAAGGCTGTCAGTGAATGACTGCTGTTTGAAGGCACAATACTAGATGAGACCAAATATTGAAGGGTGTGAGTTTGGAGTTGTGTACTTCTAGGAGGACAAGGGACACATGACTGGAGTAATCTAATGTGTTTACAATCAGTGTCTGACTGGAACAGTCAGCATCCTCACCTGATACTTGCTGAGTAAGACTCTTTGCTGTTGCCTAGGTTTTTTTTTTTGGCGCTCCCTCGCTTTGAACTCAAGCGTAGTCTTTGCACACTATTTATAGTAGTGATGAACTGAATTTTGCGTGTGGATTAGCTTTCCCTATTAAGTGTCCCTCGCCATCAGGCGAATCCACTGCAACTTCAGAGATACTTGTAATTTACGCCCCCAAGTCAAGGACGACAGGTCAGCATTTTAGTCAGCTGTCCGGCATAGAAGTTGAATCGCTTAGCTCGGCATCAGCATACCAGATGTTTAAGAACACACGTTCTTATCCATTTGGCCATGCAGACCTGCGTTGCCTAGAGTGTTATGATGTGCATTTATACAACTAAAAAGAAGCAAGAGTTCACAATTCAGCCAGGTACAAGCTAAGTGATTATGGTGCTTGTATGTGTGGCTGCCCCAGTTGTGTGTCTGTATAATGCTGAATGTTGAGCTAACATGGTTATTTGGTGCATTGCACACTGGCAACTGTGTACTTTTTGGTATAAATGCTGTGCTTTTCTCTTTACTTTTGGTACAAGTTTTTTTTCTGTGTATGTTTAGTATGTTATGTTTTGTTCTGTGTACAAGTTATGTGGTTTTCTGTGTACTTTTGGTACAAGTTTTTTCTGTTCACTTTTGGTACAAGTTATGTGGTTTTTATGTGTACTTTTGGGACAATTTATGTTTTTTGTGTACTTTTGTTACAAATTATGTGGTTTTTATGTGTACTTTTGGTACAAGTTGTGGTTTTCTGTGTAATTTTGGTACATGTTATGTGGTTTTCTGTGTACTTTGGTACACATTTTTTTCCTTGTACTTTTGGTTAAGTTATGTGATTACACACATAGCTTCTGTAAACATTACGTGGTTATAAATCTACTTTTGGTTACATTTTGTGTGTCAATTTTTGGTACAAGTGACCTGGTTAGAGTGTACTTCTGTTTGTGTTTTTATAGATGCCTTTTGGTTTGTGTGGTACACATTTATATGTTACTAAATTATATATATACACTGTCTATAAATGTGAATTGATTACTGGAGTACTTTCAGTACAAGTGATGTGATTATGGCCATAGATGTTTATTAAATTATAAATATCCGGGATGGTTAACCCGGTCAACAAATGCCCGCAGAAGTCGGATGTGTCAGCCTAACGGCGCAAGAACGCAGCTTTGCTGTAAACAGGCACAACACAATAACATCCGGAAAAAAAAAAACTCTGGATGAACGCAGAAGAAGAAGAAGAAATTATAAATATGTGATACACAGAGAAACTACACACCTGGATATATGTATGTACTGTCACTTGTTGTTTAACTGTTGTTGAGTGCAGAGAAGTATTGTAGCAGTGTTTTTTATTTTATTTTTGCATATCCTTTTTACAGGACATCGCTGTCAACACCAGAATTTTACTGCTGTTGTTGTCTTCGCAAGTTTATGTTTAGTAGTTTGCCATTGCTGTCTGAAAGACCGGCTCCCATACCAATTTGTTAAAACCCAGTGCAACACGGTCTGCTACCAAATCGCACGCAGCTGTGTTTCGAATGTGGGTAAGCGGACTTACAAACTGCATCCATAACGCCTTGGCCACGGAGCCAGCAATGTCTGTGTACATACACAATATGTGTGTGTATAATTTAACATGTGCCTGCCTGCATGGAGGTCATAGTGAGAGTCCCCATCAAGTCAGGGACAGGATCAGGATTGTAACCAATCTTCCTAACGAGGGTACTAGAAAATATGGGAAGTGAAGGGGGTCATGTGATCTTGTTGAGTGTTGATTGGTCTATACATACCTGGAGTCAGCACCATATACCCGGTACACTTCAAGTTGTGGGGAGGGGTCAGTTACTTGTTGACTTTGGCCAAATACCCAATATGCCTGATGGTTGAAGCATGTTAGTTGCATTATCCTTTACAGGTCATCGCAGTCAACCCTGGCATTGTTTGGCTGTTTGTGATTTCTTGGCAAGTTTACCTTCAGCAGTCTGCAATTGCAAACCATTTCAGAATGAATGGTTGAAAAAGCGTCTTTTTAAAAATTATTTTAAAAGACTTTACAAATCCAACCTGGAGCCCAGGTCAGTGAGTCAATCCCTGCCTGGAAGGGCATTCCACACATGGCTGGCTGGTCAGTGAGTCAATCCCTGCCTGAAAGGGCATTCCACACATGGCTGGTTGGTCAGTGAGTCAATCCCTGCCTGGAAGGGCATTCCACACATGGCTGGCTGGAAGGGGGGCATCACTGCCTGGAAGGGCATTCCACTCATGGCCACAGGCTGACTGGCTAGCCCAATTCCCAATTTGTAATATGCAGTCTCTGTTAGTCATGTGGGTGAAAGTGTGTGTTTAGTATTGTCACAGCTTTAGAGTTGAGGGGCTGGTGTAGTCAGTGTTGTAACTTTAGAGTTGAGTGTGGGGTATAGTCAGTGTTGTAACTTTGAGTTGAGTGTGAGATATAGTCAGTGTTGTAAATTTAGAGTTGAGTGCATGGTAAAGTCAGTGTTGTAACTTTAGAGTTGTGTGGTATAGTCAGTGTTGTGTTGACTGTGGGGTATAGTCAGTGTTGTCACTTTAGAGTTGAGTGTGGGGTATAGTCAGTGTTGTCACTTTAGAGTTGAGTGTGGGGTATAGTCAGTGTTGTCACTTTAGAGTTGAGTGTGGGGTATAGTCAGTGTTGTCACTTTAGAGTTGAGTGTGGGGTATAGTCAGTGTTGTCACTTTAGAGTTGAGTGTGGGGTATAGTCAGTGTTGTGTTGACTGTGGGGTATAGTCAGTTTTGTCACTTTAGAGTTGAGTGTGGGGTATAGTCAGTGTTGTCACTTTAGAGTTGAGTGTGGGGTATAGTCAGTGTTGTCACTTTAGAGTTGAGTGTGGGGTATAGTCAGTGTTGTAACTTCAGAGTTGAGTGTGGGGTATAGTCAGTGTTGTCACTTTAGAGTTGAGTGTGGGGTATAGTCAGTGTTGTAACTTTAGAGTTGAGTGTCGGGTATAGTCAGTGTTGTAACTTTAGAGTTGAGTGTCGGGTATAGTCAGTGTTGTAACTTTAGAGTTGAGTGTCGGGTATAGTCAGTGTTGTCACTTTAGAGTTGAGTGTGTGATATAGTCAGTGTTGTCACTTTAGAGTTGAGTGTGGGGTATAGTCAGTGTTGTAACTTTAGAGTTGAGTGTGGGGTATAGTCAGTGTTGTCACTTTAGAGTTGAGTGTGTGATATAGTCAGTGTTGTCACTTTAGAGTTGAGGGTGGGGTATAGTCAGTATTGTCACTTTAGAGTTGAGTGTGGGGTATAGTCAGTGTTGTCACTTTAGAGTTGAGTGTGGGGTATAGTCAGTGTTGTCACTTTAGAGTTGAGTGTGGGGTATAGTCAGTGTTGTCACTTTAGAGTTGAGTGTGGGGTATAGTCAGTGTTGTAACTTCAGAGTTGAGTGTGGGGTATAGTCAGTGTTGTCACTTTAGAGTTGAGTGTGGGGTATAGTCAGTGTTGTAACTTTAGAGTTGAGTGTGGGGTATAGTCAGTGTTGTAACTTTAGAGTTGAGTGTCGGGTATAGTCAGTGTTGTAACTTTAGAGTTGAGTGTCGGGTATAGTCAGTGTTGTCACTTTAGAGTTGAGTGTGTGATATAGTCAGTGTTGTCACTTTAGAGTTGAGTGTGGGGTATAGTCAGTGTTGTCACTTTAGAGTTGAGTGTGGGGTATAGTCAGTGTTGTCACTTTAGAGTTGAGTGTGTGATATAGTCAGTGTTGTCACTTTAGAGTTGAGGGTGGGGTATAGTCAGTATTGTCACTTTAGAGTTGAGTGTGGGGTATAGTCAGTGTTGTCACTTTAGAGTTGAGTGTGGGGTATAGTCAGTGTTGTCACTTTAGAGTTGAGTGTGGGGTATAGTCAGTGTTGTCACTTTAGAGTTGAGTGTGGGGTATAGTCAGTGTTGTCACTTTAGAGTTGAGTGTGGGGTATAGTCAGTGTTGTGTTGACTGTGGGGTATAGTCAGTTTTGTCACTTTAGAGTTGAGTGTGGGGTATAGTCAGTGTTGTCACTTTAGAGTTAAGTGTGGGGTATAGTCAGTGTTGTCACTTTAGAGTTGAGTGTGGGGTATAGTCAGTGTTGTCACTTTAGAGTTGAGTGTGGGGTATAGTCAGTGTTGTAACTTCAGAGTTGAGTGTGGGGTATAGTCAGTGTTGTCACTTTAGAGTTGAGTGTGTGATATAGTCAGTGTTGTCACTTTAGAGTTGAGTGTGGGGTATAGTCAGTTTTGTCACTTTAGAGTTGAGTGTGGGGTATAGTCAGTGTTGTCACTTTAGAGTTGAGTGTGGGGTATAGTCAGTTTTGTCACTTTAGAGTTGAGTGTGGGGTATAGTCAGTGTTGTAACTTTAGAGTTGAGTGTCGGGTATAGTCAGTGTTGTCACTTTAGAGTTGAGTGTGTGATATAGTCAGTGTTGTCACTTTAGAGTTGAGTGTGTGATATAGTCAGTGTTGTCACTTTAGAGTTGAGTGTGGGGTATAGTCAGTGTTGTCACTTTAGAGTTGAGTGTGGGGTATAGTCAGTGTTGTCACTTTAGAGTTGAGTGTGTGATATAGTCAGTGTTGTCACTTTAGAGTTGAGGGTGGGGTATAGTCAGTGTTGTCACTTTAGAGTTGAGTGTGGGGTATAGTCAGTGTTGTCACTTTAGAGTTGAGTGTGGGGTATAGTCAGTGTTGTAACTTAAAATAGAGTGGCTGATATAGTCAGTTTTGTACTTTATAGTTGAATGTGTGATATAGTCAGTGTTGTAACTTGAGTTTAGTGTGGGGTTTATTCAGTGTTGTAACATTAGAGTTGAGTGTGGGGTGTAGTCAGTGTTGTAACTTGAGTTGAGTGTGGGATATAATCAATGTTGCAACTTGATATAGTCAGTGTAGTTTTATTGCATCTTTAGAGTTGATTGAGTGAAATAGTCAATGCACTTTAGTTGCAACTTTAGGGTTGAGTGGGTGAGATTGTAACTTATCTTTCGTCACATTATTATTCTTGTGCCAGCGACAGTATGTCCCAGCATTGCAGTTGTGTGAGTGAAGTTTTGTCCCATGAAAACATTGATGTTGGTTTATTTTATTCCCAGCATTGTTGTATTAGTGTGGTTTTGTCTCAGTGTGATGTTGTATTGGCCAAATTATTTCCCCCAAACTTTACAGATTTATCGATGAGATATTTTTCTCAACATTACCATGTTGGTAAAATTGTGGGTGATGTTATATTCCAATAATATTCCAATGTATATCAAATGATGCTTAATGTTGTGTCCCAAGATCAGTTGTGTGGGTGAGATTAAAGGCCAGGTTGTTACCCTGAGGGCAGTTGTGTGAGGTTGAGGGTCAATGTTATCTCTGGATGACAGTTGTGTAAGTGTGAGATTGTGAGTTAGGTTTGTCATGAAATTGTAGGAGTGTGGGTGGGAGTGTGGGCAATATTTAATATCTTCATTTATACATTAATTGACACTAGTCTGTTTGACTTCAGTGTGTGTGACTTCAGTGTGTGTGTGACTTTGTTCTGTGTTGGCTGTAAAGAAGTGCAGTGTGGGTGTCCAGGCTTGTGTATGCTGTCTGATGATCAGCCAGAAAGTACATCAGCATATTTGTGGGATCATTACATGGTATTATTATTTGTTGATTTACTATTACACTTTATTGTTGAAAACATCACCAGTGCACCATATTCTCTTGTGTTCGGGTTGTGTGACTGAGTATTATTTCTGTGGTTGACTGGCAAGACAGGAACATGGTTTGTGCACAATTTTTGCTGGGCAAAACATCCGTGGATCAGACCAAGAGCAGACAGTTGGAATGCTGAATTAAATCAAGGGCAGACAATTAGAATCTGAGGCGATCAAGAGAAAACAGAATACTGTATTAAACTATGAGCAGACAATTAGAATACTGCAGGAGATCAAGGGCAGACAATTAGAATGCTGAAGAGATCAAGAGCAGACAGAATACTGAATTAAATGAGCAAAGTATAATACTGAATGATATCAAGGGCAGACAATTAGAGTATTTGAATTACATCAAGAGCAGGCAAATCGATTACAGAATGATATCAAGGGCAGACATTTTTTTTAAACATTTTGGGCTGGCTGGCTTTGAACTCGAGTGTAATCCATATACACTTCTCCTCGTAGTGCTAGACTGAAATTTGTGTGTGGATTAGCTTTCACTATTAAGTGTCCCTTGCCAACAGGTGAACCCATTCTGACTTCAGAGGTACTTGTAATTTACGTCTCCAAGTCAGGGACAACAAGTCAACATTTTAGTCCAACTGTCCGGTATAGGGGTTGAACCACTTACCCCGGCATTGGCACACCGGCTGTCTAAGAATACATGGTGTTATCCATTCGGCCATGATGACCTCCGGGCAGAAAATTATAGAATGCTGAATAAGATCAGGCAGACAATTAGAATACAGAATGACATCAAGGGTGGAAAATTAAAATACAGAAATAAAGGACAGACAGACAGAGCAAATTAGATTGGAGGGCATTCAATGCATAGTCATCTACACGGATGGGTCAGTGGTGAGAAACGGACGTAGTGGTTGGGGCTTTAATGCAAAGGCTAATGGGCGAGTCTTGAAATAGCAGAGTCTGGCATATGAGACTACAACTTCCAGCATGAGAATGGAGGTGGAGGCAGTAAGAACGGAATTCCGCTGGCTGGAGGAGACTACTGCAACACACACTGTATTCATTACAGATTCAAAGAGTATGGCTAGTAGGGTGGAGAAAGGAATGTTTCGTGTAGAATGGCTATCGTCGCTTCAGAGGTCACAGATTTTAAGAATTGTATGGATATTTTGTCCTGGCCATGCTGGGGTGCAGGGGAATGAACAGGTTGATAGGCTAGCAGGGAATGCACCTCTGGGTTGTAGATTGCCTATGGACAAGAGGGACATAGTCGTGTGCTGGGACCAGGTGGAGAAGGCGGAGGAACAGATTGAGAACCCATATGTGGAAAGAATGAGATTGCGGGGGGGGGGGGGTGTCGACAGGGGTTCTGGAAGAATCTCAAAACTGAGAGGGAAGACCTGGAGAACTTTTAATCAGATAGCGGTGGGAACGATTAGTAGCATGACTCTCTGCTGGCTGTTGAACGAGGGGACGGAGCACGTGTGGAAATCTCATGAGTGCTGTAATATCGGTTCTTAACTCAGCATCTCAACACAAGAGTACTAGTAAACAGTACAAGATGACATGCGTGCAAGGAAACGTGAGTACAAGATGACACAAGTACAAGGAAACATGAGTACAAGATTAAAATATGACATGATTACAAGGAAACATAAATACAAGAGGTCATTAGCACAAGATGACATGAATACAAAAGTATATGAGTACAAAAGTACAAGCATAAAAGCATGAATACAAGGAAACACGAGTACAAAAGTATTTGAGTACAAGATGACAAGAGTACAGAAGTACTTGAGTACAAGAATACATGAGTAAAAAAGAGCATACGTTCAAGGAAACGTGTAGAAGATGACATGCATACAAAAGTATGAGTACAAGATGACATGAGTACACAAGTATATGTACAAGATGACATGCATACAAAAGTATGAGTACAAAAGTATATGAGTACAAGATGAGACGAGTACAGCAGTATATGAGTACAAGAGGACACAACAACACCAGGACACATATATTGTCAACGTGAAATGTTTATTCAATGATTCTGTTTAACATTGTCAGCATTTCTGCCGCAGAAATTCATCCAGCCATTTCTGTGGGTAAAAAACTGTACATACACGTACGTTGGTGGTAGAACGTGGTAAACTCCTTTGACTATACACACATGTACACACAACACACATAGTCACACCGCGCCACACATACACACGTTCGTTCTATACCGAACAGCGCACATTACATTGATCACTGTCTGGCCGCCAGACACTTCATTGTCTGGATTCGTTCTATTCTAGTCAGGTCACTCACTGTACGTTGATTAGTTTAGTGGCTCACCAACCTCTTTACATTCATTCTTTACTAGCCATGCGTTGATCATTGACCAACAAAACACTTTACACACATCATAGTAAATTGATGCCATGATATGTTCTTGATTAAATAAATACCCTCCAAACTCTTTACATTCATTGTATACTAGACTAACTAGATAACTATATCCACTATCATCCTGTACCTTGCCGGCTGGTGTGTGCGATCATGTCTCTCCACAAATTGCGATCTCCGACGGCATGGATCAATTCGTGTGTTGACTCCCTTCCGTGCCATGACACAAGACTGTCAAGAATCTTCTCCCGCTGTCTTCCTCTATTTCTCTTTCCGCAAATCTTTCTTGTTGTTACGAGATAACTATATGTTGATCAAAGATCCGCCAAACGCTCTACATTTATTGTATACTAGCTAGGTAACTATATGTTGATCAAAGTTCTGCCAAACACTCTTCATTCATTGTATACTAGACTAGATAACTAAGCTGCCACAAATGATGATGAAGTGAACGCAAGAATCTCAAAGGCCAGCGCGGCCTTTGGCAGACTATACAAGAATGTGTGAGACAGAAATAGAATTAGCCTGCAAACAAAGCTGAGTCTTCAAAGCAGTCGTAATATCCGAAGAAATTCAACCAAGCGCGGGTAAACGGCGGGAGTGACTCTCGTAAGGTAGCCAAATGCCTCGTCATCTAATTAGTGACGCGCATGAATGGATTAACGAGATTCCCACTGTCCCATCTACTATCTAGCGAAACCACAGCCAAGGGAACGGGCTTGGTAGAATCAGCGAGGAAAGAAGACCCCGTTGAGCTTGACTCTAGTCCGACTTTGTGAAGACACATGAAGGGTGTAACATAGGTGGAAGCGCAAGCGCAATTGAAATACCACTACTTTTATCAGCCGAGGGATTTGGCTGAATGCTTCTAAGCCAAATCCCCCCGGATATGAGGGCCTAACCGCTACTCACCTTCTGCTGCACGGAGGTGTGATGCTGAGCCGGCAGCATCTGCAGCCTACCTTGTTCCAGACGTACTGGTCACCCTTTCCTCTAGAGAAAACAAGGCAAGGCTGAGAGAGGGATCATGCTGCATGGGCAACACATGTTCTCTGAATCCAAGCCCAGGCATTATGCGACGAAATTCTAGTTCTAGTTCCGATCCACACACTTTCGTCTGTAAAGACGGAAAGGTGCCACTTATATGCTTATGAAACCTGGACTGGTTACCAGCGACACGCCAGGAAATTAAACCTCTTTCACACAGTTTGCCTTAGGAAGCTATTGCAGATTAAATGGCAAGACAAGATCCCAGTCACTGAAATCCTAGAAAGAGCGTCCATGCCCAGTATCTACACTCTACTAATGAAGAATCAGATTCGCTGGGCTGGTCAACTGACTCGCATGCCAGATCACAAGCTTTCTAAACGAATTTTTTTACGGCGAGCTGCGTTGTGGTAAACGCTCCCATGGCGGTCAGGGGGAACGCTTTTAAAGACACCCTGAATGAAGATCTCACTAAAAGCCTTTGAAATTAATCCGACACTTGGGAGACTGCTGCCAAAGACCGAAAGTCATGGGGCAAATCATTACGCAAGGGTACAGTCACTTGTGAAGCAAACAGGACTGGAAGAGCTGTGGGGAAAAAAAAAGGCTCGACAGAAAAAAAAAAAAGCTACTGCAGGAGATCCTACTAATGGAACGTCAAGCAGCCCCGGGAAGGCTAACTCGGTCAAAAAATGCCCACAGAAGTCGAATGTGTCGGCCTAACGGCGCAAGAACGCAGCTCTGCTGTAGACAAGCACAACGCAATCACGTCCGAAAAAAAAAAAAAAAAAAAAAACTTCGGATGAACGAAGAAGAGAAGAAGAAGAACATCAAGCATTATTTGCCCACACTGTCAAACAACATTTCGAGCTAAAACAGGCCTTACCAGCCATCTTATAACTCACGGCTCCAAACTTTAATACCCACTGGATGAAGTGAATGGTCATCATCATTCTTGATGGACAAAAACTATGTAGATGGTAAACGCTCCCAAGGTGGCCAGAGGAAACGCTTTAAAGACACTCTGAAAATCTCTCTGAATGCTTTTGGAATTCATCATGACACCTGGGAGACTGCAGCCAGAGACCGAAATTTGTGGCGTGCTTCATTACTCAAGGGTGCAGTCACGTGTGAGGCAACCAGGACTGCAAGAGCTGTGAAGAAAAGGCAGGACAGAAAAACCACTGCAGGAAATCCTCCTTCAGAAACGTCAAGCATTCTTTGTCCACATTGTCAAAGAACATTTCGAGCCAAAATAGGCCTTATCAGCCATCTTAGAACCCACGGCTCCATACTTTCAACCCCACTGGATGAAATGAATGGTCATCATCATTGTTGATGGACAAACAACAGATAACCATATGTTGATCAAATACCCGTCAAACACTTTACTGTATACTAGCTAGATAACCACATGTTGATCTCAGACTCAGCTAACGATGTATGTCTATTGTTTACTAGTTAAATAACTTTACGTTGATCAAAGACTCAAGAGACACGTTACATTCATCGAAGACTAATTAAATAACTATACATGTAAATTCATCATTTACAAATCATTCACCCTAATTAAATACATGCTTTAATTGTCAAATTACTATACAGTGATCAGTCACTCACCAGTCACGTTACACATATTTTACTGTTCTGTAAATTGACAAATACTGATGTCATGAAATACCACAACGTAACATCCAAGTAAATGAGAACATTCGTAAACAAGTGAATATGTACAACTATCTAGGAACAATCATACCATCTTACTGAATGGGGAGGGGGGGGGGGGAATTGTACAGATTAAAAGAACTATCGCCATGGCAAGGGTAGCCTTTGACAAGATGGAAAACATACTGTCCAATGAAAACTGCCAGATGCCATGAGAAAAAGGGTGTTGAGGTGCTACATAAAACCTACACTGTCTTATATGGGTATGAAACATTGACAATGAGCAGGCCTGCCGAAAAACACCTGTGGAAATCTGGTTTCTGAACAAAATGCAAAGAATACCATGGACAGACCAAAATGATTGAGACAGTTTTACACGAAACAAATGAAAACCGTAAACTGATTAGAGAAATTAAACTTAAAGAGATAAGATTGTTGGGGCACGTGATGAGGGAAAACATAAACTAGAACACTTAGTGACAACGAGAACAATTGATGGGAAAGAGCAAGGGGGAGACGTAGAGATAAATATCTGGAAGTTTCGGCCACATGGCACGACTGAGACAAGAATACAGCCCTGGTCAAAGACCTGGATCGTGTGAGATAGCGAGCCATATGACCCATTCGCACTCATCATGTTCCCCCGGAAACATGCTTGACGCCTCCACATGTCCCCTGCCGTATGTCAGTTCATGGCTGGCCTGTCTTCGATGTGCCGTGTCCATGATAGTGCTAGCCCGACTCCACATGTCCCCTGTCGTATGTCAGTTCATGGCTGGCCTGTCTTCGATGTGCCGTGTCCATGATAGTGCTAGCCCGACTCCACATGTCCCCTGCCGTATGTCAGTTCATGGCTGGCCTGTCTTCGATGTGCCGTGTCCATGATAGTGCTAGCCCGACTCCACATGTCCCCTGTCGTATGTCAGTTCATGGCTGGCCTGTCTTCGATGTGCCGTGTCCATGATAGTGCTAGCCCGACTCCACATGTCCCCTGTCGTATGTCAGTTCATGGCTGGCCTGTCTTCGATGTGCCGTGTCCATGATAGTGCTAGCCCGACTCCACATGTCCCCTGTCGTATGTCAGTTCATGGCTGGCCTGTCTTCGATGTGCCGTGTCCATGATAGTGCTAGCCCGACTCCACATGTCCCCTGTCGTATGTCAGTTCATGGCTGGCCTGTCTTCGATGTGCCGTGTCCATGATAGTGCTAGCCCGACTCCACATGTCCCCTGTCGTATGTCAGTTCAGGGCTGGCCTGTCTTCGATGTGCCGTGTCCATGATAGTGCTAGCCCGACTCCACATGTCCCCTGTCGTATGTCAGTTCAGGGCTGGCCTGTCTTCGATGTGCCGTGTCCATGATAGTGCTAGCCCGACCCTACTTCCAACAATGAGGCTTTCCATCACAGTTCTGTATACGCCACTGGGCCAATGAATATGGCCAAAGCATTCCAGGTGGTGCAGCTAGACGTTGCCTATGAGACAGCTTTCTTCCATGTTCAGATCTTGTAGACCAGTAGTTCTCAACCTTTTTTGGCCCATGCACCCTTTCACCATATGTTCAGAATATCATTACCCTCCATTCCTAAATGTCATTCCCTCTTTACACACACTTACACCCCCCCCCCACACACACACACCCACACAATTCAAGAAAGGGGGACGATCGCGTTTTGTGTGGTCCTGAAGCCATTTTGAGCCTGCCCATCTGTGGTCTCCCCCCCCCCCCCCTTTCCCGGTAATCCTAACACACACCCCCCCCTCTCCGCCACTGTTGTAGAGTGTCGATCTCCTGCTCCACTGAATTCTAAGGCATGTTCTGTCATATTTAAGTTCATAAGCTCCAGGTTTCTAATTGAGGGATTACAAGATTGTCCATGATTGACACCCGTATGTTGCCACAGGAACGACGCTTGTTCTCACACATGTTACTTTAAGTGATCCATTGCCGATGGGTAATATATAACATCGCCACACCAGATATCCTATTTGGATAGAAGAATGATATGTATTGCCATACTGGAGTGCCATCGTGTTATTTATTTTGTTTCGTGTTAGCTTCCGCAATTTTAATGCTCAGTGGAGCCGAATCAGTCAATGTGTCTACTGACGTCCAACGGTTCTTGAAACCGTTTAATCGCTACAGTCCTATGGCCAACCTGCGACTGATTTATGTTACTCAGTCCGCATTGTTGCTAGAACCATGTCATCTTTTTATCTCAGTTCTGGAATTGCATTTCCACCATTTATGCACGGCTCAAAGTTGTCACTAGTGGCACCATTGCCAACATTTCTTATGCCATTGTCTGCGGGGATGTTGAACAGACATGGCGAGGGAATGCAGCACTGCCAGACTCTCATGTCCTCTCACATCGACAAACCTGACGCTGAACCCAGTAGAAGGCCTCGCTGTAGTCTGGGAAACCAGTTGACGATTTCCATTGTTATCTCGGCATTTCTCTGGGAAGCCAGTTAGATATCTCGATGGTTATCTCTGAATTTCTCTGGGAAGCCAGTTAGATATCTCGATGGTTATTCTGCATTTCTCTGGGAAGCCAGTTAGATATCTCCATTGTTATCTCTGCACTTCTCTGGGAAGTCAGTTAGATATCTTCATTGTTATCTCTGTATTTCTCTGGGAAGCCAGTTAGATATCTCCATTGTTATCTCTGCATTTCCCGGGAAGGTTAACCCGGTCAACAAATGCCCACAGAAGTCGGATGTGTCGGCCTAACGGCACAAGAACGCAGCTCTGCTGTAAACAGGCACAACGCAATCACGTCCGAAAAAAAAAAAACAACTCCGGATGAACGCAGCAGAAGAAGAAGATCTCTGCATTTCTCAGGGAAGCCAGTTGAAGATTTCCATTGTTATCTCTGCATTTCTCAAACTGGTTCTCATGTCCCTCTACCCTGTCTGTACTTCCTGTAGTTCATATTATAATTTACTTTCAACTCATTTCACAACGATTTGCAGGACACTTTTGCCAGAGAGATCTTTCAGTGGGAGGTACCGCGGTCAGCATCTAAGTACTTTTCGACGAATAGTTAGATGTGCAATGAGGAGGATCTGCTAACTGACTGACTGACTGACTGACTGATTGACTGACTGACTGACTGACTGACTGACTGACTGACTTTACGGCGTCATTAACAATTCGTACAAGAGGTAATATTAATGTCGGCAGTTAAAGATCTATAGAACTAAGTGAAGTAACTAACACATGTTCCAGGCTAATTACTAACGTGTATACCCCCCCCCCCCCCCCCCCACACACACACACACACGTGCGCGCGCAACAAATCTGCACGATAAAGCACGCACACACACACAGCACAACATTATGTGGTCGAATCAATTCACACGTGCCATCATGTGCAAATATACACTACAACGTTTGCATAAAAATAACACACACTCACACCCCAATACCCCAGATGCACAGACAGCTACACACCAACAGCCTAGATTACCTGGGACAAGGACCCCGCCAGAAACTACACAGCACGCGGCTGAATACACTGACAAGGGCATTCGCCGTGCACACCCCACTCAAGATCCAACAACCAACGGCGAAAAATGACAACGAATACAAATTGATTCTGTTTTTATATTTTGTTGAAACGTTTAATGTCCCCAGACCGCCCTTCGCTTGTGAACACATCAACAGTGTTAAAGACATGAGCAGAATGGCCATCGTAGGATATAATATCAACAGTACAAGATGCCCAGATGATGCAGTATTGATTGCCGACATGAGAAAAATCGTCAACATTTAATGTATGCAGTTACTGAACACAGCGAGCCTCTAGGGTTAGAATTAAATTGTGAGAAAACAGATATTACAATCATGGTCATCTACAAGAAGAACAAAATTCACCATATAACATCCAAGTAAATGGAACATTCTTGTACAGGAGAATTGGTGCAACTGTCTCGGAACAGTCTTTTTTTTTTTTTTTATGGGAGATGCCATGTATAGACTAAAACTAGAATAGCCCTGTCAAAAATAGCCGTTTTGCAAGATAGAAATCATACTGACCAATAAAAAGCTGTCAAATGCAGTGAGACAAACATTGTTGGAGTGCTATATAAAGACAGTACTGTTGTGTGCATGTGAGACAGCGTTGAAGTGATATATAGAGACAATACTGTTGTATGCATGTGAGACAGTGTTGGAGTGCTATATAGAGGCAGAACTGTTGTATGCATGTGAGACAGCGTTTAAGTGCTATATAAAGACAGTAATGTTGTATGCATGTGAGACAAAGAGTGTCGGAGTGCTATATAGAGACAGAACTGTTTTATGCACGTGAGACAGGGTTATAATGCCATATAGAGACAGTGCTGTTGTATGCAAATGAGACAAAGAGTGTTGTTTGTTGTTTGTCCATCAATATTGATGATGACTATTCATTTCATCCAGTGGGGTTGAAAGTATGGAGCCGTGAGTTCTAAGATGGCTGATAAGGCCTATTTTGGCTCGAAATGTTCTTTGACAATGTGGACAAAGAATGCTTGACGTTTCTGGAGGAGGATTTCCTGCAGTGGTTTTTCTGTCCTGCCTTTTCTTCACAGCTCTTGCAGTCCTGGTTGCCTCACAAGTGACTGCACCCTTGCGTAATGATGTACGCCACGAATTTCGGTCTCTGGCTGCAGTCTCCCAGGTGTCATGATTAATTCCAAAAGCATTCAGTGAGATTTTCAGAGTGTCTTTAAAGCGTTTCCTCTGGCCGCCTTGGGAGCGTTTACCACAACGCAACTCGCCGTATAAAAAAGTCGTTTAAGGAGCCTGTGATCTGGTAGAGTGTGGATACTGGGCATGGACGCTCTTTCTAGGACTTCAGTGTCTGTGATCTTGTCTTGCCATTTAATCTTCAGTAACTTCCTAAGGCAGACTGTGTGGAAATGGTTTATTTTCCTAGCGTGTCACTGATAAACAGTCCAGGTTTCACAATCATATAGCAGTGTTTTCTTTGTATGTCGACCGCAGTTTAGGGTACCCACCAACCACGGCTAGCTGGTTAGGTAGTGATGGAGCAGACAATGTTTAGGGCACCTTTTCTAGCCCCTTCCTCATGCAAAGAGTATTGCAGTGCTATATATAGACAGTACTGTTGTATGCATGTGGGATAGATGTGTAGCGCTATATAGAGACAGTATTGTTGTATGCACATGAGTCATTGTTGTAGTGCTATATAGAGACAATACTGTCGTATGCATGTGAGACAAAGAGTGTTGCAGTGCTATACAGAGACAGTACTGTTGTATGAACATGAGACAGTGTTGTAGTGCTGTATGGAGACAGTACTATTGTATGCATGTGAGACAGTGTTGTATGCATGTGAGACAGTGTTGGAGTGATATATAGTGATATTACTGTTTTATTCCCGTGAGACAGTATTGTATGCCTGCGAGACAGTGGTGTTGTATGCCTGTGAGACAGTGTTGTATGCCGGTGAGACAGAGTTGGGAGTACTATATATATATATATATATATATATATATATATATATATATATATATATATATATATATATATAGAGAGAGAGAGAGAGAGAGAGAGAGAGAGTCAGTACTGTTGTATGCATGTGAGCCACATAGAATGATGCACTCCAGTGTTTTGCAGAGACAGCTGGTGAGGCTAACTGGTCTGTAGCTGAAGGCAATGGAACAATCTTTCCCAGATTTTAGGAGGGGTATCATGATTGCTTCTCTCCAGGCTTGTGGAACACTGCCTAAGGTCCAACTGTTATTGAAGATCTGCAACAGCTTTGCTTTGGCCTCTGTTCCTAGGTTGCGGATTTTGAAGAAGATGTAAAGAGTACCATGGACGGACCGAGGTAACTCTTCAAGAAACAAACACAAACTGATTAGAGAAATTAGAAATAGCCACGATATTGTAGGCATGTTATAAGAAGAACTACTCACTTTAACAACTTAGTGATAACTGGCAAATATGACTGGGAAAAAGCAAGGAGAAGGCACAGAGATAAAATACCTGAATGGTTTGGTCTGGAGGTTCATTCAGAACAATACCACAGACCCGACTCTTGCGATTGTGTGAGATAGCCAGCTATGATTTGCCCAGGCTTGTCAATATGGGAAATGATTACGATGATGATACTAAGACAACGAGCTTGCGCACAGTTTTGCTGTGCGGAAAGAAGTTTGTCTGCAATACATCAGTTTATCCGTACAACACATATTTTTCTGGAAGAATAATGTTGTGCATTGATCATAGAGGAAGTACTGGCCCAACTCGCAGTGCCGTGTTTGTTACCCGTATTGTAATGGACATTTTCCGGATAACATTGCTATAATCACCCACTTCCGAAACCACACGAGATGAAAATCTAGCGATGATACAGAAATAACACAGACAAAGAAATAATACAGCAAAGAAATAATACAGACACAGACAAAACTACATGTCAACCAAAACCCACAATGGACAATCAAGAAAATACCATCAACTTTGAATATCTGGGCTCCATAATTAACAATGGCCCGGGAAAGTTAACTCGGTCAACAAATACCCATAGAAGTCAGATGTGTCGGCATAACGGCGCAAGAACGCAGCTCTGCTGTAAACAGACACAACACAATCACGTCCGAAAAAACTCTCCGGATGAACGCAGAAGAAGAGGAAGAATTAACAATGACGACGGCACAAAGTCGGTGAGGTGTAAAGTCGGAAAATTCTTAAACACTTGAATCCGTACAGCTATCTCGGAACAGTCATAACATCTGATGGGAGGTGCCTTGAAGAGATTAAAACTAGAATCGGTACAGCTATCTCAGAACAGTCATAACATCTGGTGAGAGGTGCCTTGAAGAGATTAAAACTAGAATCGGTACAATAATCTTATAACAGTCATAACATCTGAAAGGAGGTGCCTTGAAGAGATTAAAACTGGAATCGGTACAATTATCTTGGAACAGCCATAACATCCGATGGGAGGTGCCTTGAAGAGATTAAAACTAGAATCGCTATGGTGAATGTAGCCTTTTGCAGGATGGAAAACATACAAATACACCAAAACAAAAATGTCAATTGTAACGAGACAAAGGGTATTGAAATGCTACATGAACCTGAAATTTTATATGGCTGTAAAGCCTGGATAATGAGCAGACAAGCTGAAAAACATGTAATGTCAATGGAGATATGGTTTCTGAGAAAACAGATAGAAAAACCAATGAGCAAGTCCTTGAAGAAACAAATGAAAACCGTAAACTGATTAGAGAAATTAGATGTAGACAGTCAACATTTTTTGGACATGTTATGAGAAGAAATAAATTAAAGAACTTGGTAGCAACTGGCAAGATTAAGAGGAAAAGAACAAGGGGAAGTCAGAGAAGTAAATATTTGGATGGTTTGGCCACGTGACATGGTCGAGACAAGAACACGGAGTTGATCCACGACTCTGGTGATCGAGTGAGATGGCGAAACATGACCTCCCACGCTTATCGGCATGGCGCATGATGATGATGAAACTAACCGAGATAATGCAAAGAATAAACATATTAAGAACTGAATAAGAAATGATATTATCGCACAGACAGTGGGATCAACAACTTGTACCACATACACTGACAGGCTGAAGATCAAGTGGTTCGGTCATCTTGTTAGAATGTAACACATTCAACTACCGGGACTGGTCCTAAACACACACATCTGCTACGGGAGCAAGAGGACGCCCGGGTAGAAAATAGATTGACGGCATCAAAGACATTGAACAATCACATGGATGGACACTATACAATGCCACCCATTTGGCACTGAAACGTCAACTATTCCTCCCCACAACGGTTGGCGGCAAAAGTGGAAAATGATGATCGCGATGACGAAGAAGAAGAACCTATGGCACATCACCAGCAACCAGATTAAAGAAAACATTGTGAGAACATGCATCTTTCCTGTGTCAACACACATCTTTCCTGTGTCAACATACATCTTTCCCGTGTCAACATACATCTTTCCTGTGTCAACATACATCTTCCCCGTGTCAACATACATCTTTCCCGTGTCAACATACATCTTTCCCGTGTCAACATACATCTTTCCTGTGTCAACATACATCTTTCCTGTGTCAACATACAGCTTTCATGTGGAACATGCATCTTTCATGTGTCAACATACATCTTTCCTGTGTCAAGATACTTCTTTCCTGGGTTAACATACACCTTTCCTGTGTCAACATACATCTTTCCCATGTCAACATACATCTTTCCTTGTCAACATACATCTTTCCTGTGTCAACATACATCTTTCATGTGGAACATGCATCTTTCTTGTGTCAACATACATCTTTCCTGTGTCAAGATACATCTTTCCTGTGTTACCATACATATGTCCTGTGTCAACATACATCTTTCCTGTGGCAGCATACATCTTTCATGTGTCAACACACATCTTTCCTGTATTACATCTTTCCTGTGTCAACATAATCTTTTATGTGGAACATACACCTCCCCTGTGTCAACATGCATATTCCCTCTGTCAAAATACATCTTGCCCGTGTCTACATACATGTCTCCCGTGTCAACATACATCTTTCCCGTGTCAAGATACATTTTCTCGTGTCAATCTACATCTTTCCTGCGTCAAAATACATCTTTTATGTGGCAAAACGCACGTCTCCCGCGTTAAAATACACGTCTCCTGTGGTATCACACGGAAGTCAGTCATGGACATTTCAGTAACAATTACACAAGAAAATAACGGCATTTGAACTTAAATGTTACAGGGCAATTCCCAGAATTCCGAGGGCCAAGAAGAAGAGAAATACCGACATTCCACAAGACGGAAGACACAAAGAGCATCATGTCTCCGACAGTGAAATACTTTAACCATGTGAGACGTCACGGTTGTTTTGAAAGAACTCCGATGGAAGGCATGGTTCCTGGGTTACGAGGTAGGGTCCATCAAGGTGACTGTGAAGACAGGACATTAACGACACCATCAGTATGAAAATACACAGGCATTGGGGCTGGTGAAGGATGCAGAATCTTTCTAGAGACTGTGATAAGTACGACCTTCTACAAAAGACTGGTCAAATGATGATGATGGGATAAGATAAGTTAAACAACAATACTTAAACGACACTTCCGATAAGATAAACTGTACATTTACTGAACATGGCTATCTATTTATATACATGAACTCAACAGAATCCATTAATATCAATCTATACCACAGAAGCACAGCATGGATGATGGTTCTGATGCCCGCCTCTCAGTGTTCCAACAGTGGTGGCAGCTGATACATTACAATATCTGTGTCTTGATCTGAACATTCGAGAATTACATACGATCTCTCTTCCATCTCCCTCACAAAAAAAAAAAAATGGTCTCTGCATTTACCTTATCCACAGTTGGTGGTGGGTTTCTTCACCCCCCTGCGTTTTTATGCCTCTTTTCGTGCTTCTTCGTTGTTATCCCCCACACTTTGGCCTGATCGTTCTCTAGGTTTTACAATTTATTTATCCTACTCTTTTTATTGGACATGTTTTAAAAACTTTGACATCCGCTCTCAGGTGAACTGCCTAAATACGTCATTTCTGTGAAGTCAAGGGCACATCACCCATCGAGTGCCGATTCCTCTCTAAATGTATGGAGCATAGCACCATATAGCCAATACACATCAATTGGATGAAAAGTCTAGTTTTAATCTTACTCTTTTTATGTTTCTTTGGAACTTTTTTCTCATGCTGTCTCATGTATTTCATTTTGTACTCAGCTTGTTCATTCTTTTGGTTTCTTCCTTAAAAAAAAAAAAAAAACCACCCTCCCCGTCATATTTCCTCCTCCTCCTCCTAATCCCCCCCCTCCTCCTCCTCGTCTTCTTTCATTCAGTCCTTCTCCCTTCCCTCACCATTTCATTTTTACCTTTGTCGTTTCTTGTCTAAAATAGTGAACATATAAATATGAATTTGTGCGTATTTCCATTTCAGCAGTCTCTCTCTCCATCCCCATCTCTCTCTCTCTCTCTCTCTCTCTCTCTCTCTCTCTCTCTCTCTCTCTCTCTCTATCTGTCAGACTCCTGTCCTTTGTTTACCGTAGTCCCGCTTGTGCCGACACTTTTATCATTGCTATTTTTGTGCACATAATAATGTCCCTGTTCTCACATTTCATTACCACTTTTAAGTTTCTGCTAGTGCAATATGTCTCCCACTCTTTCTTTCTTTCTTTCTTTCTTTCTTTCTTTCTTTCTTTCTTTCTTTCGTTCACATTAATTTACTTACTGTCTCTTGCCATTTTAACGCATTAATAATTACCGAAAGTCTCTGCAAGAACTCTCTCTCTCTCTCTCTCTCTCTCTCTCTCTCTCTCTCTCTCTCTCTCTCTCTCTCTCGTTTATATTCCTTCTGCACATGTTCACGGCACACGGTGTTCCACAAACAGTTATCGGTATTGTAAAGGTGTTACTATTGGCTACGGCTATTGGCATTTTTTGGGGTTAAATTTCATCCATTAAGCGACCCATGGAGTTACCATGGCAACGACACGCCAGATTTCGCTATGTGCTCTATTGTAACCACGCCACTTGTATCCCCGACACTGTAAGGTAATAGAGATGCGACTAACACGTGGTACAGATGTGACTAACACGTTAGCCTGCCAGGCCAGTGGTCATGTTTTCGAATCTCCTTCTAACGACAAATTTGTAAAAAAAAAAAAAAATTTCCTGAGCTCCAATATCAATCCAGTATAAAATTGGTACCAGAAAATGTTCTGAGAAATCAAGGCGGCAGGAATAATACTGACCACGTCAGCCATAGCGTTTTGACTGATCTCATAATAAGAGATCGGCACCATATACCCTTTATGCCTCATTGCGTGAATATGGGTCATTGACCTTGACTTTCCCTTACACGGTAATAGCAACTATAAAAGTGTAACCTTGGCAGTGCAGATCGTAGAACGGGAAACCGAAGAGGACGCGCGGAGAGATGTCTCTCTGGTCTGCGTGTACGTGAACAGTCTCTTTCGTTGGGATATATTACTCACGAAAACTGGCAACTCAATGCACAGACGTGAAAGTATAGGCCATATATAATGGTTTTCGGCGCATTATGGGTTAATTTAATTATAGTAGCTGTGTGCTATTAAAGACGATAAAACAAAGAAAATTGAAGTATTTTGGTCACTTGAAACGTCACGACAGTTTGGAGAGAACAATAATGGAAGGGTATATGCCTGGGAAGAGAGGAAGAGGAAGGCCAAAGAGAAGATGGGTGCAGGATGTGGCGGATGATCTCCAGATGGGTGTATCAGACGCGGGACATCTTGCTTGTGATCGAGAAGTTTTCCGGAGGGTTGTTATGGGAGCGAGGTTCTGTAAAGGACATGCTACTGAATGAATGAATGAAGCTGTGTGCTTGTTCCACTGAATATGTCATCACCATCATCATCATCATCATCGTTGCCATCACCATATGGCAGAGATTTTGCAGAATGTGGCTCTGTTAAGGGTCAACCGAACAGCTTCTTGACCCTTTGAGGGTTACTCTGCCTCAGGCGTGTTCATGCTCAAGGTGTCTTCCATGTACAGCGCCCATCGTTGTGTTGGTGACCCCAGCCTCTTCTTCAGGCAGCCATGACTGCCATCATTATGATTTCCAAGCAAGTGTGACGTTGGGCCAACTGTCAGTTACATGTTGTTGTTTATGAGCCAGTTTGTAATGTTTAGATCTTGTGAAAAGTCAGTATTGTTTCTTTAATGTTTAGGTCTTGTAGAGAGTCAGTTTTTTTTACAGGGTAAGGATAGAGAGGAGGTTGCTGTGGAGCTACAAACCGAACTCAATCGCATAAGTACTTGGTGTGATGAAGCTGGGGCAATGGTCAACCCAACAAAGGCAACAGTGACTTGGTTCTCGTTGAATAATCATATTGTCAACAATCCAACACCAACTGTAATGCTGTGTTCAGAGACGGTGGAAAGAACGCAGGCAATGAATTACCTGGGGATACGGTTTGATCGAAGCCTTGCTTATAATGTGCACATAGACCAGGTGATAACAAAGGCCAAGCGGGGTTTGGCAGCGATGCGGGTGATGGCGGCAGCAAACTGTGAGCAGCGCCATCTATGTCTTCTGTACGAGGGGCTGGTCATGTCTGTTTTGGAGTATGCAATGGCAATCCTGACTGTCAGCCATAAGCAGATAGAAAGGATGGAAAGGATACAGAATGAAGCTATGCGCATTATTCTTGGATGTACAAGAGATACAGCATGCAGGGCGATGCGCTACCTTCTTGATTTTCCAACCATTGAAGAGAGAATGCAAGTTTGCAGGGCACGCGCCTACCTCAGAATTAACGCAAACACACAGCATCCACTGCATAGTGAAATTAGGAAGGTGAAGGGCAGCAGGTTAAAAAGAGGACGGTCGTGGATGGGTCAAGCCGAGGACATTCTTCAACAGGTGTGTTCACTTGAGGACTTAGAACCTGGCGAGGAGTGGGTGCAAGTGCCAACAGACTTCTGCACATCCTTTTCAGTTTGCATCCAACTAGATAGAAAATGCAGACAAGAAAATCCGGCTGCTGTTGAGGCTGAAGTACAAGCGTTGATTTTCGAGAATTCGCTAGACAGTGACGCGGTCATCTACACAGATGGGTCGGTCATCCGACATGTGAGAAGCTCATGGGCCTTTACAGCTCGGGCCGGAGGGAGAATTGTGAAGGAGGACTCTGGTGCTTTCACTGAAACCACAAGTAGCCTGACCATGGAAGTCATGGCAGTAAGTAAAGCAATAACATGGCTCGAGACACAGACATTCACTAGGGCTTGTTTCCTTAGCGACTCAATGAACATGATCAAGAGGATAGAGGAGGGGTCGATCCGAAGAGAATGGTTGCTGCCTCTGAAGCGGTCTCGGCTGGCAAAGATTAGTTTCATCTTCGTGCCAGGGCATGCGGGAGTACAAGGAAATGAGCGGGCTGACAAGCTCGCAGGTGAGGCTACTGTTGAGGGCGGACGCGCCATGGACCAGGCTGACATTCTGAATGCTCTACGAGAAGTGAGACTTTTGCAAGAACCAAGTGATGACTGTGAATCTACAACAATGGCCAGACTGCGAGAGCAGCAAATTAAAAGAGGGGTGGCCAAACAAGAACACTACGCAGGAAGCCAAAGAAGATTGATAAACCAACACAGAACTGGCGTCGTTAGCCGCTACACGCTGCGGGATTTGCTGAGGAGGGGATCCGAGCACTTATGGACTGAATGGTCCGATGTGCAACGAGGATGATCTGTCGACTAACTAACTAACTAACTAGAGAGTCAGTATTGTTTATTTAATGTTTAGATCTTGTAGAAAGTCAGTATTGTTTATTTAATGTTTAGATCTTGCAGAAAGTCAGTATTGTTTCTTTAATGTTTAAATCTTGTAGAAAGTCAGTATTGTTTATTTAATGTTTAGATCTTGTAGAAAGGCAGTATTGTTTCTTTAATGTTTAGATCTTGTAGAAAGCCAGTATTGTTTCTTTAATGTGTAGATCTTGTAGAAAGTCAGTATAGTTCTTTAATGTTTAGATCTTGAAGAAAGTCAGTTTTGTTTCTTTAATGTTTAGATTTTGTAGAAAGCCAGTATTGTTTCTTTAATGTTTAGATCCTGTAGAAGGTCAGTATTGTTTCTTTAATATTTGGATCTTTTAAAAAGTCAGTATTGTTTCTTTAATGTTTAGATCTTGTAGAAAGTCAATATTTTGTCTTTAATGTTTAGATCTTGTAGAAAGTCAGTATTTTGTCTTTAATGTTCAGATCTTTTCAGTATTTTCTTTCTTCTGATTTATGGAATTCTAAAACTACTTCTGTAATACTTAATGTAAAAAAAACCAGATTTAAAAAAAAAATGTTTACATCTGACTATTTGTGTACAGCCTAGGTTGTCATTGATTAAGAAGGTGGAGTACTCAACCTTTGTGACATTTTCAACATATTCAATTGTTTCTTTTTTGATTGTAATGTTTTGTTGACATATAGATTTGTCTGTTGACATTGTGTTTGTGTAAGTTCATAAAATTATTTTTATTTTCCCTGTGTCTCTTGACATATAATGTGAACTTTTCTAATCCTTTAGCACTGTTTGGGAAGAGGACAGTGATTTGCATATCTGAGTTCTGGAACTGGATTTCCGCCAATTATGAATGGATCAAAATTGTCCTCGATTTCATCATTTTTAACGCGACAGCATTACAATGTCAGCAACTATATTGAACAGGTGTGGGGAGATAATGCAGCTCTGTCTTACCCCCCTTTACACCCGAAGCCAGCTTGATGTTTCACTGCTCATAACTGCTCATACCGTTCCAATAAATATTTTTGCCGGCACAATTATATGTGCTTTTAAAAAAAAAAAAAAAAAAGTCTACTCTGACAGCAGCTTGTTGTTAATGATGGTCTCATCTTGTATGAGGTTTCTGATTAGTTTTTATGTACAGACCAGTTACAATTTCCAGTTACCAAAACTGCAAAAGGTAAGGATGTTCCCATAACAGATACTGTAGTGTGGGATGTGAATTGTTGTCTTCACATAAACTTTCTATCTGTAAGCTGTCATTTACTGCCTATACAGTACCTTGCAGTGCATGGCAGGGGGAATCTTGAGCCTGAGGAATTAAGGCCGCCTGGCTAATGTAGTAACGGCGAACTGTGCAGGTTAGGAATTTCTTTTTTCCCCTCCACCCCTTACCCTCTTCACATATTTTAGGCATAATGAAATGACGTCACCAGTTCCCTTTGTCGCCGCCAGAAACGTAGCAGTTGAAATAAAATCATTGTGCCACTGACATATTTTAGCATGAACATTCCTTAACTACTATGCTACTGTTATTGACAAAACTTGTGTGCAGGAAGTATTTCTATTCAATTCTACGTTTAATAGTTTGGTTTGCTTTCTGAAACGAGAAAACAACGTTGCAGAAGGGGAAGGGAAGGAACACCCCCCCCCCTCCCCCCCCCCGTTTAAAACACCGATATTCATTGTGAAACACCGTGTTCCTCCACTTATGCGGCCTCTCACACACATGCATACCTGTGCTTATGTGACACTGAAAGTAGTTCCATGACGTACCATACAATCATGAAGTAATAACTTCAGGTATTATAAAAATAAAAACACCATACAATCTGCAATAACAAACAATCATAAAATATGATGACACATGTTCGCACGCACGCACTGCTCAGTATCTACAAGGTGTTATGGATGCACGAAGGATGCAAGATCTTTCCAAATTTAAAACAAATAGCTGAAATAACTCATCCAGGCGTGTGAGTTCTTTGTGGCTATGTGATAAAATCCTATTTTATATCTTTCCCTGGCAGCTCAGGAGGAGCTTTGTCAAAGAAGAGCATCCTCACGTTTGCTCATTTGATGTCCATAGAATTTGAAAATGCCCACTTTAGAAGCACAAACTCCACTGTTTGCTGAATGCGGTATCGCCCGATGCTCATGTCTAAGAACCAAGTAGTCGATATGTCATACAAAAGGAGCGGTATTAAACAGTGTCGTGCCCATGGATACAGGTCCAACACAGGTGTGTGTTATAATGGTATCAGAGTCGCCCATATCTTGGTAAAAATATTCTATCTTTCCGTCCGTCCGTCCATCCGTCTGTCTTTCTGCCCATCTATCTGTCTGTCCACCTGGCAGTCTGTCCGTTTGTCTGTTTGTCTGTCCAGCCAACCTCCCGTCCGTTCGACCGTCTATCTGTCCGCCCGCCTGCCCGCTCGTCTGTCTGTCTGTCTGCACAAATCTGTAGTCTATAAGGTACCCGAAACATCAGGAACCAAACTCAGAGTACTGTCTGTGGGCGGCGGTGGAATAGTGGCTAGACCACATGTCAATGCCACCGTGTCTATGCCCACATGCGTACGTCCACATCTCTATGTCCACATGTATATGTATATGTGAACATGTTTATATTTATATGTCTATGTCCACATTCCCATGTCCAGATGTCTATGCCCACATTCCCATGTTCACATGTCTCTATCCACATGTAAATGTCCACATGTCTGTTTCCACATGTCATTGTGTACATATCTATATCTAAACTACTGTCTGCATCTATGTCCACATGTCTGTTCACAATATCTATATATAAATGCCTCCGTCTAACTGTCTTATGTCAACAATTTTATGCCCACATGGCTTTGTTCATGTGTATATGTCTGTATAGCTATGTCTGTCTATCTCCACATATTTGTTGTCTACATGTCTATGTCCAGATGTCTATGGAGCAATAATCCCCGGTTCCCCCTCACGCCGTGGTCAACACTGGACATCATCTTCCCGAGCACCCTCGCTCTCCAGAGCCATCTGGTGGCGCAGATCCAGCTGCGCCGACTCTGGGGTGTAAGACATCTCCAGCCCGTCACCCCCCTCAAACTCTGGGACGTAGTCGCCCATGGCTGCTCCAAGTTCGTGTGTACTCGATGTTGTGGCCGTGTCGTACATACAGGAAGACGGTCTATAGTAGGCGTTCGGCCGTAGAGGAGTACTCTCATCCTGAGGCATTGATGAACATTGGCAGCAGGGTATCATGGTTGATTCCAGCAACACGCTGTCCAGGGTTTGACCGTCTGTCCTGTGGAATGCATGATCAGCCTGAGTGGAATTGTGCAAGGAAGTCAAATCGTGGTGGGCATGCAAGCCCAGGTCCGGGTGTTGGTTGTGGGACAGCAGGAAGGCGATTTGTGTGGCCGTGTAGTGGTCGCTGTCGCAGTAGAGGAAGCGGGCCAGCAGGTTGATGCTCCGGTCGAAGCAGATGAGAATGATCGGCTCCACCATGGCTTCTGTCCAGGCTATGAAACTGAAGGCTTGATACACCTGAAGAAGACGTGAAAATAGAAAAGTCAAGACGTTAACAAGGGAGAAATGCAATCAACAGGCTGTGGCATGCGGGAGAGAAAGAGAAGAAAATGAAACAACAGATATTTACACACTATTGCTACTATTCTGGATAACGAGTAAGCATATAAACACAGCCTCAAGTATTGACTGGAGCTCAAAGAAGAGGATAAAAGAAAAAGAGATTAGAAGACTCCCCAGAGAACATAAAAATTGGAAGCTATAGTTACAGGAAACTTTTTCCACCGAGCTGTGATGACAGCAATGTTCGAGTATTTTCTTTGCATCATGTTTATTATGTGTAGCTATTTCAGATCATAGATGTTCATGTTGCAATTCATGCATTTCAAGCAATTACCATATTCCTATAGTCCTCTTTATATTGATTATAGATATGTGTTGTGATATATGTATGTGGTAATACTTGAGTGTGAAAAATACAGTGAATGGAAAGGTACTGCTATGTTGAATGTCTTGCGATGAATAATGTGGTAATTTGAATTTGCCTTCCATGGCCTCATGGCTGTAGACTAGATCTCGGCCTTCAGTAACCTTTCAATCTGACAGTATAAGGGCGTCCGTGCTCTGTCGCCCTCTAGCTGCCAGCAACCTAACCCCTAAAGTTGTCCACTGATGCCGGTGAGTACTGCGTCCCCAGAGCTGCCTTTGCCACAACCTGGTATCTCCTCCCCCTCCCCCATCTTCTAACTCACCAGAGGTGCGTTTGCCACATTGTAGTCTGTTTCCCATCTTCTCACTCACGAGAGGTGCGTTTGCCACATTGTAGTCTGTTTCCCATCTTCTCACTCACGAGAGGTGCGTTTGCCACATTGTAGTCTGTTTCCCATCTTCTCACTCACGAGAGATGCGTTTGATGGACCGTGGTGTGTTTCCTATCTTCTAGGTCTATTGACCATAGAAACAGAATAGTCGGGGAACAATTAACCGAACAATGCTTGGAAGAGAACAGTGATGGAAGGCGTGGTTTATGGAAGAGATCAGTGATGGAAGGCGTAGTTTGTGGAAGAGATCAGTGATGGAAGGCGTGGTTTGTGGAAGATATCAATGATGGAAGGCGTGGTTTGTGGAAGAGATCAGTGATGGAAGGCGTGGTTTGTGGAAGATATCAGTGATGGAAGGCGTGGTTTGTGGAAGAGATCAGTGATGGAAGGCGTGGTTTGTGGAAGAGATCAATGAACGAACGAACGAACAAACGAACGAACAGACTTTATTTTCAAAGGGTAACAAATTTGGCACGCAGGCCAGTCTTACATTCGGCCCTTCCAATCATTCATCTTTCTTTCATCAACAGTGCATAGAAAAAAAACATTGTCACATGAATTTTGTAAACATAAACAATGCATATTACTATGTTATGAGACACATCCACCACCCACCCACACATCCCCCATTAACTCCAACTTCCCCACCCAACCACACACACATACAATACATTCCCCCACCCATCCACCACATCCCTACACCTACACATCTCCCCACCCACACACACCTCTCACCCACCACACATCCCATCCACCCACACCCCAAGCACACATACATTCAATAACCCACACATCCCCCACCTACACACATCTCCCCACCCACTCACATATCCTCTACCCGTCCCATTTCCCACCAACAATCACTCACCCAATATCCTCCTCCACCCACACACCTCCAACCACCCAACCAAACACATATTCCTCAGCCACACACATGTCTCCCCGTTAACTCACATATTCCGCACCTACCCACACACAAATTCCGCACTCACCCACATAATCTCCCATCTCCCCCAGCCCACTCACAGATCCCGAGCCCGCACCTATAAACATCCCCCACCATCTCCTAACCTGCACACACTCACCCATCCACATATCCTCTACCCACCCACACATCCTCTACCCACCCATCCCCCAACCAAACATCCCTTAACCACACACCCTTACTCATATGCAATCACCCACCCACACATCCTCTACCCAACCACACATCATCCACCCAACCACACATCCTCCATCCACCCATTCCCCCAGCCACAAATCCCTTAACCACACACCCCTACCCATATACACACACATCCCCACCCACGCACAATCTCCCCACCCATACAAACATCCCTCACACACATCCCCACCCACCAACACATTCCCCATTCACAAACACACACCTCCCATCCACGCACACACAACCCATACATTCATCCCCTCACACATCCCTAGACACACGTACTTATCCCTCAACCACTAACACCCACACATCCCTTACCCACTCATCAACACATACATCTCCTATCTACCCACCCACACTCACACATCCCAACCACCCATCTAAGCACACATCCCCCACCCTCACACACATCCTTCACCCACCCACAAACCAAACCACACCTTCACCCACCAACACAAACATCATTTAACCACACCCAGCTCCCCTCCTACACAATACCACACCCACACACATCCCAAAGACACATCCCTCACCCACACACACATCTATCCACACATCTCCTACCCATCCACACATCCCCCAACTACAATCACCCTCACTACCCACACATACATCCTTCATTCAGCCACACACACCCCCACCCAGCCAGACATATCCCCCACCCACACACACATCTCCAAATCCATCACCCACACCCATCACGCACCCCTCCCCCAACCCACACCCCCCCCCACACACATTCACCCACACATCTCTCACCCACACACACACTCCCCACCCATGCACCCAAACATCCCACACCCATACACATCCCTCACCCACACACACATCCCCAAACCCACAACCACATCCACATGCACACATCTCCCACCCACCAAATATCCCCACACCCACATCTCCCCACCCACACATATACCCCCACCCATCCCATAACCCACCATCAATCATTCACCAACATATCCTCCTCCACCCACTCACCCACAACCACCTACACAAACACACATCCCCACCCACAAACACATCTCCCCATACACCCATACATCTCGCACGCACCCACACACAATCCCCCACCCACCCACACACAATCCCCCACCCACCCACACAAACCCACCCCTCCCACCCACACATCCTGAGCCCACCCACACACATCACGAATCCACCAACACACACATCCCCCGATCCCCCAACCTACTATTATGATCAAACTCCCACACTTTAAAGACACATACAGTGACGATTGTCGTGAGCATTGTCGCAAAATTGTAAAGAAAATGGAGAAAAATTGTACATATACATTTTGTAACTTAAAAATTAGTGATGTAATTCAACTCTCTCTCTCTCTCTCTCTCTCTCTCTCTCTCTCTCTCTCTCTCTCTCTCTCTCTCTCTCTCTCACTAACGCTCTCACTTACATTACAGTAATGTTATATTATACATGATAAAATCAAGTGTCACACATACAAAATGATAATGTGAAAGATGAAAATACACCAAAAATATGGAATGGCATGTTACAGGACATGCGAGCACTGAATTCTCTCTCTCTCTCTCTCTCTCTCTCTCTCTCTCTCTCTCTCTCTCTCTCTCTCTCCCCCCCTTCTCTCTCTCTCTCTCTCTCTCTCTCTCTCTCTTACACAGGCACACACACATTCCCCACACACACACACATATCCCTCACATACACACCCATACATACATCCTCACATCTAGACAAATACGTGATGCCTCACATGATCACTGAAGCTAATAAGAACAAACTCCCACACTTTACACACAATTGAGACACTGACGATTGTCGTGAGAATTCTCGCAATTGCAAGAAGTGGAGAAAAAATTGTACATATACATTATGTAGCGTAAAAATTAGTGATGCAATTCAACTCTTTTTTTTTCTTCCCCCCCCCCTCTCTCTCTCTCTCTCTCTCTCTTCTCTCTCTCTCTCTCTCTCTCTCTCTCTCTCTCTCTCTCTCTCTCTCTCTCTCTCTCTTGCGCTCTCTTTACATACACACACTCTCACACTCATTCACACTCTCTCTCTTACTTACACTCACTAACTCTCTCACTTGCTTTACAGTAATTTACATGAATTCATTTTATGCATGTTAAAATCAAGTGCATCAAAATGATAATATGAAAAAAATTAGAATACACAAAACATATGGATCAGCATGTTAGATGACATGCGTGCGCTCAACTCTCTCTCTCTCTCTCTCTCTCTCTCTCTCTCTCTCTCTCTCTCTCTCTTCTCTCTCACACACATGTACATACACACACCCACACACATCATACCCACGCAATACACACACCTGCACACACCCAAATACTTAGTCACACGTACTCACATAACACTCGAATATACACTCCATCGCATACACTGCATGCATGCACACTTACACATACAAAGATATACAATACATACACGAGCACACACACACACACAGACTCATCCATACACACATACACACACGCACATGCATATAAACGCATATAAACACATGAACGCACACTTTAACACACGTACAGACATACACACAGAGTCACACAAAGATACACACATGTACACACATATACACCCATACACACATCCAGACATGCACACACATACATTACACTTTCTCATGCACTGTCTCATTCACCCACGCTCTCTCTTTTACCCACTCACTCGCTCTCACACTCACTCATTCGTGCACATACACGCATACCCACAAATTCTCTCTCACTCACTCACGCTCCCTTACTCACTCATTTACTCGATGACTCTCTAACTCACACTCACTCACTAACTTTCACACTCTATCACACAAACAGACAGACACACAACACACCCACTCTCTCAGATTCACTCATTCTCTAACTAAATCTCTCACACATATGTCCACACACTCACTCACTTTTACACTCACTCAGGCACACGCGCATGCATACTCTTTCACTCTCTCTATCATACTAATTCTTCCACTCACACTCTTTCTCACTCACTCTCTCACCCACTGTCTCGTTCACACACATACAATGAAGAATGATAGTGGAAAAATGATACTAGTAGGTGACTTATGGAGGCATATAGTCGGTATGAAGTAAGTATTGAAAGAGTTTTCGGTTGAATGTGTAGGGACTCATTGGTGTTTTCAGTTCTGTTGGAAGGCTATTCCACAAGTGAGCACGAGAATATGCGAAACAAGTTTTGTATAAGTCCAATCTAGGCTTAGGAAGCTGTAATAAATTTAAGCGCTTACTGTTCATTGCATTAGATTGAATTAACGGTAGAAGATACTCTGGGGTATTTTCAGATATAATTTTATTCACTAATTTGGCTTTGTTAAAAAGGAAGCGCGTTTGAAGTGGTAGAAGTCTTAGATGGCTGTATAATTTATTACTTTCAACGTGCTTTATGCTAGAAACTAGACGTATAGCGCGGTTTTGAAGAGAACACAATCGTTTCATATTAGATTTAGGGCAGCCATCCCAGACTGTGGAACAATAATCGAGAGGTGATTGGATATAGGATGCATAGAATATTTTACGTGTGCTTTCATCCAAAAAGTGTTGAATTTTAGCAAGTTGGTAAACTTTTTGTGCTATTCTCTTGGTAAGGGCGTGAACATGAGGGCTCCAGTTTAAATGTCTGTCAATTAAAAGACCTAATGTTTTATGTTCATTTACATTAATTATAGGTAACGTGTCCACGTGGAGCTCGAGCGGTGTCCCAGTTATGGCTAGGGTCTGTAGTTTTTGTCTGGTCGTTATTAGCATGGATTTGGTTTTGTCGATGTTAATTAACATGCGATTTTCATTGCTCCATCTACTAAGGTTGTCAAGATCGTTTTGTAAAGAGCTCTCTAAGTCACAAAGGCTCTCTTGACTTGTGTAAATAGTGCAGTCGTCCGCAAATAGATCACACGAAGTATTGAGGTATAAAGGAAGATCGTTAATATA
This sequence comes from Cepaea hortensis, assembly GCA_963921405.1. Lineage (NCBI taxonomy): Eukaryota > Metazoa > Mollusca > Gastropoda > Stylommatophora > Helicidae > Cepaea > Cepaea hortensis. The sequence goes on along the minus strand of OY992876.1, from coordinate 381,165,972 downwards.
CACTGCAAAAAGCAGCGGACCTAGTATTGAGCCCTGAGGCACCCCAAAATTAAGTTGTGTGGGTCTTGATAGACAGTTATTGAAGGACACTACTTGTTGTCTGTCTGATAAAAATGACGTAATTAGGTCCACCATATTGGTGCCAGTCTTCATGTGTTTTAATTTTCTAATTAAAATATCATGATCTACCATATCAAAGGCCTTTTTAAAGTCTACAAATACTGCTCCACAAATGTTGCCATTGTTGATACAAAGATGCCAGTTATCGGTCATTTTTGTAAGGGCACTATTGCAAGAATATTTAGGTCTAAACCCAGATTGATTGTCAATTATTAGATCGTTGTTAATTAAATAATGTAGTGTTATTTTATGCATGTGTTTTTCTAATGGCTTTGATAGCGACGATAGTAAGGAAATAGGTCTATAATTACCCAAGACGCTAATATCAGTTGAACCATTTTTAAGTAGAGGATACACTTTAGCAATTTTAAAGGCAGATGGAAAGTAGTTTTTGGATAGGCACTGGTTATATATGAACGTTAAGGACTCACTAATAATAGGTGCAGCACACCGAAGAATTCTATTACTGATACCATCTAGGCCTTCTGAATTTGTTGCTTTGAGATTCGAGAGGTATTTATATACTTCTGCAACAGACATCAAGGGAATCTCAGGGGGAATATTTCTAGAGCACTTCCCTTCACAGAATGATGACAGTGAACTTAAATTACATACTGAGTCTGGTATTGAGGACTTTAGATTCTCTATTTCTGATTGAAAGAAGTAACTGAAATCCTCGCATGTTATAGAGTTTGGTATTGCTGACTCTGAAGAGTGTTTCTTGTTGGTTAGCGAGTTAATAGCCTTCCATATATTTGTATTATTTGATTTATCTACAATCAAATTTTTGAAATGATCTTTCTTTATCCTACGAATTTCATATTTAACTTTATTTCTTAGTCTGCGGTAATTGATAAAATCTTTATTTTTGTGTGCTGTATCTCGTTCTCTCATGATTTCGAGAACTTCGCTAGTGACCCACGGGGACTTATGTTGATTCTTGACTCGAACTTCTTTGACTGGCACATGTTTATCAAATACATTGTAGACTGTCTTTGTCCAGTAAGCTAGTGCATCATCCGGATAAGGAAGCTGGTAAACATGTTCAAGGGCTGCATTTTTTAAGTCGTCTAAAAATAAATTTTGGTTGAGAGCTTTAAAGTTTCTAAATTTGATGCTTAAATGTTTATTTTTAGGAGTTTTGAACCCAATTTTCGACCATGTACAATATATTGGGTAATGGTCACTAACTGCACTAACAGGAACAGAACATTCGGTAATATTAACTGGATAAGTAACATATATATGATCAATTATAGTTGAGGAGGTGTCTGTAACTCTTGTGGGACGATTTATTAGTTGTTTGAAATTGTAAGATAGAATGATATCTTCCCATGTCTGGTTGGATTTAGTAATATCTATGTTAAAGTCACCTAATATCATGACTTCTCTACCTGCTGTAAACACCCTATCCATCATTGTAGTGAAACAGTCATACCAACTATACCCAGCACAGGGATTTCGATATAGGTATCCAATGAGAAACGGTTGCTGGCTGACTGGCTTCACCTCTAACCAAACACATTATATCTCTTCTATCTCGAGATCACTTCTATGGGAACAGTTGAGAGAATTTGAAATGTGTACAGCAATACATGTCTCTAATTTTTGATGTGCGTCTCTTCGAATTACTTTAAACCCCTTAAGAGAGATTTCAGAGTCGGTTATTTTGTCGTTGAGACGACTTTCTGTGATTCCAAACACATGGAACTGTTTGCACAGTATTACTGAAAGCTCAGGTAATTTATTGAGCAAAAGATAGATGTTGAGATGGCCTATATGTAGACCATCTTTGTTGAGCCACTGATCGTGATTGGCGAACATTACACAATGAAAAGATGATGTCGCTTGTGGTAGAACAATTTCAGAGGTTTTGAAACTTTATTTAGTGGTAGTTACGACTATTAGAGGGGATAGGAAAATGTCTGTGATGGAGTGACATCATTAAAGCTTGGTGCAGGGCTGCAGGATTGTATTGCATTAGCTGTTGAAGTTGACAATTCCACTGATAAGAGTGTGGATTACCGTCCAACGAGGGACCACTGCTATGAGAGCTACTGGAAGTGCCTACATTGGAAGCAGGCATCGGGGGCACCGCAACATTGTTTATCGGTGACCCCTTTGACATGCTAGGTGGAGACTGTTTTATGGGCAAGGGAGGAAACAATGCACCATGGTTAGCAACATTGGGATTGGAGCCTGGGTCGCTATTTACAGCCTTGTATTCCTGGGGAATAGGCAAGGGTGGTGTGGGCAGAGGTTGAGTGTTTTCTGAACACTGAGAGATGGCTACAGCCGGAGGTAAAGATCGGTTTACTCCTGTAACTGAAACTGGTTCTAATTGTTGTGTACGTTCAGGATATTTTATGTTCTTCGCTAGTATGCTAGTTCCTAGTTTTGAACAATGTAGCTGATCCTTATATAGTTTTTTCTTGGGAGCCCCGGACGGCGATGTGAAATACGGGGTATTATTAATGAAAGCATTGTTAGTTTCTTGAAAAAATTTATGCAGAGTCAGATTGCCAGCATCGGCAGTGCGGCGCTGGAATCCATAACATGGCAGTATGATTGATGAAAAGAAAATAGATGCTTTAGGAAATTTCTTGCGCAACAACACCTCCAATGTAGCGAGTTGTGAGGTGCTTATGATGTGATTGTTCATAATATTGTTGACACCGATATGGACTGTTGTTCTTCTAATTCTATCATTCACCTTGAATTTTCGCAGTGTAGAGGTCAGTCTGTCAATGTCAGCTCCTGGTAGCGGGTAGATCGAGGTAGTTTCGCTTTCAGAAGATGACATGCGGTCACTATAGATTCCCTTGAGCAGAGAGTCTCCAATGACGACATGAGTTGCACTGTCATCCATTGTTATTTCACGCTGTTGACGCGCCCGTTTGATTTCTTGCCACTGATCGCTGTCATCTTTCATGCGTTCTTGTTTATTATAGTCGTTGCTTGTTTGGGCTGGTTGTTGATGCTCAGTAGTGGTAGTGGCTGAGCTCTTTAACTTCTCGTCTGCTGCTGGAGAGTCTACACTTGAGGCCTGGGACCTATTGCTGACACGCACATCAATGGGGTAGATGGATGGTGCACGTTCTACAGGTTTAGTAGTGTTGCAGCCTGTGGAAACTAACTGCATGTCATTTTGCGACGAACATCCACTGGTCATACACATCTCTGCAGCACTATGAATACTTCCTGTTTGTGCACTTTTGTCAAATGACTGTGCACTCTTTAGTTTTAAGGCATGGATTGTTGTTTTAAAGGTGTCCTTCTCTTCTTTAAGGAGGCGGATTTCTTTTTGAAGGCGAGCGTTTTCTTCTTTAAACACGGCAATGATATTAGTTGTGTTGTTGGAAATAAAGTCTTTTAGCCTGTCCTCCAAAGCCTGGATGAGTTCACGACAGGCGTTGTGGTTGTGTGGTTCGGCTGAGGAAAGAGTGACTAAAGATGATGTGTTAGTCTCATCAGATTGGGCTACTGAACTGTGATGTTCGACCAATGATGGAAGGCGTGGTTTGTGGAAGATATCAATGATGGAAGGCGTGGTTTGTGGAAGAGATCAGTGATGGAAGGCGTGGTTTGTGGAAGAGATCAGTGTTGGTAGGCGTGGTTTGTGAAAGAGATCAGTGATGGAAGGCGTTCCTGGAAGAGATCAATGATGGAAGGCGTGGTTTTTGAAAGAGATCAGTGATGGAAGGCGTTCCTGGAAGAGATCATGTATGAAAGGCGTGGTTTGTGAAAGAGATCAGTGATGGAAGGCGAGGTTCATGAAAGAGATCAAGGATGGAAGGCGTGGTTTGTGGAAGAGATCAGGGATGGAAGGCGCGGTTCATGGAAGAGATTAGTGATGGAAAGCGTGGTTCCTGGTAGAAAAGGCGGGTTTGACAGCACACAGATGGACAGATGACACCGCAGACACTTTGGTCATGACAATACACGAGCCAAGCGAACTGGCAAAGAATGGAGACGATTTACGAAAGGCGATAGCGAGAGCGATGTTCTGCGAAGGGTCGGCTGCATGATGATGATGCTAGAAAAACACTTCTTTCCAAAGCTCACCAGTCTCGTCCCATTGTTCCTTTTATTTAGGCTAGGCCACCTTATCGCTACCATTGAGACTGACCATTTGTTTTTTCTCATTCGAATGCACATCCAAAGTAGAGTACACAGCGTTAACGATGACAGATTAACTTTTGTGTAATGTTAACCTGGTTGTATCAGTGTGTGTCTATTGTTTGGTTGCCGATGAAGCCTTTAGCCGCAACATCCCTTTTGTGACTTGTGATTGTGTTCTAGTAAAGCTGATCAATTATACCTCTCGTGTTCATTGATTTTCTGATTGCATTTTACAGTTTTAATGCAGTCCAGAGTTGACAGAAGCCGTGATTTACTGATTGTATTTTACAGTTTTACTGCAGTCCAGAGTTGACAGAAGCCGTGATTTACTGATTGCATTTTACAGTTTTACTGCAGTCCAGAAGGAAATCAATGGCAAACTACCTTCTGCAAAATTTGTCAAGAAACCATAACAACCATGAAAGAAAAAGAAAGAGATCTGGTGGCGAGACCCTCAGGCCAGGCAGATCAGGTAACACTGGGGAAGTGTGTGACACAGGGATCAGTACTAGTAATCGTGATGACGGAGTTAATCCTGACTGTGTTACCAAGGCTGAGGAGTCAGAATAGGAACGTGGAATGTGAGAAGTCTGTTTGAGGGGAAGCTTAAAGTAATATGTGATGAGATTGAGAGGTTAAATATTTAAATTTTAGGAATTAGTGTACCTCGCTGGAGAGACAAGGGACATTTTACAATTTAAAATGGAAGTCTTCATTTATTCTGGTAGAGAAGTTGGAGGCCAGAGTGGAGTGGCATTTTGTTTAGATAAAACAACTGCAAAAGCTTTAATGGGATATAACCCAGTTAGTGACAGAATCCTCACTAATAGACTTAAAGGCTGTCCAAAACACACAACTCTCATACAGATATATGCACCTACTTCAACAGTAGAGGAGGACGAAATTGAAGATTTTTACAACACACTGCAAGACGCATTAAATAAGATTGGTCATAATGATATAGCAATAATAATAGGAAATTTTAATGCAAAAGTAGTAGGTACAGAAAGGACTGAAAATGGGAGAAACGTTTTAGGAAAATTTGATTGGGAAATAGAAATGATGCAGGTGACAAATTAATTGAATTTTGCACAGAAAATAAGTTAACGATTGCCAACACACTTTTTAAACAACACCCAAGAAGGCTTTTCACATGGAAGTTCCCGGCAGTGTTGCCATTTTAGTGCTTTTCGCACTAAATTTAGTGCTTTTTCAAGTCATGTAGTGCGAAAATTTTCCATTTAGTGCAGCTGCGCTAATATGGTGCTTCACAATTTTGTTTTGGTGCTTTTTAGTGCTTTTTTGGGTGGGTAAAAATTACTTTAAAAAATCATTTTGCGGACACTAAAAAGCCAAATTTGAAATGAAGCAAGGGAGTAAAACAGTCTTAGTACATTACCGTGCAATATTCAAGTAATTTAAATCCCTTTAATACGATTTAGTTGAAGTGAGTGACTGCAACGCGCAGGCAATATGCAATGCATTAAAAGATTGTTTAAACAAGAATGGACTTGAGTTGCAAAGACTAGTTGCACTCGGCACTGACAATGCATCTGTCATGACAGGTGTAAACAATGGAGTATATACAGAATTAAAATCCCTAGTTCCTTATCTGGTACTAGTTAGGTGTGTATGTCATTCCCTTCAGCTGGCAGTCTCACAGGCTGCAAATGCTTGTCTGCCCAGGAACATAGAGTTCATGATTAGAGAAACATATAACTGGTTTTCTCACTCAAGTCTTCGGCAAGCAAAGTAGAGGGAGCTTTTTGCTTTATTAAATGATGGACAACATCCGCTGACGGTTGTTCAATTAAGCCAGACACGATGGATGTCCATTCAATCTGCCATTGTCAGAATATTGCAGCAGTGGGTCGAGCTCAGAACTCATTTTGATATAGCAAGACTCAACTTAGCAGACCTTCTGCAGTCTATGTTTAGCGACTTGAAAAACTATGTGTATCTCATATTTCTCAAGCATATTCTCGGAGAAGTTCAAAGTGTGAATAAGAAATTCGAAGCAGATATACAGGATCCAACAAAACTACTCAGCGATCTTGTCCAACTTAATTATTCTATCAGTTTAAAGATTGTTATTCCTGGGGGAAAAATAACAGAAAGTGATGCTATTAAAGATTATTTAGATTCTAATCCCAATCTAGGTTATGAGTTTGAGAAAGAAATAGCAAGCTACAAGTTTCCTTATGAGAAAGAAATTCCAGTTTTTAATAGAGCTGTTGACACAGCTGTGATTACGTTTGCCCGATAACATTCAAGTTTTGCAGTCCATGTCATGTCTTAGTGGAGGTGAATGTCTACAGCAAATGAGACCCTGTATATTGGATCTTGCTAAAATGTTTGTAGAAGATGCAGCTACTCTCACCCGCATCGATTTCCAGTGGAGAAAACTTCATCATATGCAGTGGACACAGACCTTTGACATACTTGGACTGTGGGCAGAAATAGCCTCATACAGGGATGCCACCGGTGAAAATCCTTTCCAACATCTTACAGATTTAGCTTTAACTCTGCTCATTTTACCTCATTCTAATGCGGACGTGGCGCGTATTTTCAGTCAGATGGGAATTATAAAATCAAAATTGCGGAATAGACTGATCATAAAGAGTTTGACAGCTGTTTTGATTATTAGATATGGAATGAAAAGATATGGAAAATGCTGTCATGATTAAAAACTACTTAAGGATATTCTACGAAAAATTGGATCACAGGAATCATATACACGTTTCTTTCAATCATCATCATCATCATTGCAAGAGCAAACACAACAGGAAATAGCTACAGAAACTGAAGAAGAGTTGTCTGACTGGGATTTGGCAGATCTGGAATAAACTTCATTCTAATATTCAGTGATAATAATAAATTATAATGTGCTACTTTATAACATTTTGAATGAATGCCGCCAGTGCTTGTTTTAGTGATTTCCCAAAAAATAGTATTGCAATCTGGTGCTAGTTTGGCTCGAAAGTAGTTCTGATTGGGATTTCGCGGATCTGGAATAAACTTCATTGTAATATGATGTGACAATAATAAATTATACTGTGCTACCTTGTTACATTTGTAATAAAAACAGTTGGTGCTTTTTGTTTTTTGGTGCTTTCCAAAAATGTTTGGTGCTTTTTAGTGCTTTTTTGGGTCGATTTTGGTGCTTTTTCATCAAAAGGAGATGGCAACACTGGTCCCGGACAGTATTCCAACAATCAGATAGATTATATTTTAATACAAAGAAGATGGTGATCAGATCAAGCATAACATCTGCAAAAACCCAACGAAGTGCAGACTGTGATACAGATCATCAGTTATTAGAAGCAGATCTGAAATTAAAACTCAGAAAGCTTACCGAGGACCAAGGCCACTTCGTTTTGATCTCACAAAAATACCAGATGCATACAAGTAGAAGTTAGGAATCGTTTTGGGGTCTTGATGTCTGTACAAGAGGAAATGACACCTGATGAACTGGCAGTACAAGCTAGAGATATCTTGATAGCTGCAGCCAAATAATTAATTCCTACCAAGAAAAAGCAATTTAAGCCTTGGATTAAATCAGACATGTTAGAATTAATAAAACAACAAAGGGAACTGAAACAGAAAGGAGGTGAATCTGATAACAGCAGGATGAAGTATACATCTTTATCTCGAGAAATAAGAAAGAACACATGGACAGCCAGAAAGACCAATGAACAGGTCCTTCAAGAAACAAATGAAGATCGTAAACTGATTAGAGATATTAGTCGCAGACAGTCAACATTTTTTGGGCATGTTATGAGAAGAAATGAATTGGAGAATGTTGTGACAACTGGTAAGATCGAAGGGAACAGACCAAGAGGAAGACCTAGAAGCAAATACCTGGACGGCTTGGCCACATAGCATGGTCTAGACAGAAACACAGAGCTGATCCACGACTCTGGTGATCGAGTGAGATGGCAGAACATGACCGCCCACGCTTACCGGCATGGCACATGATGGATGGATGGACAAGAAAGGACAAAAATCGATATATACAAGATTACTGTGCCAGAATAGAGCAATATCATAAGACTGGAAGAGATTACGAAATGTTCAAAGAAATGAAGTTATTAACAAAAAATGTTCAACCTAAATTGAATGTTATCTGTGACAAGATGGGAAATACCTTAACAGAATCTAGACAAATTCTAGAAAGATGGCAGGAGTACTGAAGAGGAATGTATGCTATGAGTGACAGTGAGGATATGAATGAGATACATGAGCCAATGACAGCAGAGACAGAACCTGAACCCTCATTAGATGAAGTTGCATGGGCAATAAAGAACCTGAAGAATGGTAAATCACCTGGATGTGGTGAGATACCAGCTGAACTAATTAAAGCGGGAGGAGAAGAAAGCATTCAAATCTATCACGCATTATGTAAAAAGATATGGGAATATGGTATATGGCCAAAATATTGGAAGAGGACTATTTTCATTCCAATACCAAAAAAGGGCAACCTGAAATTATGCACCAACTATAGAAATGTTGCCCTGATCAGTCACGCAAGTAAAATTCTACTAAAATCATAATGGGAAGACTACGTAAAAAAATGGAAGAAGAGATTAACGCAGTTCAAGCTGGATTTAGGAAGAGGAACAAGAGATCACATTCTCAAAATGCGTTTAATAATAGAGAAGTGCAGAGAATTTAATGTAAACCTATTCTCATGTTTTGTGGATTATAAAAAAGCATTTGACTGTGTACAACATCAGAAACTTTGAGAAATCATGAGGAATATGGGCTTTCCATCACATGTAATACAACTCATAAGAATGCTTTATCTAGACAAACAAGCAGCTGTTAGAATAGATGGTGAGACGTCAGAATGGTTTGACATCAAGCAAGGAGTCCGCCAGGGATGTGTGCTGTCCCCCAATTTGTTTAATCTGTATGCCGAAAATATAATGAGAAATGTAAGAGACGATATAAACAGGGAGATATATGATGCCCTAAATATCGGTGGTCATGACATACCAGAGATTCGGTATGCTGATGATACAGTATTGCTATCCACAACACAGAATGGAATACAAAACATAATAACCTCAAGCCAATTGAATAGTGAAAATCACAACTTATCAGTTATCAGTTATCAGTTGGGGTATCTTTATTGCACTCCGGACAGGTCCATAGGTGCTCAGATCCTCCCCCAGCATATTCATCAGCGTCGGGTGGCTAATATTGCCAGTTCTGTGTTGGTTGACGAGGCACCTCGTTTTCCCGATGTACCACTCGCGTCTGGCCGTGCCGATTCTTACTCCCAGGTCTTTCATCCTGGACAGCGATGTGGAATCGCTGACGTCAAAGTCCTCTGTTCTCGCCATATCTTTGAGGACGTTAATAAGATCGGCACGATCCATGGGCTGGCCATCTACAGAGTGTGCAGAGCCAGCCAGTTTACCAGCTCGTTCATTTCCCTCGACTCCCGCATGTCCCGGGACGAAGATGAAGGTGACTTTACGGACAACAGACTTCCGCAGCGACTCAGTCCACTGTCTACGTACAGATCCAGCTTCGACCTTTTGAATCATGCTCATTGAGTCACTTAGTACACACACGTTGGTATAATGCTGTGATTCCAGCCATATGAAAGCCTGTGTAACTGCCATCACCTCAATCGTCATGCTGCTCGTGGTCATAGAGTGGGCACCACTGGATTCTTGAACGGTTCGGCCCGCTGAAAGGGCTGTAAATTCCCACGCACTTCGCTGCTGCTTTACAACAGATCCATCTGTATAGGTGAGCACTTCGGGGCTATCTGAGTGTTCATAGATGAGCGCGTTGACTTCTGCATTGACAGCGACAGGGTTCTGCTCTCTGCACCGTCTGTCGAATGTGATAATGCAGGAGAAAATGCACTTAAAAGCTGGAGGCATCGGCACCCATTCCTTGCCGGGGTTGATACTGGTAAGACTGCAGACCTGTCTGACGACATCTTCCGCCCGACCCATCCATGATTTGCCTCTCTTTAGCCTGTCACCCTTGTCTCTGAATATAGCGTCATGCAGAGGGTGCTGCTCATCTGCACTTATTTTTAAGTATGCACGAGCTCTCCAGATCTTGATCCTGTGTTCCATTGTCGGGAAGTCAAGGAGGTATCTCATTGCTACACAGCTGGTGTCTTTCGTGCAGCCCAGAATTATGCGCATGGCTTCGTTTTGTACCTTTTCAAGTCTTCCAATCTGTGTAGGGCTGACAGTGAGGATGGCCAGGGCATACTCGATGCGTGAAAGCACCAGTCCTTGGAACAGAAGTATTAGCAGTCTTTGCTCGATATTGGCAGTCGCCATGACTCTCATTGCTGACAAACCTTTTCGAGCTTTCATTATAACATAATCGACATGATCTCTGAAGGACAGGCTTCGATCAAGCCTCACGCCAAGATATGTCATTGACTGGGTTCTACTCAAAAGGCTCCCATCCATTCTTACTGCCGGCAGGTCTGTGTTCACAATAAGGTTGTTTAGGGAGAACCATGTAACCGATGCCTTTGCAGGGTTGACAAGGGCACCGGTATCAGCGCACCATGAGGAAATTCGATCTAGTTCGCTCTGCATATCATTGGTAACCACCTGTCTATCTCGACCCTGTCGGTACACGAGAATGTCGTCAGCAAATGACAGGGTCCTACCCCTCCCGTCCAACTGTTGTTGTTCAGTGATCAGCACCGTATACGCGTTGAATAGTACTGGTGACAGTGGTGAACCCTGCGGCAATCCTGGACATATTGTTATCGGCTCAGAAGTCCAACTCCCGCATCTTAGCACCACCTTCCTTTGGAGCAGAACTGCAGCTATCCATCGTACAAGGTGAGGGTGCACTTTCAGTCTGAGGAGGGTTTGCATCAAGTGCTCGAAGGATACTCTATTGTATGCGTCCTCTAAGTCTATGGCGGCCGCACATGTCTCTTCTCTGACCTGAAATCCTTCGTAAACATCTTGAGCAAAGAACTCCGCATTCAACCATGACTCTTTGTTACGTCTGTATCCTCCAAGTGTGGGCGGGAAGCAGCTGAGTTGTTCCAAGTCACAAGCAAGTCTGTGTGCTACAATTTTCTCCAGTAATTTGCCAACAGTGTTCTGCATCGTAATGATTCTGTAGCCGCTTATCTTGGAATGGTCTTTGTTCGGTTTTGGCAGCGGCAGCAAGTAGCTGTGTAGCCATTCCTCTTTGATCTGACCCCTTTGGTTACTGGTGTTGAATTCTCTGGCCAGTTTTTCCATGTCATCATCTGACATCATCAGTAGTTCACCATATCGGATGCCGTCTCGACCTGGGGCGATGTTAGGTGATTTCTTGAGCATTGTACGTATTGTCTTAGCTATGATTATGTACTCTTCGTCTGTCCCGACCCCCTCGCACAACTGAGAGAGTGTCGTTGTGGTCCTCTGTCTGGCGGGCTCGTCTTTCTGGTCAGTCTGCTCTATGTAGCGTGCAAGAAGGGCCTTACCTTTATCCGCATCCGACTTTTTCCATGTAAGGTCTGTGCCTTGAAAGTCTGGAATACCCCTACGTTGTGCGGCGCCGTTCATGCTCTTATGGAGGCGTCAGAATGTCGTAAGAGATATCTCGGAGCACACCTTCCTGCAGAACTCGTCCCATTTCTCGGCCTTGGCCTGTTTGGCGCAGGATTTGAGTAAATTCATCGAAGACCTCAGTCTTCAGGTCCGCCAACTCAACCTGTGGCATGCTGGCCTTTCTGGCTTGTTGCCAGTCTTTGACAGCTTGCCTCTTTCCCAGCCATGCCTTTTCGACCTCGCCATTCCACCATGGTGGCTGCAACCACCTTTCTTGTCTCCTGCGGGAGGAAGTTAGGTAGAAGAAAAAAGAAAAAGAAAAAAAAAAAGAAAACTTATATCTTAACATAGCAAACACAAAGCTAACGCATACGGATAAAACTACTATGGAGAAAGAAATATATGTTAATGAGGAAAAATTGGACGTGGTGGGAATATCTTGGGTCATTCATTATCAACAACGTTGACACAATGAAAGAAATTAAACGACGACTATCAATTTCTCTTCAAAGACTAAAACAACCGAATAAATTATGGAGTGAGACAGACAGAACAACAAAAATTAGATTTTTAAGAGCATGCATCTTTCCTATTGCAACATACGCATGTGAGACCTGGACACTTACTAAACAAGCTGAACAGCGCGTAAATGCCTTTGAATCTAAATGTTATAGACGAGTTCTAAGAATATCTTGGTTAAAGAAAAGAACAAATGCATCCATACTTCAAGAGCTGAATATTGAAGAAGGTTGGCTATTAAAGGCGATAAAACAAAGAAAATTGAAATATTTTGGTCACTTGAAACGTCACGAAAGTTTGGAGAGAACAATATTGGAGTGGTATATGCCTGGGAAGAGAGGAAGAGGAAGGCCAAAGAGAAGATGGGTGCAGCATGTGGCGGATGATCTCCAGATGGGTGTATCGGACGCGGGATTCTTGCTTATGATCGAGATGTTTTCCGGAAGGTTGTTATGGGAGCGAGGTTCTGTAAAGGACATGCTACTGAATGGATGAATGAATGAATGAACTGCAGTCCAGAGTTGACAGAAGCCGTGATGTACTGATTGCATTTTACAGTTTTACCGCAGTCCAGAGTTGACAGAAACGGTTTAGAAAATTTCGAAATCTTTACTTCAGGCAAACAACAGATCCAACCGTACGTAATAAATGAGGTGTTATTTGCAGACGATCAGTGCCCGTTTTACAGCGACGGGGGAAACCTGCAAAATCACATTAATAATCTGAGTTCAACATGCTGCAGATACAATATGAATGTACATACAGCCACAACTGAAGTAATGCAGGTTAGCAGATCTCCTGATCCACAAAGTATACTGATTAAAATTACATCTCTGAAGCAAGTTAAAGAATTAAAACATCTTGGAAGTATGGTCTCAGTAGACGGCAAAATAACAAAGAAATCGAAATCAATGTCAAAACACAAGTGAGCTTATATATTAACCATCTCTCATATGAAACATCAAAAAATGCCTTTGTCCACAAAGCGATGGATAACAAATAGCATTTTGCCACCAATCTATGCAATCAATGTCAAACTAGGACATTATCCAAATCACACTTACGCAAAAGGCGAGATTAAATGCCCGAGGAGAGCTGAAACGTAATTATCCGAGACGAGTAGGAAACGATGTTGTGAGCCAGACAGTGGGATCTTTTGTCACATATATTGAAAGACATAAGATCAAATGGTCCGGCCATCTCGCTAGAATGCAACACCACCAACTACCAGCAATGGCTCTACATCAAAGATCTGATACGAGAGTAAGAAAACCCGAGAAGAACGCGGATTGACGACATCACAGACATTGTACAACCACACGAAATGACACTGTCCAGTGACACTCATCGGGCGCTGGAACGTCGACTATTCATCCCCCCGACGTTTGATGGAAAAAAAAAAATAGAAGATGGTGATGATGGTAATGACTGCAGATCCACTACCATCACTTATACAAATGAACCGGATGCCGAAAAATTGTCGGACATTTTAAACATAGTGCTGCAAACACAACCGAGTTGCAAATTGTACTGAGTCACCATTGTGTAAGCTGCAACAAGATGTACCAACACGATGAAACAGTATGTTTATTATGCTACAGAGTCTACAGGTCAGAGAAGCATTAACTGTCTACATGTCTATGATGAAAAGAAGCAATACAAAGGTCCAAAACTGTCAGGTTCAGATTGGGAGAAGATTTCGAAATATGTCAAAGTTTTGGACTTATTCTGTCAGACCACGGTCCTGCTGGGCGGTCAAGATTTTGATTCATGTAGCTGTGTTTTGCCACTGCTATCATCGTTGACAAAGCATATGACGACTGTACACGATGATGATCCGGGCTACATAACTAAATTTAAGGCAGCATGTGTTAATGACTTCAGTGAACGTGTAGCTAATATGACAAGTATTTACATACTACAGATAGCAACAGCACTTGATCCACCACGCTACAAATACACGATGAGCAGATGGAGACTGCTGCAACGAATGATACTGACATTGACAATGAAACTATATGTGAACCAAATGAAGAGAGTATTAAGCTAATTGAGTCTGAAATGGATAAGAAAGTTGCTGAATCGGTTGACCCTTTACAATGGTGGAAACTTAATGAACATCGATATCCAAAATTGGCATTCCTTGCCAATACCATTCTGTGCATACCGGCTACCTCAGTTCCATGTAAACGATTGTTCAGCTCTGCTGGTTATATTGTTAATAAGACGTGCTCGTCACTTGAAGCAAATACTGTCAACATACTTGTCTGCTTGCATAGTTGGTTATTAGATGACATATGAACAAGACAATCCAGTGTTATTTCGATTTTTGACAAATACGACTATAATGTGAGTTATATGACTATAATTGTTTTGCTTTAATCGAAATTAACCATTAATTAATAGCTTAGGACAAAAATCTGACCAATGGGAGTCAATTCCCCTATGGCGAACCATCCTATGGCGAACCATAGCGCCGTTAGCCCATGACCTCACGGTCATGGTTTCCCAGTCTACACCACGTGGAGGTGGGGTTGACTTGTGTAGTCTGCGGGTCATTGGCAGACTACTAATTTTCACTTTTCACCCCTCCTGGGAGAGACTAGCCGATCCTAACCCTGCTGGCTGCAGGGCCAGGCGCAGTCTACACCTTGTAGATTTTATTAGAAGGCAGCAAGTCAAATGGTTTGGCCATGCAAGTAGGTTACCAGCTAACAGTATACCACAACAAGCAATGATGTACAGGCCAGAGGGAAGCAGAGGAAGAGGCCGACTACGTAAACGATAGGCGCAGGGAATAACAGAGTCCATGGGAATATCGATACATGAAGCCCATAAGCGGGCACTCTCCCGCTGTTTATACTTCACCTCGACACCGCAAGGTACAAGAGGAACAAGATGAGATGATATATATATATAAGCTGCGCGAGAATCGGCAGCGGTTCGCGCCGCTCTGGTAACTTACGGGGGTTTGTGAGCCGGTCACTCAGAAAGCAATGGCAAACTACTGAGCGTAATCTTGCCTAGTACATCAACAGCAGCTGAAAAATACTGGTGTTGACTGCAACGTCCTGTAAGGGATATGCAACAATATATATATATATATATATATATATATATATATATATATATATATATATATATATATATATATATAGTATATATAGTATACACGAACATAGGACAAGACATAAGTATAGATATGACAAAGCAAAGCGCAAGACAGGAGTTAGTTTGTTAGTCGAGGTTCCAACTTCACGGCAATGTGTCGTCCCCATTATGCTCCATTCCTGTGCCAGTGAATATCACACAATATGTTCCCCACTGTCCAATGTGAAAAGTGGAATAAACAGGAGCCTCGGCAATCGAAAAGCTCGCACAGGTACACTGTGCATAATGCCGCCGCCAGAATGCCAACACAAAATTCATCCACGAAAACCACAGTTCATAGTCGATGGACTCGGCAGTCACCAGAAAGACCTCACATGGTTCGGTCTTTTACCGCAGGGCGACCCGCCGAAAGCGTCGCACAAAGCACGAACTCCGTAGCTATAGGGCCGACACTCAGGAGTCTCCTGAAAAATGCACTCGTGAACCGAAAAGGCAAATAGGTCAATTCAGCAACAGCCGGTAGCCATTGTTCCGAACATGCAGGTCAATGTACAGGACATATGTAGAAGCATTCCACGCGAATTTCACAGCTCACAGTGTCGCCCACGCACTCACTCAGTAGCAGGGCGACGAAACCATACAAGATAGGAGTGGAGACCCATACATTTACTGTCCTTACCATTTCCTTGTTTTCGTCAATGAGTTCTTGTTCAGCCAAGGTTAGTCATTATGGGAGACGGTAGTATCACATTTGCTGAATGACTTACAACAGACCCCCAGATAGCAAATACATGTACAGGATGAGGTGGGTGTAATATTTCATGGACAATGCTCGTTCTGTCTTTCATACGTCTTATCTTCTCTTGGGTAAGATTGTGATGCGCGGTGGAAGCGTTTTTAAGTTTTATATATATAAATAAATAGACAGACAAGTTGGCCAGATGTCCAAGTACACTTGTTCCTTGGATGAGAGGTCGTCTACATATAAAGACGGAAGTTCCCACCGCCGGTATGTCTACAGAGTTTACTTTATAATGTTTAGTGTGATCTCTGCGTGTCTTTTACATCTATGTGAGCCGATTAATACTTGTTCGGTTATGCCTCACAAATGGCAGGCAAAAGACAGACAGGCAGACAAACAGACAGACAGACAGACAGACAGGCAGACAGACAGGCAGGCAGGCAGTCAGGCAGGCAGGCAGATAGATAGATAGATAGATAGATAGATAGATAGATAGATAGATAGATAGATAGATAGATAGATAGATAGATAGATAGACATTTGTGCAGGTTGATCGCTGTCTTTGCTATCAGGGTCCTTACCTTTCGTGATTATTCTTTGAAGGCATTTTCAAGTTTCTGTTGGGAGATTTCCTGGACTCTGAAAGCAGCACACGTTTCTGTTTGCTCTCCCCTCCCCCCCTCCCCACCCCCTCATCTTTTTTTTTTCTGTATTTAACCAAGGGAGATCAGGTTATTATTTGCTTAATTTACTCACATTAAGTGTACACCTTTCCCCGATGAATTCTTAGACCTGACTGTTATCACTTTCCATCAAGTTTACCTTTCCCCGATGAATTCTTAGACCAGACTGTTATCGCCTTCTATCAAGTTTATCTTTCCCCGATGCATTCTTAGACCTGACTGTTATCGCCTTCCATCGAGTTTACCTTTCCCCGATGAATTCTTAGACCTGATTGTTGTTCCCTTCTATAAAGTTTACCTTTCCCCGATGAATTCTTAGACCTGACTGCCGTCACCTTCTATTAAGGTTATCTTTCCCCGATGAATTCTTACACCTGATTGTTGTCACCTTCCATCAAGTTTACCTTTCCCCGATGAATTCTTAGACCTGACTGCCGTCACCTTCTATTAAGGTTATCTTTCCCCGATGAATTCTTACACCTGATTGTTGTCCCCTTCAATCAAGTTTACCTTTCCCCGATGAATTCTTAGACCTGACTGCCGTCACCTTATATTAAGGTTATCTTTCCCCGATGAATTCTTAGGCCTGATTGTTGTCGCCTTCCATCAAGTTTACCTTTCCCCGATGAATTCTTAGACCTGACTGCCGTCACCTTCTATTAAGGTTATCTTTCTCCGATGAATTCTTAGACCTGACTGTTGTCGCCTTCCATCAAGTGTAGGGTTGCCTTTCACATTATCAGTACGATCATGATAATAATAAACCGTCTTGCCTTGGTTTGTATTTTATCTTTTGTCTCATGGTACAGAAGCACAATAGGTTCACTGTTAAAACTGTCATTTACTGCCAATATAGTAAAAAAAATGTTTTGCGTATCCTTTTACAGGACTTAGCTGTCAACAGCAGCATCTTTCAGCTGTCTGTTGATCTCTTGGCAAGATTACGCTCAGTAGTTTGCCATTGCTTTCTGAGCGGCCGGCTCAGTATCCGCAAGTCACGAGCGGGGGTCGAACCACCTCAGTTCTCGCTCCGCTGCGAGACTCTGCGTGATAAACGGGATTACAGAGAGAAAGTGTTATAACCCCACAGCCAGAGAGACCGGCGCCAATATAGTACCTTGAGGTATATGGCAGGGACGTCTTGAGCCTGAGGAATTAAGGCCACCCGGCTAGTGCAGTCGCCGCGAACTGTGCAGGTTAGAGTTTTCTTTTTGCCCCCGACAGAAAAAAAAAAAACAACTCCACACTTTGCCGAGGATTCTAACCCGGGTCTCCCGAAAGAAAATCCGGCATTCTAGCCACTCGGCCAGCCGCTTCTCACTAAGTTTCTAAATAATAATTGATGGAAAGACCTTAGACTTGTTAAAAACATATATTGGAAAGAAACAAGCTGCCATAAGAATTGATACTGAAGTAGGTCAATATCAGCCTATTTAAGAGAGGTGTGAAACAGGGATGTGTAGTCTCCAGATCTTGTTTCCCTGTACAGTGAAAATATTTTCCAAAATATAGAAGATATGGAAGGAATCATGATTGGGGGACAATACATCAATAACATTAGATATGCAGATGATACAGTCTTGACTGCAGACAATGAGCAGGATCTGCAACATTTAGTAGATGCGGTAGTTGCACACAGTGAACAACTAGGGTTAGAATTGAATTGTAAGAAGACACATATTATAGTCGTCACTGGGACGAAGAAAATACCACGATATAATATATAAGAACATGAGTATATTCTTAAACAAGTGAATCGGTACAGTTATCTTAGAACAGTCATAGCATCTGATGGGAGATGCTTTGAAGAGATTATAACAAGAGTCGCCATGGCGAAGGTAGCATTTTGCAAGATAAAAAGATGTCAATTGCAACAAGACAAAGATTGTTGTGGTGATACATAGAACTTGTACTTCTGTATGGATGTGAGGCGTGGACAATGAGTAGACAAGCTGAAAAACATCTGATGGCTGTGGAAATGTGGGTTCTGAGGAAAATGCAAAGAATACCATGGGCAGACAGAAAAACCAATGAACAAGTCCTTCAAGAAACAAATGAAAATCGTAAACTGATTTGAGACATTAGACGTAGACAGTCAAAATGTTTTGGGCATGTTATGAGAAGAAATGAATTGGAGAACTTGGTGACAACTGGCAAGATCGAGGGGAAGAAACCAAGAAGAAGGCCGAGAAGTAAATAACTGGATGGCTTGGCCACGTGGCATGGTCGAGACAAGAACACTGAGCTGATCCACGACTCTGGTGATCAAGTGAGGTGGCGAAACATAACCGCTCACGCTTATCGGCATGGTACATGATGGATAGATGGAAGTTTCTAAATGTCATGTTAGCCCGTCTGCTACAGAACCGCAGTCTAATACCGATGTTTCCAGGTCGCGGTACACGTGCCATATGTGGTTCGCTCGTATAGAATATACGGCTCGCGGAAATATAATCATCAAGCTTATTAAAAAAAAAAAAAAAAAACGAGTATTAGTAAGCTCGTCACTAGGAAGAAAAAGTACGATATTGTAATACACGGGTAAATGAGAATATTCTTAAACAAGTAAACAGGTACACCTATCTCGGAGCAGTCGTAACATCTGATGGGGGAAAGCCTTGAAGAGTAAAATGAGACAAAGAGTGTTGAAGTGCTACATAGAATCTGTGCTTTTGTATGGACGTGAGACGACGAAAGTGAACAGGCACGCTGTAAAACACCTAATGGCAGTGGAAATGCGGTTTCTGAGGAAAATTCAAAGAATACCATAGACATACAGAAAAACCAATGACCAAGTCCTTCAAGAAGCTGATAAACACCATAAGCTGATTAGAGAAATTAGACGTAGACAGTCAAAATTATTTGGACACGTTATGAGAAGAAATAAAGAGATTGATAGAAAAATAGAGAACTTGGTGACAACTGGCAAGACTCACGGGAAAAGAACAAGGGGAAGGCAGAGATGTAAATATCTGGATGGCTTGGCCGCATGTCATGGTTGAGTCAAGAACACAGAGCTGACTCACGACTCTAGTGATCGCTTGAGATGGCGAAATATGACCGCCCACGCTTTTCACCATGGCACATGATGCTGATGATTAGTAAGGTATCAAAGTAAAGATCTCTTGGATTCTCTCCGCCAACCCCCACCGCCCCTCCCTCCCCGAACAAGCTGGTATGTTGGGAAACGATCAGGCAGACAGTTTGACTGGATCTGCACCGCTGGGTGGAGGAATTGGTGCATGATCAGGCGGATATGGTCAGGACACTATGGGAATGTGTATGTAGTGCAGGAGAACGGGTAGATCGTCACGGCTTGGAGAGAATGGTGCTGTAGGGAGTGACCACAGTATCTGGCAGACCAGTGGCGTGCAGAGGTTCTTTGATGCCAGGGGCCAACCTCTTGATTGGATGCCCCTAAATTGTTCTTTCCCTAATTCATTCCTATTCCCCTCCCACTGCACTGTGCTGCCCCCTCTCCCTAATTTGATGCCCCCTCCCGACTGGATGCCCGGGGCCGTCGCACCCCCGCACCCTCCTTTGCACGCCACTGTGGCAGACACTCAGAACTCCGAGGAAAGACCAGACAGACACATAATCAGACTGCTACTGGTGTCATTAGTATTGGGGCTCTTCATTAGCTGTTGAGGACGATGGTGGAACACATATAAGAATGTCCCCCCGCATAAGTCGGATGTATCGGCCTAAAGGCACACTTAAACAGGCACAACGCAATTACATATGAAAAAATACACTCCGGATGAACGAAGAAGAAGAAGAAGAAGAAGAATAAGAAGAAAAAAGAAGAATAAGAAGACGATGAATAATGTCCCAAATGTTGTGATGTCGGTTCTTGACGCAATTCAGATCCACTCAACTCAGATCCACTCAATTCAGATCGACTCGAGTCCACTCATTTCGACTTCATCTACTCAACTCCAATCCACTCCACTTAACCCCACTTTAATCCACTCTACTAAACTCCACTAGTTTGTGCAGACGAGAGAATAGAAACCTCATGACACCACACGTGCAGCCCTGACCGTGGATGTCAAGGTAGGCTCAAATTGCAAGGTCTTGTGACTAAGGGACAAGCAAACTAACATCTTTGACAGCAAACACACACAACAAGAAGGAGAGACGAAATCGTAGTAGTAGAAGCAGTTTTAGTAGGAGTAGAAGTACGAGGGGAAGTCAATAAGTAAGTCACACATGGCTGTAGAAAAATAACTAAAGATGATAATACATTGAAACCAGTTTATTTTTGTACATATATTGACCTTTATTTCTCAACATAATGTCCACCAACATTTATGCACTTATCCCATCGTTTTATCAGTCCTCTCAAACCGGCTGCATAGAACTGCGTGCTTTGTTTTCATTGACCTACCGCCTCACAGAACTGTGTGACTTATTTATTGACACACCCTCGTAACGTTTTCTACCCAGCTATGCACCGCTTTACGGGACAAACATTTGTCAGCACAAACAGGAAACCCACCTTGGCAGGAGACATTTCGTGAATGACGCCGAAGTTGAATGTGACGTGAAAACGTGGTTTAGAAAACAGAGCACGCAGTTCTATGCAGCCGGTTTGGGAAGACTGATAAAACGGAACGATGGGATAAGTGCGTCAATGTTGGTGAAATTATGTTGAGAAATAAAGGGACAGTGTAACCATAAAAATAAGTTTCAAGTTGTTATCATCTGTGGTTATTTTTCTACAGCCATTTGTGATTTACTTATTAACTTACCCTCGTAGTTTTAGTAGTAGTAGTAGTGGTAGTAGTTGTAGTAGTACTAGTAATAGTAGTAGTAGTAGTTGTAGTTGTAGCAGCAGCAGCAGCAGCAGTAGTAGTAGTAGTAGTAGTAGTAGTAGTAGTAGTAGTAGTGGTAGTTGTAGTAGTAGTAGTAGTAGTAGTAGCAGCAGTAGTAGTAGTAATAGTAATAGTAGTAGTAGTAGTAGTAGTAGTAGTAGTAGTAGTAGTAGTAGTAGTAGTAGTAGTAGTAAAAGAGGAGGAGGCCGACGACGACGAAGCAGGAAGAAGAAGAAGAAGAAGAAGAAGAAGAAGAAGAAGGAGAAGAAGAAGAAGAAGAAGAAGAAGAAGAAGAAGAAGAAGCAGCACGTTCAATGAAACTGACCTTTGGCGACACCCGAAAATTGATATCAATAATGATGAGAAGAAACAGTGGATACCAACACAATGCGAAGGCGATTGCTGTGATGAGGAAGATCTTGGCGCGGTGCATGGCCTCCTGCGTCATCTCGTGAACAGTGCACGCCGAAGGATTCCGACCTCTTTCACTGCTGATTGTTATGGAATGCCGCACCAGCATTGACACGCGATTGGGACAGTTCATCTGAATCTCCCTGTAAAGCTTCCTCAGAAAGAATCCGATGCCCACGAAGGAGATAGATATAATTACGATCCACATCACGTTGCCAACATACCCGGCTACGCTGCCCAGTTTGAAAGCACAATTGCCAATATCCGGATTGTAAACTATACTTCCCCCAATCAAAGTCGGCCCCAGATGTAGAATCACACTAGTAATGTACACAACTAGCAACCCGAATAGAATACAACAACTGGTGCCTCGAGAATTTCCGCCCACATTGATCTCGCCAAACGTGTACGCCTCTGTACAAATCATGGCCACCATGTTGATGGCGGAAGTGGTCACGACAACGATATAACCGGATCCCTGGAGGACGCAGTCCGCCGGCTGATTGCCCTTGGTTTCATCGGCGCCGCTCAGCAGGTTCAGCCCAAAGGGGATGCAGAAGGCAGCTTTCAGGAAGTTGAGGAATCCAGAGTGGATCAGAAAAGCGCTCGTCATCCTGAAAATATGGAGAGACAATCAATCAATCAATCAATCAATCAATCAATCAATCAATCAATCAATCAATTAATCAATCAATCAGCCAGTCAGTCAGTCAGTCATTTAATCAAGCTAAATACCTCCCTACCAGCTTGCATGCCTGCATACCTATCCATCCATCCATCCATCCATCCATCCATTCATCCATCCATCCATCCATCCATCACTCCGTCCGTCCGTCCTTCTGTCTGTCTGTCTGTCTGTCAGTCGGTCGGTCGGTCGGTCGGTCGGTCGGTCGGTCGGTCGATCGATCGATAGATATGTCGGGCTGTCTGTCAGTATATCTGTCTGTATATCTATCAATCTGTGTGCGTGTGCGTGTGTGTGTGCGCGCTCGCGCGTGTGTGTGTGTGTGTGTGTACACATAAACATTACTACTTCGGGAGGCTAAATTTGCTGTCTGTTAATCAGTCTGTTTGTTAGTAATCTATCTGTCGTTTTGCCCGCCTGTCTTGTCTGTTAATCAGTCTGTTTGTTAGTAATCTATCTGTCGTTTTGCCCGCCTGTCTTGTCTGTTAATCAGTCTGTTTGTTAGTAATCTATCTGTCGTTTTGCCCGCCTGTCTTGTCTGTTAATCAGTCTGTTTGTTAGTAATCTATCTGTCGTTTTGCCCGCCTGTCTTGTCTGTTAATCAGTCTGTTTGTTAGTAATCTATCTGTCGTTTTGCCCGCCTGTCTTGTCTGTTATGTCTGTCCGACTGTCTGTGTGTCTGAGAGTTATCCGTTGTTTATGTTTACAACATTAATTTATCAATGATGTTTGTTTTCTATGTGAATAGAACATGCATTATAGATAAAGGATGCACGAAAAATGAGTGGTGGGAAGGATCGAATGTAAAACGGGTCTGCGTGCCCAATTTGTGACACTTTGAGAATAAAGCTCGTCCAGTCTGTCTGTCTGTCTGTCTGTCTGTCTGTCTGTCTGTCTGTCTGTCTGTCTGTCTGTCTGTCTGTCTGTCTGTCTGTCTGCTTGTCTGTCTGTCTGCCTGTCTGTCTGTCTGTCTGCTTGTCTGTCTGTCTGCCTGTCTGTCTGTCTGTCTGTCTGCCTGCCTGTCTGTCTGGTCTGCCTGTCAGACAACGAGACAACACCTACTTGCGGAGACTGCGCCTGAACCCGATCATGATGATCACCAGCAGGTTGAGTCCCATACCCATGCTGGCCACGAAGAACAGATAGTTGGCTTCCTGTGTCTGCGTCTCTCTCGTGTCCATGGCGACCACGCGCATACCCCACACCTCATGCTCACTCTCAGGCTGCTGCTGCCACACCGGACTGGCCAGGCCGCTGACGCTGTCGTGGTTGTTGTTGGTCATGTGACTGGTCGCACATCATCGGGGCTCAGGAGCTGGCTGGCTGGACGTCTCCATCAGGCGGCAACGATCACGCACGACTGACCTGGGCGGGGGTGGATATGAGATCGTTATGTCGTATCATCATTATTGTTATCAACATCAACATCATCGCCGTCGTCATCATCATCAACAAGATGATTATCATTATCATCATTACTATCATTATCACCATCGATGTTGAAGCGATCTGATCGTGCCTCTCCACTGTCTTCTGTCATCATCATCATCATCATCATCATCATCATCATCATCATCATCATCATCATCATCATCATCATCATCATCATCATCATGTTAGTCAGTCATGTCAGCACACCGTCCCTTACTCTCATCACTTCTCTATTCGTGTTGTTACGTTCCAGTGTGATACAATTTGCCTGTGAAGCCCTCTTCTCTCCTCCACTTGATAGAAACTCGCTGTCTGTGCGGAATAATTAAACCTTAAGTATGAGGCAATTTGTTAAAAAGTTGCATATCCTTAACAGGACGTAGCAGTCAACTCCAGCATTTTTTGACTGTTCGTGATTCCTAGGCAAGATTACGTTCAGTAGCTTATTTGTTAAAACAGACATTGTATTTTTCAAAATTTATTTCTAGTCTTATAAGGGTTCGCGATTTCCCCTAGGAGCCAGAGCCACCCCATCATGTCCCCATGTCCCTGTGTGTCATTCGGATGGCCGCCTCTGATGATGGCCCTGGCCAGATCAAGTGCAGATACTACGCTTTGATCTTAGTCAAAAAGTCGAGAAGCGATCCAAAACAGACATTGTAGCAGTTAGACCATTTCAAATATAACAACACCCCGATTTAAGAGATCCCTGAGTAACGCATTTCTTAATTACCGAACAGCTAGTAATACGGGGCATTAATATGCTATATTTAGAAATCAGCCGAGAATTACAAAACCAATCATAAACCTAAAATTTCACGCCGTAAGCTTTTTGTATTTGCACTTGTCTGCCGAAGACTTGCTGTTTTTCGATCTCAGTCTTCCTCAAGTTTAACTCATTGGGACAGAAGGAGTTCACAGATTATGTGCCAAACAAAACGTAAGTTTGGACCAAACGAAAATAGATGGCTAAAAGTGGCAAGCAGCGTTGTGTTACAGTTACGGACTTTACAGTTGTTAATATGGTAGCAGACGTGTTGCATTATATATCGTACTAGCTGACCCGGCCCGGCTTCGCCCAGGCCCTGGCGGGTATCTATCTATCTATCTATCTATCTATCTATCTATCTATCTATCTATCTATCTATCTATCTATCTATCTATCTATCCATCCATCCATCCATCCATCCATCCATCCATCCATCCATCCATCCATCCATCCATCCATCCATCCATCCATCCATCCATCCATCCATCCATCCATCCATCCATCCATCCATCCATCCATCCATCCATCCATCTATCTATCTATCTATCTATCTATCTATCTATCTATCTATCTATCTATCTATCTATCTATCTATCTATCTATCTATCTATCTATCTATCTATCTGTCTGTCTGTCTGTCTGTATGTCTGTCTATAGCCAGGGGACCTAACTTAAGATATATCAATGCTACTAAAAGTTATGTCCCTTGTTTTATTTTTTCTTATGTTGAGTCATGTAATTACAAAATTAAATTTTAGTAAGTAAATAGATGATTGTACACTAAGAAACTATTACAGTTGGTTGCACAGGAATGAACAAAAAAACATGTAGAAAATTTCATCTCAATCGGATGGACCCTTCGTGAACGCATAAAGAACATACATACATGCATGCACGCACACACACACACACACACACACACACACACACACACACACACACACACACACACACACACACACACATACCTACCTACCTACCTACCTACCTACCCACCCACCCACCCACCCACCTACACACACACATACACACACATACATACATACATACATACATACGTACGTACACACACGTACACACACACACATACACACACATACAGGGGTTCCAAATGTTGCTGTATGTAGCCGAGGCGCGGTGTTGGGGTGAGCGCTCAACATTGCTCAAATACCTCAATGGCTCGTGAATACATAACCTATGCAGCAAAAGTCCAACTCCTGGCCTTCACGTGGCGGGCCTGTTTAAACTAACAGGAGAAGGGGCGACGGCGAGTCTCTGGCGCCGGAAAATAACCAGTATGCTCTAGATGTGTATGCACGTACATGCATGCGCAGACAGGTGTGTGCGCGCGTACACATCTACACTCGAGTGAGACCACAGTCTGCTCTAGCAAAGAAAGGTGCTGAAGACGGAGGCAACCAGCCAAGAGGCGCACCACAGAAATCAGGATGCCACGCAATCACGCAAAATGGAATATATCGACTACTGCTAATCGTTATGGTGCTCGCCCTGCTTTGGACCCCCAGGCAGGTGCAGTGCCGGGCCCTATGTCTCGAAAGGGTCCAACCCCAACTACTGGAGGTCCTTCTCAGATGTCCTGTGGAGCCAGGGGACATGAGAATAGGACGACTGGCCATACTAAACGAAGACTTAAAATAATGCACTGGAATGCGGAGGGAGTCAGCAACAAAAAAATAGAATTAGAAAAAATCTTGGACCAAGAAAAAGTAAGCATATGTTGCTTGCAAGAAACTCACCTCAATGAAAATATAGCCTTCAAAATCAGAGGCTACCAGTGTTACCGATCTGACCGAAAGAACAGGCGAAAAGGTGGGATACTGACCCTTGTAAGAAATAACATCATGGCTTCCCAAATCAAAGTCTACATGGAAGGGGCTGAGTATCAGACACTTAAACTTAAGACAGGTAATACAGATCTACATCTGATCAATTACTACTGTCCAAGTGACCGCCCACAGGCACTGGACACTCTACCACTAAAAGAAAAAATGATTGTGTGTGGCGATTTCAACAGCCACTCGCAGAGCTGGGGCTATGATCACATGGACCAGAGAGGAGAGAGACTGGAAGACTGGCAGGATGAGAATAGATTCATGTTGATTAACAAGCCGTCCGACCCACATACCTTCTACTCGAGATCATGGCACTCTACAACTACACCTGACCTGGCTTTTCATTCACCAGACCTGGAGTGGAACATTACACGAACTGTTGGGAAACAACTTGGTGGCAGTGACCATCGGCCAGTCTTTCTAACCGTAGAAAATGAGCTTGTAAGTGAAAGCAGCACCCTCTCGAGGTGGAACTACAAGAAAGCAGACTGGGCAATGTACAAGCATCGCACCAGCATACTGGTTAGAAACCTGAACACTGAGAAAGACATAAATAAAGCAGTTGAAGAGTTTGGGAAATGCATACTACAGGCAGCGCGAGAAACTGTACCAAGAGGAGCCCGTAAACAATATAAACCCTACTGGAGTAGTGAACTGGAACAGTTGCATAATGATGTTGAAGTGTGTAGAAAGCAAGCAGAGGCCACACCCAGCCAAGAGCACCACAATAAATTCCAGCATGCAAAAGCCAAATTTCAAAGGGCCAAGCTGCAGGCTAGACGGAAAAGCTGGCAGGAGAAAACGGAGTCTCTGAACTTTGAAAGAGACACAAGGAAATTGTGGAAGCTAATAAAACAGCTTAATGACGAGGGCACAGGGAGAAACTCAAAAATTGCACTACATAAAGATGGAAAAATCTTAACAAGAAAGCAAGCAGCTGACCATTTTGCGGACTCGTTCGCACAAGATAGCAATATCAAAATTAGTCCAGAGAAACAACAAGAGATTCGAGAGAAACGACAACATACAGGACAGAAGGAAATAGTACATGAGGTTCTGGAGGCACCCATCACAATCAGCGAACTGGAGCTAGCCATATCAAAACTGAAAATGAGAAATTCACCAGGAGCAGATGGTATCTCCAATGAAATGATCAGGAACCTAGGAACAGAGGCCAAAACAAAGCTGTTGCAGATCTTCAATAACAGCTGGACCTTAGGCAGTGTTCCACAAGCCTGGAGAGAAGCAATCATGATACCCCTCCTAAAATCAGGGAAAGATGGTTCCATTGCCTCTAGCTACAGACCAATTAGCCTCACCAGCTGTCTCTGCAAAACACTGGAGCGCATCATCAATCACAGACTGCAGTGGTACATTGAAAGTAAAAACATCCTTGTGCCACAGCAGGCTGGCTTTAGGCAGTGCTACTCTACGGAAGATCAGACAACCTACCTCTCTCAAGAAATTGAGGATGCATTCCAAGAGAAGAAGCTGGTGCTTGCGGCATGGATAGATCTGAAGAAAGCCTTTGACAAAGTCTGGAAAGAAGGTCTGATGAAGAAACTGAGAAACTGCAAAGTCAATGGAAGAATGTACAAATGGGTGAAAGCATACTTGCACAACAGAAGAGCCCGAGTACAGATAGACGGACTCAAGAGCAAGAAAGTACTACTGCGTCACGGTGTCCCCCAGGGCGGAGTCTTGTCCCACACTTTTTCTAATCTTCATCAATGATCTTGTTGCTCACCTACCTCATGGAATTAAAGCGGCAATGTACGCCGATGACCTGGTTCTATGGAGCACAAATGAATATGCATCAGTGGCCACCAGATTGCTACAAAGAGCTGTAGATACATTTGTTGCATGGGCAAATAGATGGTGTGTCAGCATAAACACTGACAAGTGCAGCACCACCCTATTTACCCTCTCTCCAAAACAAAAGGCAGGGATCATCCAGATAAATGGAACACCCCAAAGAGAAGATAAAGAACCAACATACCTTGGAGTAACATTTGATGGCAAGCTGACATGGAGAAAGCACATCAACAAAGCTGTAGCAAAAGCCAGAAGGAAAATAGCCATCCTGAGAAAGCTAAGTGGAACCACATGGGGAGCCAGTACGAAAATACTTAACAAAGTTTACCAACAGAGCATACGACCACACCTGGAATATGGGTCAACTGCGTGGTGTTCAGCATCAAATACCACACTACAAGAGCTGGACAAGGTGCAAAATCAAGCACTTAGAGTCACCAGAGGAGGGATGAGATCAACCCCTATAGTGGAAATGGAGAAGATGGGGAGGACACAGGCACTGAGTGAGCGCAGAGATACGAAAACTCTAATACAAGCAGAAAAGTTCCTCAGCTTGCCAGGCCACCCTATGAAGAACAGATTTGAAAACCTAGCAATGGGGCGGTTGAAAAGAAGTAGTTTTATCCACCAGGCCAAACGACTCTGCAGAGAAACCACTGATCTGCCCACAGTTGGTATCCCCCTAACAACTATTCCAGAGCGAACTCCATGGAAAGATGAGCATAGACTATCGTTACAAATCCAGACAAAAGTGAGAGGAATATTTGACAAGGAAGAACAGAACAGTGTGCAGCGCAGAACAGCCACTCTCAGCTTCCTTGATGAAGAATACCCACAGGACCTCTGGATCCGAGTCTACACAGATGGGTCAGCACAAAATGCTGTTCGAAATGGAGGAGCGGGAGTGTACATAGAATACCCAAATATTACTAGGGACACAGCCAGAGTACCGACAGGAAAGTACTGCCATAACTATGATGCCGAAATTGAGGCAATCAAGATAGCAACAGAGAAATTACTAAATAACAGCAATGGTACACAACCTGTGGTGCTACTAACAGATGCAAAATCAGTACTCGAGGCGCTCCTCTCTGGGAAATTGCCAGTACTAAGGACACTACTTTCTGAACTTAGCAGTCAGCATAAAGTCACCATACAGTGGATACCATCCCACTGTGGAGTACCCGGAAACGACAGAGCTGATCAATTGGCTAAGGAAGGAGCCAAAGAGGAACAGCCTGATGTGCCCGTTACATACCACCAAAAGAAAAGAATGATCAAATCAGTCAGAAAGCCACCAAAACCTGCTCACGATGACTACCACATTATGGACAGACCAGAACAAGTCATTATTCTGCGCCTCAGAACAGGACACAATAGATTACGCAACCACATGTATACAAAATTCAAGATTGGTGAAACAGCCATGTGCACATGTGGATTGGCGTCGCAGACAGCAGAGCACATACTCCAAGACTGCCCAAAATATAACATATCTAGGCAAACCTTCTGGCCTAGAGAGACGACAGTGGAAGATAAACTCTATGGGCCACTGTGTGAACTGAAAAAAAAACAGTTCAATTCATGCAAGAGACGACATTGCAGATATAGACATATTTCAAGCGAACGAAAGAAGAAGAAGAACACACATACATACACACATACATACATACATACATACATACATACATACATACATACATACATACATACATACATACATACATACATACATACACACACACACACATACATACATACATACATACATACATACATACATACATACATACATACATACATACATACATACATACATACATACATACATACATACATACATACATACATACATACATACATTGTGTTTTATAGATATAGATTATTACAACATATTGCTTAGGGAAAACTACTGTATTGATATTTTAACTGAGACAACATTTTGCAATGACAACATTTTGGCGATATATAAGCCCATGGGAGTTATGGAAAGTCGCTCTAGAGGATTAATCATCCCGTGTCACTGAGTCAATTCAAGGGACGGCTGCCTGGGACACCACCAGGCGTTGTGGGTGTGTGGGCATATGAGTGTGAGGGTGTGGGGTGTGTGAATGTGTGAGTGTGCGGGTGCGTGGGTGTGTGGTGCTAGCCCCATATTTCTAGACTAGTTTACATTCGATGGGCCATGTAGTCAATGCCACGACTGCCATCATTCACTTCCCAGAAACTCTCCTTGTACTCGTGTTAAGAATGGGTACACCTGGCTTTCCAGGGGGTTGAAAAAACTAGTCGACCTACTTTTCACAGTTAGCAAGACTACTTTTCACAATTAGCCTGACTACTTGTCACAATTAGCCGGCCTATTTTTCACAATTAGCCTGACTACTTGTCACAATTAGCCGGCCTATTTTTCACAATTAGCCTGACTACTTGTCACAATTAGCCGGCCTACTTTTCACAATTAGCCTGACTACTTGTCACAATTAGCCGTTTATAAATGCGAGTTTCTTCACGTCAGAACCAGTTGACTAGCCACAGGAAACACAGCACCGACCGTTGATGCAATAATTATGATATCCCATTGACAAAGACTTGAGAGCTGTCGAATGAAAGTTCTATGTCACCTCTTGTCGTTTGCTACGAGAGGGAATGAATCAGCACCCGTTGTTCCGTACACCCAGGCTAACAAAATGTGCCAACAAGTGATGTCTCCCAGGAGTCCCAGTTGCGTGCCACTGCGTCTGGCTGTTTCCCACGAGCACAACACATCATATGGAAGCTAGAGAGAAGAAAAGACACGGAAACAAGCCAGCATCTCCGACAGAATAAAAACAAGAACAGTTAGCTAGAAACCTGAAATACCACAGCCACCAGCAAGTCACCCACATGTGGGGGTAAGCAACATAAACAGAAAACCTCAGATCGGCACACGAAAATACGGACAGACGGAACGCGATACGGGGGCTGCAGAACGAAACCACGTCGACAGAAACCAGCCATTAACAACTGCACAGGATAGAAGATTGCCACAAATACACGTGTGGTGGTCTGCGTGGTCGAGTGGTTCAGCTGTCTATCTCTCATTCACTAGGTCGTGGGTTAGTTTTTGGACGTCTTTCATTTCATAAGTGCCATATTTATTTGCAGAGATCCCCGGGGATGTCGATGGAGATACGGAGTTTGTGCGCTGCGCTACGATGTCGGCTGGAGGTTAGCTGCTTGAGGAAAGAGACTGAGCTATGTGGGATAAAACCGCCCACGCGTTAAAATAACAGAATGATAGTAAAAGATAATATAGAAGTAAGAGATATACGTGTGGAGGCAACGGAACAATGGCTAAAAGAGCAAAATTCTACTATAGTCTGTTTTTTTTTTTTTGGTTTTTTTTTTGCCCCAATATAAAAATCCATATCTCAGTAACCAACTGAGGGAAAATTATGAGATTTAGTATATAACCTTATATTATGTCGACCCAACAAAAAAAAAAATGTTTGTTCTGGAGATTTTACAGCAGATTTCAAAGTTTGTTTATATGCGGTACATAATTTACAGGACTAAGATGAAATTCATAATTTTAAATGTATTACAGCGTAGCCAGACAATCAGCGCTCAGTGTTGAATATTGTACGTTTTTTCACGGGATTGGCCTTATGCCAACTCCTCGCGTTGTTTAAACTAGGATAGTTCATTCAGAGGTGTCTCAAAATGTGGGTTATTTCATGAAACCTGATTAATATGTTTTTTTTTTTTTTTTTTTAAATCTTACCACTTATCGCTAACATTGAAATGTGTGAATATTTTTCAATGGGATTGAATGCGAAATTGTACACTTCAAAGAATCGCTATGAAGCTGTACACATATTTTTGTCAAGGAGCTGATCGCAGGAAACTGTTTTATACTATTACACATTCCGAAAAAAGAACAATGCATGCATCGGGTTTGAGTAAACGGGCATTTCGTTGATGGGTGCAAGAATCTGGAATTAAACCACCACGCAATAACCAAACGGTAGGTAGAAAGATTAATGTAGACAGCTTTGACAAAGATGTCATAAGGCGAGCTATTATAAAAATGCTTTAAAAAGTCGCTTGATATATGACAGGGTCGACTTCATTGCACCGTGTTCTATCCCATATGGCTCGGTCTCTTTCCGCAGCGCGGAAAGCATAGCACAAAGCACGAACTCAGCAGCTCTAGCGACGACCCAGAGAAGTCTCCGAAAAATTTAACTCGTGAACCGAAGGATGCGGCCCGGAATCGAACCCACGACCTTTGGAGCCCGAGACAAAAGGCTTGACCACTTCGCCACGGAGACTCCTAAAATTATAAAAATTTTGGATTTTATATCCAGGATTATCCAGCTTTATAAAAATGCTGGATGCCAAAGAAACAATGACTGTAAGAAAACTTAGGGTTTGGTTCAGAAAGAACAATAACATAGAGCTATCCAAAACAACTTTGTGGAAAATTATAAGGACATTTTCTTCACTATTTGAAAGTACAAGGGCGGTAGAAATAATCTTTGCGAGCAATCGCATTCAGGAGCCATGAGAAGCAGATAGCTACGTGAAATAAGGGAAATGCGCAAAGACAATTATGGCATAGTGTGTTTGGATGAAATGTGGATCAATGCGCACCACACAAGTGATAAGGAATGGCAATCAGTGGATGGACAGACAAAGTGATATGTGCCCAGTAGTATAGGACAACTTTTGGTCATGGCCCATGCTGGTAATACGCATAATGGCTTACAACAGAATGCTGGGCTCGTGTTCGTATCAAAGCATACAGACAATAGGGATTATCATAATAAGATGAATGGTAATGTATTTAGAGATTGGCTCGAGAATACTGTGCTTCCATCCCTAGATAGACCGTCGTATCCAATTATGGACAAAGCATGATATCAATGTTGTTGCCCAAGAAGACAAAATACCTACAGCATCGAGCACAAAGGGAGCAATAAAGATATGACTCCGAATGGAAAACATACCATTTCCAGAAACGTATTTCGAGCTAGAATTGTTGTCCCTTGTAAAACAGACGCCAAAAAGCAAGAAATATCAAATCGACAAGTTGATAGAAGAGCATCGTCATGGGTGCTTGAGACTTCCGCCGTACCATTCTAATTTTAACCCTATAGAACTTGTGTGGGCTAAAATTAAAGGACAGGTGGCAGCTGACAAAACTATATTCAAATTGTCTGACGTCAGGATACTAAACCAGTCCGCGCTATTAAATATTGAAAAAAGTTACTGGAAAAATGTGATGACCATGTGTTAAAAGAGGAAGAGGATTATTGGAGAAAGGATGGATTGAATTTTATGCAACCGAGAGCAGTCATCAACTTACTGGAATCGTCCGACACAGATTAAGGTCTGAGCAGATCGCAGACCTTAATCCACGTGCACACCAACTGGAATATTTTGCTACAAATATTCAGAAGAATTGCAGACCCTAAACATTACAGCATCAGCATAATGTCAATGGCAACAGTTTGTATTCCACAGTGATGAATTTTCAATTCCGCAAGCCCTCAGCGGTGACAAACAACTGTATTGACCCCCCCCCCCCCACACACACACACACACACGCACACACTAAACGCATTGAATACCAACAGAAGAGTAATATTGCGGTAGAAACTGACATATTGTGGCATAACAAGAAACGTGAGAGCAAACACGTTGTCAAATTAGGGGACAACACACGTGCATACGAATCAATCTATAAACTGCAATGAAAAGAGGACCAACATCTTGGTCGTTAAGAAGAAAGCCCACTACAGAGACAACGACAACTATTTTTATAGTGCAAAACAGGTAATCATGTTCCGTCTCTGAACGGTAAACAGCAGAGTAGACAATCTTTCACGAAGACTCAAAGCGGGTCTGTCACCCATGTGTACATGTGAACAAACTACACAGATAGCTGAACAGATCCTTACAAATGGAAACATGATGACTAAATTGCGGTATCATTTCTGGTCACTCCATACGCACAGGTATTTGGAAGCTTTCACGAACTCAATATAAAAAGCTCACACGAATACTTGTGTACACATTATTAACCAGCAGCTGAAGAAACAAGAAGGAAATGAAAAATAAGGTAAGAAATATATTCCTTCTACTTTCCTGTCAATTTACAAATTATTTACCCCATGCCTCTGTAAATTAGTCTCTACTAATATTACACATTGCACCCCTCTCGGGATTCTCTGTGGTGAAGTGGTCAAGCCGTCTGACTCGGGCACCGAAGGTTGTATGTTCGATTCCGGGCTGCGTCCTTCATTTCACGAGTGCATTTTTTCGGAGACCTCCGAAGGTCGTCGCTGGAGGTTCGACGCTTTCCGCGCTGCTGAAAGAAATTGAGCCATATGGGATAAAAACCCGGTGCAATGCAGCCGACCTTGTCGATTTTAAGCTACTTCTTTCATTGCACCCACTCCCATACGAATCCGGATACGCCTTGTGTGTCATCTGAATTGGCGGGGCTTTCATTACTGTAAACATAAATTTGTTAGCGAGAAATCACTAGTTTTTCAGCAAAACATCAAAGAAATGTCGCCTCTTTCGATGATTTAAGTTGTTTTAGGACCAATCAAAGACATATTCCTTGGGTGGGGGTAAATATAAGACGGCTGGAAAAATTTCATAACGATGCAACAGACAGTTTTCAAAATAATTGATCGTGAATGAAGGCATTCTTTTCGGGACATACTATAAAACTCATAATGGGAAGACTTCGTAAGACAATGGAAGAAGAAATTAACGTGGTTCAAGCTGGATTTAGACAAAGAAAAGGAGCAAAAGATCACATACTCAATATGTGTTTAATAACAGAAAAATGCGGAGAATTAAATGTAAACCTATTCTCATGTTTTGTGGATTATTAAAAGACATTTAACTGTGTACAACATTGAAAACTTTGGGAAATCATGAGTAATATGGGCTTTCCATCACATTTAATACACCTAATAAAAATGCTCTATCTAGACCAACAAGCAGCGGTTAGAATTGATGGCGAGACATCAGATTTGTTTGACATCAAGCAAGGAGTCCGCCAGGGCTGTGTGCTTTCACCCTATTTGTTTAACCTGTACGCGGAAAATATAATGATAAATGTCAGAGATGATATAAACAGGAGCAATATGATGCCCTAAATATTGGTGGTCATGACAGACAAGAGACTCGATATGCCGATGATACAGTATTACTATCCACAACACAGAATGGTATAGAAAACCTAACAACCTCAATCCAGTTCAATAGTGAAAATCACAACTTATATCTTAACATAGCAAAAACATAGTTAATGCATACAGATAAAACTACTATGGAGAAAGAAATATATGTTAATGAGGTAGAATTAGAGGTGGTGGAAAATTTGTAATATCTTGAGTTATTGATTACCAACAATGGTGACAGAATGAAATAAATTAAAAGATGAATATCTATTGCTCTTCAAAGACTAAAACAACTGAATAAATTGTGCAGTGGGACATACAGAACTACACAAATTAGATTTTTAAGCGCATGAATCTTTCCCATTGCAACATACGCCTGTGAGACCTGGCCACTTACTACACAAGCTGAACAGAGCATAAATGCCTTTGAATATAAATGTTATAGACGAGTTCTAAGAATATCTTGGATATAGAAAAGAACAAACACACCCATATTTAAAGAGCTGAATATTGAAGAAGGTTGGCAATTAAAGACAATAAGACAAAGAAAATTGAAATATTTTGGTCACTTGAAACGTCACGAAAGTTTGGAGAGAACAATAATGGAGGGATATATGCCTGGGAAGAGAGGAAGAGGAAGGCCAAAGAGAAGATGGGTGCGGGATATGACGGATGATCTCCAGATGGATGTATCGGACTCTGGATATCTTGCTTATGACCGAGAAGTTTTCCGGAAAGTTGGTATGAGAGCGAGGTTCTGCAAAGGACATGCTATTGAATGAATGAATGAATCTAGCCATATGCTGACTTTCTATTTACAGCTCTACTAAAAATAGCAGGAGCAACTGAATGTGAGGATATTTGTACAGTTAACCTCACAAACCTCATATGCTGAATTTTATTTTGAGTGTTTTGGGTGCATAATGTGGCTGCTTAGCCCTTCTTTACCCATTCATAGGACTTTGAATTATAACATCAGCTATTCGCTTCGCAACCTTGAATTATTTTCACGACTGTGTGAGAACCCTGCTCTCGCTGACAAGAAAACCCAACTCAGAGGCATCAACTTATGGCGGTAACAAACTGGTACCACAGAGGCATAAACTTATGGCGGGAACAGACTTGCATCACAGAAGCATCACCTTATGGCGGGAACAGACTGACACCACAGAGGCATCAACTTATGGCAGGGGCAGACTGGCACTACAGAGGCATCAACTTATGGCGGGAACAGACTGGGACCACAGAGATATCAACTTATGGTGGGAACAGACTGGCACCATAGAAGCATCAACTTATGGCGGGAACAGACTGGCACCACAGAGGCATCAACTTATGGTGGGAACAGACTGGCACCACAGAAACATCAACTTATGGCGGGAACCAGAGAGGGATCAACTTATGGCGGGAACAAACTGGCACACAGAGGCATCAACTTATGGTGGGAATAGACTGGCACCACAGAGGCATCAACTTATGGCGAGATCAGACTTATACCACAGAGGCATCAACTTATGAGGAGAACTGATTTACACATCAGAGGCATCAACTTATGGCGGGAACAGACTGGCACCACAGAGGCATCAACTTATGGTGGGAACAGACTGGCATCACAGAGACATCAACTTATGGCGGGAACCAGAGAGGGATCAACTTATGGCGGGAACAAACTGGCACACAGAGGCATCAACTTATGATGGGAATAGACTGGCACCACAGAGGCATCAACTTATGGCGAGATCAGACTTATACCACAGAGGCATCAACTTATGAGGAGAACTGATTTACACATCAGAGGCATCAACTTATGGCGGGAACAGACTGGCACTACAGAGGCATCAACTTATGGCGGGAACAGACTGACACTACAGAGGCATCAACTTATGGCGGGAATAGACTTACACCCCAGAGGCATAAACTTATGGCGGGAACAGACTGGCACTACAGAGGCATCAACTTATGGCGGGAACAGACTGGGACCACAGAGGCATCAACTTATGGCGGGAACAGACTGGCACCATAGAAGCATCAACTTATGGCGGGAACAGACTGGCACTACAGAGGCATCAACTTATGGCGGGAACAGACTGACACTACAGAGGCATCAACTTATGGCGGGAATAGACTTACACCCCAGAGGCATAAACTTATGGCGGGAACAGACTGGCACTACAGAGGCATCAACTTATGGCGGGAACAGACTGGGACCACAGAGGCATCAACTTATGGCGGGAACAGACTGGCACCATAGAAGCATCAACTTATGGCGGGAACAGACTGGGACCACAGAAGCACCAACTTATGGTGGGAACAGACTGGCACCACAGAGGCATCAACTTATGGCGAAAACAGACTGGCACCACAGAAGCACCAACTTATGGTGGGAACGATATAGATACAGCAAATGTAAACATCACAAGCACTAATATAGAGATGAACAGATACGCTGAAAGAAATATACGAGCAGCCCAGAGACATTATGTTATGGCGAAAACAGGTTTAGATAAAGCAATGTACAACAAGAACACCAATAAAGAGAGATCAATAGATACAGAAATATGTATACCCGGGCTTCATGTGAAAGCTGAAAGGTGATGACATGATCAACATGTTGGAACATATCAACATTGATGGGAAAGATATGAGAATAATGTTGAATATTGAATGGAACCAAGAACATTAATCTTTCGTCTTATAATGTAGAACATTGACTGGAACCAAGAAGCAGCAATTTTTCGTCGTTATCAGTTATCAGTTATCAGTCGGGGTGGGACGCAGAGGTGTTTCCAAGGCACCAGGGCCGGGTTATATACTGGCCAAGACCTATTGACGCGTCCTCGTCGAGCGTCCTGGGCAACAGGTCCCTTCGGGGTCCTGGCTAAGGTCAGTAGGATCGCCGATTCCTCCGAAGTCGGAGAGTGTCTGCCTATACGGCGAGGAACCACCAGTCTGCACACCAATAAGCCAGACATGGGACAACGGATACTCACGCAAACCTCAAGTCCTGTATGACATCACACTGATGTTGGACAACAGGATGCCTTCATCCGACATACAGGACTTCGCGTTGGAGCTCAAGCCAACGAACACAAGCAAGCAAGCAAGCAGCATCAGTCGGGGTATCTTTATTTCACGCCGGACAGGTCCATAGGTGCTCAGATCCCCCCCCCCCCCCCAGCATATGCATCAGCGTCCGGTGGCTAATAGTGCCAGTTCTGTGTTGGTTGACGAGGTACCTCGTTTTCCCAATGTACCTCTCGTGTCTGGCCGTGCCAATTCTTACTCCCAAGTCTTTCATCATGAACAGCGATGCTCCCCCGATGTGTCTCCACCTTGACGTGGTGGGGGAGCTTGCGTGTCCCATAGACCCCATTTGCTTGCCGATGGGTGAAAAATTACATATCGGACAGCTTATGGGATAGGGACCAGACTAAGAGAGACACAACCTGCTGCTCTGCAGGCATAGACTGAGGATAGCAGTCAAAATTTAAATGAGGTGCACAAAGGCAGAATTTCTTGGTCCGGACAAAACTATTAAGGCTCCCTGTCGAGGGCTGTGGCTGAACGCCTCTAAGCCACAAACCCTCGGATCTTAGAGCCAGGCTGATACCCGTCTACCGGAAAATAGAAACATGATACTGAGCAAGCTACATGCTCAGGTCTGATACATGTTCGAAGGCTCCCAGCTGGGGGATATGAGAGTTTCCCGGATGAAGGGGCCTGGCCGTTTCCCGTTCACTGCTGCACGAAGGTAAGGTGCTGAGCCGGCAGCACATGTAGCCTACCTCGTGAGCGAGTACAAAAAAGTCAGAAAAGTGCCCCAGTCGAAGGGTTACGGAACCTGTCTGTATCTAACTCATAGAGAGTGTAGACAAAAGTGGAATAATGTCTCATCAACGCGAAATGGAACGCACGGCGAGCGAACCTATTGCGTGGTCTGAGAAGTCACAAGCAAAAGCTTACCGAGTGGATGTCACTCGCAGTCTGACCGCTCCTGGTGTGTGATTGAGCGATCAGTGGCAAGTGGGATGCCCAACACATGGAAGTGAGGAACTAAAGCAGCCATGAGCAGGACGTGGAAACTCCTTGGGTGAGCCCAGTCTCAGAGCAATATGTGCCGGCTCTGCAATTATGGAAGCCTCCTTGGATAGCAAGATAATGCCAATGGTCTGCCCCTGCCTTCCCTTGAGGGCAGACCACGATATCGTTGATCGTTCTATCTTGACCAGCTGAGATGTGGGTGACATTACAACAGTCTAACGTGTCTCGAAACCAGAGGAAGGCTAACCTCACTAAAAAATGCCCGCCGGAAGTCGGAAGTGTCGTCCTACGGGTGGCAAACTAAAAATTGACACTACGCATTTACGTCCGAGTGAAATGTCTCGTCCGAATGTCTCCCGTGCTAGGAACAGCTCTGACTACCTAGTTTCCGAATGCCGCTCTTGTTCGGAACAGCTCTGACTAGGTAGTTTTCCGAATGTCCGCCGTGCCTGGAACAGCTCTGATGGGTACAGGGACAAGCACATGTCCGAAAACTCGCTTAGTGGAAACCAACCGCAGAGCTGACTGGTTTGTGCAGGAACGGCCCAGGGCGAGCGAAATACCCAATATATTGAAGTGAGGAATTAAAACAGCCATGAGCAGGACGTGACGATTCCCTCGGTAAACCCAGCACCAGAGCGTTATGTGCCGGCTCTGCAATTATGGAAGCCACCCAGGATGGCGGAAAATGCTATGGACTGTCCCTGCCTTCACTTGAGGGATGACCGTGTAGTCTTCGACTGTTCCAACTAGACCAGCTGAGATGTGGACGGTACCACAAAAGTGAGAGTCTCCCAGGATTGCTAACCTGGTCAAAAATGCACGCTAAAAGTCGGATGTGTTGGCCTGAGGGTTTCGACCCGAGGGTGCCTAACCAGACACACCGCAATCACATCTGAAAAAATCACTCCGGATGAACGCAAAGAAGAAGAAGAAGAAGAACAGCGATGTAGAATCACTGACGTCAAAGTCCTCTGTTCTCGCCATATCTTTACGGACGTTAATAACATCAGCGCGATCCATGAGCTGGCCATCTGCAGGGGTGTATCAGCTCGTTCATTTCCCTCGACTCCCGCATGTCCCGGGACGAAGATGACGGTGACTTTGCGGACAACGGACTTCCGCAGCGTATCAGTCCACTGGTGACGTACAGACCCAGCTTCGAACTTCCGAATCATGCTCATTGAATCACTTAGTACACACACGTTAGTATAAGGCTGTGACTCTAGCCAAATGAAAGCCTGTGTAACTGCCATCACCTTCATCGTCATGCTGCTCGTGGTCATAGGGTGGGCACCACTGGATCCTTGAACGGTTCGGCACGCTGAAGTCATTCTGGACATAGTCGCAGATTCTACCAACGAGTGATGCTGAACGGTGTCTGTTCCTGCCAATGAAACGGATATATCAAAGTAGTCCCCTATGCTGGTCCCAGGTCGGCCAGATTGCCTTATCAACAAGTGTGGGATGGCCAAGCGACCTGAGACTGGGTGGGGAAAAAACAACCAGTGAACACAAGAGAACATTCTGATTCGAATAATCAGAGCTGCAGGACACTTGTCATCTTTTTCATTGGATATAATGATATATTGCTCAGCAAAGGAGGACCTCCTGAAAGGTTGATGGACCCATGTCTCGGATTCACTAGGACACAGAGCTCACGTGCATAAGAGTACTCTTTGAATTTCAGTCCCTGAAGAATGGGGATCATGATGTGTTATAAATTCAAATTCCAGTGGATATTATATGTGTAGAACACAGTTGAGTGATTATTATTTCTGTCCCCGGATAACAGGGACATTAACTGCCAATCATTGAAGAGGAATAATGAACTGTACAACTGGAAAGGAAAGGAAAGTATAACTCTAAATAATTAGTTTAGTATTATGTATTGAATGTATATTATTGGTTGATTATCCTGACACCATCTCATTATATTTTTTTTCAATATGAGATTTGTAAATGGTGTGGGAAACAATTGGTATTCATTGGTTTGTTTTTAGTTGAGTGTGATGATTGTTTTAGGAAACATGGGTTTACCACATGTTATTGTGTTTATGGTATTACATACCATTTCATGTGAATGTGTACCTATGTCATATTTCATCCCATGCATATTCCAGAAGCTTAATGTGGTCATTACACTTGCAGAAATGTTACTTCAGATCTTGAATGAATTCCTGCTGAACTGTTTGTCCAAATGTTGATGCTTACGCCAATTGCTTGTTGATGTTTGTTCAACAATTGTTGTTTTATATGTTCTCTGACGCTATATCAAATATAAAGGTGATTGAGTGGGAGGGGATGCCTACACCTAGATACCATTGTCTAAAAGAGTGAAGTGTTTTTCCTCCTGGTCTCTGCTGTAAACATCCCTGATCACCTTGCCTTATAGAAGTGAGTAAGAATCTAAATCCATCCCATCTGGTATCCCCTAGACAAATAAAGCAAATATTCTCATATATTTGGAGATCCATTACAGGCAACCCTCATTGTGGAGGCGGCACCTGATTGATTGAAACCACACAAAACCGGGTTCCTCCAAAGAACACAAGCAAAAATAGTTAAGTGAATTTAATGCGGACACAAGGAATAACCCTCTAGAGCAGTGTTTCCCAACGTGGGGCCCACGCCCCACAGGGGGGCAATTTGACTGTTAAGGGGGGGGGGCAATTCGAAAATGGAAGAAATCGGCTGGATATAACAAAACGGGGAG
The DNA here is from genome assembly GCA_963921405.1 of Cepaea hortensis. Lineage (NCBI taxonomy): Eukaryota > Metazoa > Mollusca > Gastropoda > Stylommatophora > Helicidae > Cepaea > Cepaea hortensis. The sequence continues at coordinate 381,123,409 of OY992876.1, read as the reverse complement.
ACTTGAGACTGAAGTTAACTAAATTGGAACCTGACATAAGATCTCTTTGCAGCAAGCATCAAGCGCAAGGATCTCACTAAATTTAAATAATAAATAATTACTAATAATTAAAATAATATAGAACAATCTTTCAGTAAAATTATTTTGTACTTGAATTTCAGTTCTCCATTATATGTTTTGAAAACTTACTTACTGTGTTTGCTCAATAATTACCTAGTGATTTCTTCCTAAAACCTATCATTCAAGTTTCGTTAGTGAACATTTCAATTTTTGAATATTAAAAATAATGTATATGTTGAGGGGGGGGGGGCATGGGGCGGGGGAGGGGGGCAATATGAATTTTAGAAAGGCTTAAGTGGGGCATGGTACAAAAAAGGTTGGGAAACACTGCTCTAGGGAAAAGAAACAACACATTAAAAGAGTTAAGGAAAACAAAAAGAGAAAAAGATGAGAGAAATCAAGCATGAGTGGTGTGAACTATGTAAAAATAATTCTGTGGCGTGGACGAAAAAAATGGTCACGTTTGGTTACGAAGTGTTAATGCGTGTCTATGCTAAATTCCGAACATTAACAAAATAAAATGAATTCTGGAAGATTGGGCTCGTTACGAGCAATTCATCGCATTTCCGTGCATGGATTACTAGCATAACCAAGCATGGGGTACGCCGTTAGTTTAAGAAACCCACATTTAAGTAATCTCAGAAACTTTCAAGAAGATATTTCATTGATTGAGTCAAATAATAATCAGAAATTTATTGACATTCTTTATTTGATTTCCACGAAAGTTGTCGATAAGCGCCGCAATTCATACAGTTGGACAGGATTTATTTTATTCCGTTGCTTGAAAAATATTTTTTGAAATATAATTCGTTTCGTGAGCTCCACTGCATATTGGATGTCATAAAAGAACATATGAAAGCGCTAATGAAACAGAGTAATTAGTAGCAGACAGTAAAGATGAGTGTGGCACGTCACAAAAAGAAATAAGCTTGAAAACTTTGTGACAGCGGACAAACTTCATGGCAAAAGAGTAGAGAGTACACAGATGAATAACTAGATGATTTGGATGGAGTTCTCAGTCCCGTTACCCAAACCCAACAACTAGTTGGGTGTGCAAGACTGATAGTGAACCTAGACATCTGCCGAGCGGGGTGTGCACTTCAGGTAGTGAACCTAGACATCTGCCGAGCGGGGTGTGTAAGTCTGATAGTGAACCTAGACATCTGGCGAGCCGGGTGTGCAAGTCTGGTAGTGAACCTAGACATCTGGCGAACGGGGTGTGCAAGTCTGGTAGTGAAGGTTCACATCTGCCGATCTGCCGAGCGGGGTGTGCAAGTCTGATAGTGAACCTAGACATCTGGTGAGCGGGGTGTGTAAGTCTGGTAGTGACCCTAGACATCTGGCGAGCGGCGTGTGCAAGTCTGATAGTGAACCTAGATATCTGGCGAGCGGGGTGTGCAAGTCTGATAGTGAACCTAGACATCTGCCGAGCGGGGTGTGTAAGTCTGATAGTGAACCTAGACATCTGGCGAGCGGGGTGTGCAAGTCTGGCAGTGAACCTAGACATCTGGTGAGCGAGGATTACAAGTCTTGTAGTGAAGGTTTACATCTGCCGAGCGGGGTGTGCAAGTCTGATAGTGAACCTAGACATCTGGCAAGCGGGGTGTGCAAGTCTGGCAGTGAACCTAGGCATCTGGCGAGAGGGGTGTGAAGATTGAATCAGATCATGATTAAATATAGCATGTACTGACTGGCTGGATTCAGTCTTACTTGGTAATGGGCTGTATGTATTCTCATGTGAACATACTACACCACCAGGCCGAGAAGGATACATAGGCAGGCAAGTAGAGATCTAGTTTACAACACCAGACCGAGATGGATACACGGGCAGACAAGTAGAGATCCAGTTTACAACACCAGGCCGAGATGGATATACGGGCAGACAAGTAGAGATCCAGTTTACAACACCAGACCGAGATGGATACACGGGCAGACAAGTAGAGATCCAGTTTACAACATCGGGCCGAGATGGATACACGGGCAGACAAGTAGAGATCCAGTTTACAACACCGGACCGAGATGGACATATGGGCAGACAAGTAGAGATCTAGTTTACAACACCAGGCCGAGATGATACACGGGCAGACAAGTAGAGATCCAGTTTACAACATCAGGCCGAGATGGATACACGGGCAGACAAGTAGAGATCCAGTTTACAACATCAGGCCGAGATGGATATACGGGCAGACAAGTAGAGATCCAGTTTACAACACCAGACCGAGATGGATACACGGGCAGACAAGTAGAGATCCAGTTTACAACATCGGGCCGAGATGGATACACGGGCAGACAAGTAGAGATCCAGTTTACAACACCGGACCGAGATGGACATATGGGCAGACAAGTAGAGATCTAGTTTACAACACCAGGCCGAGATGATACACGGGCAGACAAGTAGAGATCCAGTTTACAACATCAGGCCGAGATGGATACACGGGCAGACAAGTAGAGATCCAGTTTACACCACCAGGCCGAGATGGACATATGGGCAGACAAGTAGAGATCCAGTTTACAACACCAGGCCGAGATGGATACACGGGCAGACAAGTATAGATCAAGTTTACAACACCAGGCCGAGATGGATACACTGGCAGACAAGTAGAGATCCAGTTTACACCACCAGGCCGAGATGGATACACGGGCAGACAAGTAGAGATCCAGTTTACAACATCAGGCCGAGATGGATACACGGGCAGGCAAGTAGAGATCTAGTTTACAACACCAGGCCGAGATGGATACACGGGCAGACACGTAGAGATCCAGTTTACAACACCAGGCCGAGAAGGATACACGGGCAGACAAGAAGTAGTCCAGTTTACAGAAATTATGAAATAATATAGACGTGAAAATCACAATGATAAAATTAATGCAAAATGGGAATATGTAAACGCCAGTTTACAGATCGCAAATACCACCTTGCCAGTGAAGGTAAATAAGAAAAAGCAATTATGGATAACCGATGCAATCTTGAGCAAAATGACTCAAAGAAAGAAAAAAGCAAAGAACACCCCAGAGTATATATTAATAGACAGAGAAGTTTAGTTTAGTTAGTTTATTCGACGGATAAACATCACGGTACAAGGGTGTAACCAATAAGTGCTCCGTTCCACTCCTAACTCAAGCCTGAAATACTTCGGGTTGATGTGTAACTCGAAATGTCAATTTAGACAGAGAAATAAGTCACATGTGAAGAGTTGCCAAAGAAGAGTGGTTGCTGAAAAAATGCAAAGAAATACAGGATCTAGAAACAAAACACAACTCGAAAGAATTGCATGAAAATAAAAGATGTACAATGAAGAAAAATAATATAACGGGACATGGTTGTATCAGAGGGGAAAATTGAGAAATTATAACAGGTAATACCGACATAATAATAAGATGGACAGAGTACACAGAAGAGTTATTCTGGGACAGCAGGGTCAATAAACCACCATTGTATAACACTCAAGATGGACCAAACATATTAAAGGCTGAAGTAGAGAAGATTATTTAAAAGATGAAAGAAGGAAAGGCTGCATGTCCTGACAAGATAACAACAGAGATGATAAAATCCTGATTCAGCTTTGGCATTGATACTTTCACAGAATTATATATATATATATAACTGGTTACATACCCAAGGATTTGAAAACATCAATTTTCATCATACCATACTACCCAAGGAGCCAAGAGCTGTTGTGAGCATTACAAAACTATTCGCTTAATGATCCAAATAACTAAGATACTAACCAAGGCCATACAAGAAATACATAAAAAATAAAATAGACGGGGAAGTAGCCGAAGATCAATTTGGGTTCCACAAAAAAAAAGCGGCACTAGAGAAGCAATAATCTGTTTGAGGAAGTTAATTTAAGAATATATACAACTTCATATATATATATATATATATATCCTGTCTTTTCAGGACGGAACCAGATCGCAGACACCATGACCAGATACCCAGCCCTACTGCATGATAGACCGGGAAGGTGGACGGTTCAGCCAGCACTTGTTAGGACCCAGACATAGGTCATCTTCGGCAGTGGATCCTGGCCTGTGAGGGTGTCGGCCGTATCATGGCGACACCGGCCAATGCTGAGTACACATGGGTAAAGTGTACCCACTGGTGGTAAGTCTGAGTCACGCTATCCACACATAGTGTTGTCTTTGGCAGGTTCTACCTTGTGAGAGACCTAACTGACGGGACCAGAGAGAGATGACTTGGTGAGGGTGGTAGCATTGCTAGCTTACATGCGTGATGTGAGGTGACGCTTCTACACAGCACCACGTCGCAGCGAAGTCTCAACTACACCAAAGTGCAGTCCCCGTCGTCGACCTCTAAGTATATATATATATATATATATATATATATATATATATATATATATATATATATATATATATATATATATATATATATATATATATATATATATATAATTCCACATATGCTTTACAGGACATCACTGTCAACACCAGCATTTTACCGCTGTTGATTTCTTGGCAAGACTACGCTCAGTAGTTTGCCATTGCTTCCTGAGCGGCAGGCTCACTTATCCCGTAAGTCGCCAACTCGACGAGAACCGCTATCAATTCTCGCGCGCTGCGAGACCCTACGTGGATAAACGGGATTACAGAGAAAGTCGTTTAACCCCTCGGCCAGAGAGACCAGCATATATATATATATATATATATATATATATATATATATATATATATATATATATATATATATATATATATATATATATATATATATATATATATATATTGTGTCTGGACTTAGTCAAATATGACTGAGCTACCGTTTAACAGTAGACGGTACTACCTGCTTTCTGTTAGCGCCGAACGTTGGGCGGCACCCACATTGTGCCAACGGCTTCGGGCGGAAGAGCGCAATTGGGAGGGTACAAGCCTTACCCGGGTGCGAGGAAATGCAACCAAAAGACAAAGTGTCATGGCAGGGCAGACCAGGCCTAAACCTTGGTTGCGGCTAGTCTAGGATCGAAGCTCCGACATGCGGACAATTAGAGCATTGCTTTGCTGATCCGGCAGCTTCTGAAGCTTGTCTTGTTCCAGATGTAGGGGTGTTACCTTTCCTCTGGAGTGAACTAGGCAGGCCGAGAGAGGGATCATGCTGCATGGGCAACACACGATCTCTATTTTTTAGCCCAGGCTTTGTGCTATGGAGAGGCAATAACTCCATCCCTTACAAACTATCGTCTGTCAAGACGGCAAGGTGCCAAAGATATATATATATATATATATATATATATATATATATATATATATATATATATATATATATATATATATATATATATATATATATATATCCATCCATCATGTGCCATGCCGGTAAGCGTGGGCTGTCATGTTCTGCCATCTCACTCGATCACCAGAGTCGTGGATCAGCTCAGTGTTTCTGTCTCGACCATGTCACGTGGCCAAGCCATCCAGGTATTTGCTTCTAGGTTTTCCTCTTGGTCTGTTCCCTTCGATCTTACCAGTTGTCACCAAGTTCTCCAATTCATTTCTTCTCATAACATGCCCAAAAAATTTTGACTGTCTGCTCTAATATCTCTAAACAGTTTACGATCTTCATTTGTTTCTTGAAGGACTTGTTCATTGGTCTTTCTGGCTGTCCATGATATTCTTTGCATTTTCCCCAGAAACCACATTTCTACAGCCATCAGATGTTTTTCAGCTTGACTGCTCATTGTCCAAGCTTCACATCCATATAAGAGTACAGGTTCTATGTAGCACCCCAACACTCTCTCGTTTCAATTGACATCTTTTTATTGGTCAGTATGTTTTTCATCTTGCTAAAGGCATTCAATTCAGAGGTACGAAGCAGCTATGCTAACAAAGAAAGTGTATCGAGCAATGCGAATATTAAAAACAACATTGAAGAAAATTGGAATTTCCTAAAAAATACCTTGCTAAATGCTGCAACAAACACAGTCGGCTACGTACAAAGACAGAAGAAGAAGTGGCTAAGCGATAACACCTGGACGAAGATACAAGAAAGAAAACAAGCAAAACTAACACTTCTTTCTGCAAAAGACACATCTACATATGATACCCATAAGCAAAAATACTCTATGTTGGATAAAGAGGTGAAATCAAGCGCACGAAAAGACAAACAGAACTTTATTCACAGCCTGGCCTCCGAAGCCGAAGCAGCTGCCAGAACTGGAAACAACAGAGCCGTATTCCATATCATGAAGCAACTATGCAATCACTCACCTACACCAAATATACCCATCAAAGACAAACAAGGCAATCAATTGTTATCCGATGACCTTCAAAAGCAACGATGGGCAGAACATTTCAAAGAAATATTAAATAGACCGCAGCCTGACACTGTCCCGAACCTGGATGGAGAAATTACTATGCCCCCACTAGATGCCTCCTGCGAGTCATTCACCACGGAAGAGATTAAAGCAGCCATCAAAAAATTGAAGAACAACAAAGCTGTTGGTGAAGATGAAATCTCGGGAGAAATGCTCAAAGCAGCAGATGAGAACACCTTACAACGTTTGTTACAGCTGATCAATGAAATCTGGCAAAGCGAATCCCCACCACAACAGTGGAAAGATGGTGTAATTTTCAAACTGCCTAAAAAGGGCGATATGTCTGATTGCAATAATTGGCGGGGTATCACTCTATTGTCAGTACCAGGAAAACTTTTTTGTAGCATGTTACTTGAGAGATTGAAAAAGGCGATAGATGAAAGGCTCAGAGAAGAACAAGCAGGCTTCAGACCAAAACGGTCATGCATAGACCACATTTTCACCCTCAGAATAATCATTGAAGACTCCGTAGAATTCCAGTCGAAATTAATCACCAACTTTGTCGACTTTCAGAAAGCCTTCGACAGTATCCACCGTCCTTCACTTTGGAATCTACTTAACATCTATGGTTTTCCTACCAAATATACCAACGTCATAAAATCTTTCTACAAAGAAACACGTTGCTGCGTAAGAACAGAAACAGGCAACTCTGACTGGTTCTCAGTCGAAACAGGAGTGAAACAGGGTTGTGTCTTATCACCGATGCTTTTTGGAATAGCTATCGATTGGGTCATGCGCAAATGCACAAACAACACAAATATGGGTATCCATTGGGTTGACAAAATTCTAGAAGACCTGGACTTTGCCGACGACATAGTGCTTTTGAGTTCAACACACCCGGATGCCCAAGAGAAAATAAACCACCTCCAAAATGTTTCAGGGCAAATTGGTCTCCAAATTAACACCACAAAAACAAAGACTATTGATCTTACCAACAGTTCAGATGACACCAAATTGAACAGCTACGTTCTTGAAAAAGTCAACAGCTTTACATACCTAGGAAGCAAAATGACATCTACAGGGGACTCAACACCAGAAATATCATCTAGAATCGCACTGGCATCTAGTGCCTTCAATAAACTGTCAAACATCTGGAAGTCAAAGACACTCAGCAAACACACAAACTTAAAATCTTCAACTCTTGTGTGATTCCAGTATTAACGTATGGATGTGAAAGTTGGAAATCAACGGTAGCTTTAGATAAAAAATTAGACAATTTCGAGAACAAATGTCTTAGAAGACGTCTAAACATCCACTGGACAGACTTCAGAACCAATTCGCAAATAAGACAAGAGACTAAGCAAGATACAGTATCCAATTTCATAAGAAGACGCCGTTGGAACTACATCGGCCATGTACTCAGAATGGACAAGTCAAGACTCCCCTACCAAGCCCTCATATGGTCACCAGTAGGGAAAAGAAAACGGGGAAGACCAAGAGAGACCCTGCGTAGAACCATCATTAGAGAAGGCTCATTCAATGGCCAAGTAAATATCCAAGATCTACAACAGGTAGCAGCGAACCGCCAAGCATGGAGAGACAGGACTTCTGCCCTATGCGCCGCCTTAGGCTCAAGAGGAAAGACTAACTAACTAAAGGCTACCTTTGCCATGGCGATTCTTATTCTAATCTCTTCAAGGCATCTCCCATCAGATGTTATTACTGTTCCGAGATAATTGTACCTATTCACTTGTTGAAGAATATTCCCATTTACTTGTATATTACATTGTGGTATTTCGTTCTTCCTAGTGACGACCATAATCTGTGTCTTTTTACAATTTAATTCTAACCCCAGTTGTTCACTGTTTGTAACAACCGCATCTACTAAATGTTGCAGATCCTCTTCATTGTCTGCAATCAAGACTGTATCATCTGCATATCTAATGTTATTGATGCATCGTCCCCCAATGCTGATTCCTTCCATATCTTCAATATTTCTGAAAATACTTTCACTGTACAGGGAAAACAGATCTGGAAGCATTACACATCCCTGTCTCAAACCTTTCTTATTAGGCTGATATTGGCCTACTTCATTATCAACTCTTATGGCAGCTTGTTGTTTCCAATATATGTTTTTTTACAAGTCTCAGGTGTTTTCCATCAATTTGTAGATCTTTAAGCATCCTTATCATGTCGACATGTCTCACTTTATCGAAAGCTTTTGTGTAGTCAATAAAGTAAAGGTGTAGATCTTTTTTTACTTCTACAGATCGTTCGATTACGGCTCTCAGTAAATACACAGCATTTACTGTACCCTTTCCTTCTACAAACCCACATTGTTCTTCTCCTATTTCAGGTTGTATTTTCCTCCTAACTCTTTGCATGATAATTCTTAGCAAAATCTTCGTGATGTGACACATTATACTAATTGTTCGATGTTGATCACATTCCAAGGCTCCTGATTTCTTTGGGATTGCAATAAATACAGAGTTACATAATTCATGAGGTATATTTCCAGTATCATATATTGTATTAAGCAGACTGGTAACTTTATCTATTCCATATTCTTCTAAAGCATTAATCATTTCTGTTGTGACGCTGTCTAAACCGGGGGTCTTGCCAGATTTCATATGGTTAAGAGCATTCTGAACCTCCATCTTCAAAATTGCTGGTCCTTCTTTATTATTTTGAACATCGTAGTGTTCGTCTCTGTTGTCGTCATAAAGGTTTTTCACGTAATCTGACCATACATGTAAGATCTGATCTTTTTCTATTATGACTCTTCCATCTTTTGTCTTTAGGCAACCTGCTGATGTACGTGTTCTTTGATTAGTAAGCTCCTGGATTATTTTGTGCATTAGTTTCGCATTTTTACTGTTGTTTTGCTTTTCAATTTCTCCGCAATTTTTCTCAAACCATGTTTCTTTTGCCTCCCTACATAAGGTTCTGACTTTTCTGTGAATTTCTTCATATTTGGCAGAATTATTTTTGTTCTGTCTTCTTGTTTCCATTAGTTGTAAAATTTCTTCAGTCATCCATGTCTTATGGCCCACTTTCTTTAATTTTGAAATAGTTTTTTCTTCTGAATAACTGATTGAATTCTTCAGCATTTCCCATTGATCAACTACATCTTGAAATATGATCTCTAGATCAGACAATAAATCAAATTTGTTCTTTACTTCTATGTTAAAATTATCTTGTATTTCTTTGTCAGTTTTCAATTTGCACAAGTCATATTTAGGGTTTCCTGCTATATACTTGACTTTCTTTAACTTTACCCTCAATGTGCCTGTAATTAATCTGTGATCACTGTAATAGTCTGCATTTGGAACTGTTTTTACGACTGGTACCGCATTTCGAAACCTTCTGTTAATCAGGATGTAATATATATATATATATATATATATATATATATATATATATATATATATATATATATATATATATATATATATATATATTTCCAATTCCAATTCCAATTTTCAAAACAAAAATTCCAAATTCGGCCTCGTTCAACCTGCTTCCTCAGCGTCGGTTATTGTTGAGGTCCATGGTTTTTTGTGGGTTCATTCACCTTAATTCTTGTCTTGTGAGTCCTATCTCGGACTGATTATGTTGGTTTGTGTCTTTGACGTCTGCTGGGGGATCGGTCGGCGGCTATCCTTTGTGCTCGTCTGTTCTTGTGGTTTTCTTTGTTGGTGCAGGCTCCTGGCTCGTCTGGCTTGACTGGTTGCAGTCCTTATAAGGACTTTTTATTTAGCATTTTTGCCACCTGTTCTGTGTATTGCCCGCAGAAGCTTTTCGATGCTATTTACCTCCTTGCACTTTCTTTCTCTTTCGTCAACGCTGTCAACTGTTCCACTTCTCGCTTGATGTTTTGCTGGATCTCCTTTATTTCCGCCAGTAGATTCTCGTTGTCGCTGGTCGGGTTAGGCGTCAGCAGTGCATTGACTTGTTTCTTTAACTCGTCGATCTGGCTTTGTAGTTGAGCTCTTTCATCTTGCGAGATGCTCGTGGCTGTCTCTCACCACCGCATTGCTTCCTTATATGGCGTCTTTGTGGTGATGGCGAGCTTTAAGACGTCTCTGTGTCTTTGCAGGTACGGACAGCCCAGGTATCTTGCTCCATGTTTGCCGAGGCAGTTGGCGCACTTTCTTTTGTTGTTGGGTGCTCGGAAGTCCGTGTCCAGCTTAGCCAGCGGACACTCCTTGAAGGCGTGATGATCGGCGTAGATCTATCTATCTAATCTATCTATTTATATCTAAACTATCCATCCATCCATCCATCCATCCATCCATTCATCCATCCATCCATCCGTCCGTCCGTCCATCTATCTGTCTGTCTGTCTCTGTCTGTCTGTCTGTCTGTCTGTCTGTCTGTCTGTCTGTCTGTCTGTCTGTCTGTCTGTCTGTCTGAGAGAGAGAGAGAGAGAGAGAGAGAGAGAGAGAGAGAGAGAGAGAGAGAGTGAGGGGGGGGGAGAGAGAGTTGAATTGCATCACTATTTTTGAAGTTACAAAATGTATATGTACAATTTTTCTCCATTTTCTTTACAGTTTTGCGACAATGCTCACGACAATCGTCACTGTATGTGTGTGTAAAGTGTGGGAGTTTGATCATAATAGTAGATTGGGGGATGGGGGATGTGTGTGTGAGTGGGCTCAGGATGTGTGGGTTGGCGGGGTGGGATTGTGTGGGTGGGTGAGGGATTTGTGTGTGGGTACGTGCGGGATGTATGGGTTGGCGGGGAGATGCGTGTGGGTAGGGATGCGTGTTTGGCTAGGTGGTTGTGGGTGAGTGGGTGGAGGAGGATATGTTGATGGATGATTGATAGTGGGTTATGGGGTGGGGGATATATGTGGGTGTGGGGATATGTGGTGGGTGGGAGATGTGTGCTGGTGGGGTGGTTGTGGGTTTGGGGATGTGTGTGTTGGTGAGGGATGTGTATGGGTGTGGGATGTTTGAGTGGATGGGTGGGGAGTGTGTGTGTGGGTGAGAGATGTGTGGGTGAATGTGTGTGGGGGATGTGTGTGGGTTGGGGGAGATGTGCGTGATAGGTGTGGGTGATGGATTTGGGGATGTGTGTGTGGGTAGGGGATATGTCTGGCTGGGTGGGGGTGTGTGTGGCTGGATGGAGGATGTATGTGTGGGTAGTGAGGGTGATTGTAGTTGGGGGTATGTGTGGGTTTGGGGATGTGTGTGTGGGTGAGGGATGTGTATGGGTGTGGGATGTTTGAGTGGATGGGTGGGGAGTGTGTGTGTGGGTGAGAGATGTGTGGGTGAATGTGTGTGGGGGATGTGTGTGGGTTGGGGGAGATGTGCGTGATAGGTGTGGGTGATGGATTTGGGGATGTGTGTGTGGGTAGGGGATATGTCTGGCTGGGTGGGGGTGTGTGTGGCTGGGTGGAGGATGTATGTGGCAACAAGTCGTGTCAACATGACAGGCAACAAGTCGTGTCCTTCAACAACTGTCTATCAAGACCCACACTGCTTAATATTGGTGTGCCTCAGGGCTCAATACTAGGTCCGCTGCTTTTTGCAGTTTATATTAATGATCTTCCTTTATATATCAATACAACTTGTGATCTATTTGCAGACGACTGTACTATATATACTAGTCAAGAAAACCGTAGTGAATTAGAGAATTCTTTACAAAAGGAACTTGATAATCTTACTAGATGGAGCAATGAAAACCGCATGCAAATTAACATCGACAAAACCAAATCCATGCTAATAACGACCAGACAAAAACTACAGACACTAGCCATAACTGGATCACCGCTCGAACTCCGCATGGGCACGTTACCCATAGTTAATGTGACTGAACATAAAACACTAGGGCTTTTAATAGACAGCCATTTGAACTGGAGCTCTCATGTTCACGCTCTTACCAAGAAAATAGCACAAAAAGTTTACCAACTTGCTAAAATTCAGCACTTCCTGGACGAAAGCACACGAAAAATATTCTATACATGCTATATCCAATCACATCTCGATTACTGTTCCACAGTTTGGGATGGTTGCCCTAAATCTAATTTAAAACGACTATGTTCTCTACAAAACCGAGCTATTCGTCTGGTTTCTGGCATAAAGCACGTTGAAAGTAATAATTTGTACAGTCATCTAAGACTTCTACCACTACAAAAGCGCTTCCTTTTCAACAAAGCCAAATTAGTGAATAAAATTATATCTCAAAATACCCCAGAGTATCTTCTGCCGCTGATTCAATCTAATGCAATGAACAGCAAGCGCCTAAATTTGTTACATGTCTCAAAGCCTAGATTGAACCTATACAAAACATGTTTCGCCTATTCTGGTGCTCACTTATGGAATGATCTGCCTCCAGATCTGAAAACTCCAATGAGTCCCTACACATTTAACCGAAAACTCTTTCAATACTTAATCCATACCGACTATATGCCACCATAATTCATTTACTGGTATAATTGTTCAGTATAATTGTTCATTATAATTGTTTAACTATAATTGTTCACTATATATGTGTGTGCGTGTGGGAGCGAGAGAGAGAGAGAGAGAGAGAGAGAGAGAGAGAGAGAGAGAGAGAGAGAGAGAGAGAGAAGTGGGTGTTAGAGAGAGGGAGAGAGTGGATGCGTGTGTGCGCACGTGCATGCGTGTGTGTGGAGAGAGTGATTGAGCGAGAAATGGTGGGGGAATGTGTCAGTGCATGCATTCGTACGTGTATGTGTGAGAGTGAGTGAGGGAATGTAGGCGTGCGTGCGTTCATGTGCATGCGTTCATGTGTATGTGTATGTGTGAGAGAGTGTGATTGAGAGAGAGAGTGTGTGTGTGTGTGTGTGTGAAGGATTGTGTGTTAGAGAGTTAGACAGTGGGAGAGTTGATGTGTTAGTGTATGTGTGTGAGCGCGTGCATGCGTGTGAGTGTGTGTATATGAAAGAATACAGAGAGAGAGAGAGAGAGAGAGAGAGAGAGAGAGAGAGAGAGAGAGAGAGAGAGAGAGAGCTGAGCAGATGCATGTCATGTAACACGCATGTTATGTAACACGCGAATCCATATGTTTGTGTATTCTCATCTGTCATATTATCAGTTAAATACCATTTGATTTTATCATGCATAATATAAACTAATGTTCATTACTGTAGTTTGAGTGAGAGAGTCAGTGAGTGTGAATGAGAGACAGAACGAGTGAGCGTGAGAGTGAATGAGTGAGCGGGAGAGTGAATGAGTGAGCGGGAGAGTGAATGAGTGAGCGGGAAAGTGAATGAGTGAGCGGGAAAGTGAATGAGTGAGCGGGAGAGTGAATGAGCGGGAGAGTGAATGAATGAGCGGAAGAGTGAATGTGTGAGCGTGAGAGTGAGTGAGTGTGTGTGTGTGTGTGTGTGTGAGAGAGAGAGAGAGAGAGAGAGAGAGAGAGAGAGAGAGAAAGAGAGAGAGAGAGAGAGAGCATCACTATTTTTACGTCACATACATTTTATGTACACATTTTTCTCCATGTTTAACATTTTTATGAGACTGCTCATGACAAGTGTCAGTGTATATGTGTGAGTAAAGTGTGAGAGTTTCTTCATACTAGTTTCAATACTATCGTGAGACATTTTGTATGTGTCTAGATGTGAGGAAGTGTGAGTGTATGTGGGGGATATGTGTGGGTAGTGGGTGTGTGTGTGGGGGGTGTGTGGGTGGGGTGTGTGTGGGTGGGGGTATGCATTTGGATGGGTTGGGGTGTGTTGGTTTTGGTGGGTAGTGGTATTTGTGGGTGTTGGTGGGATGTGTGGATGGATGTGTGGGGGTGAAAGTAGGGGTGTTGGAATGGGTGTGGGGGATGTGTGTATGGGTGGAGGATATGTGTATGGGACGGATGCAGGGGATGTGTGTTTATGTGGGTGGAGATGTGTGGACGGTTTGAGGAAGTATGTGTAGGAGGCGGGGTTGTGTGGGTAGGGGATTGTGTTGGGTGGATTGGGGATGCAAGGGCGGGTGGGGAGAAGTGTATGGTGTGTGGGTTTGAGATATTTGTGCGGTGTGTTGGTGGGGGATGTGTGAATGATGTGTGGGTGGAGGGTATGTTTGTGGAGGTATGGGTGGAGGATAGTGTGTGGTGTGGGGGATGTGTGTGATGGGTGCGGGGAATGTGCGTATGAATGGGGTATATGTATGGGTGAGTAGGGGATTGTGGTGGTTGGGGGAAGTATGTGGGGGAGTGTTGGTGGGAGATGTGTGTGTTTGGATGGGGAATGTGTGGGTGGGGGTGTGTGAGTGAGTGGCTTAGGGATGTGTAAGTGGGTGAGGGAGTTGTATGTGTCGGGGTGGGATGTGTGAGTGGGTGGAGGATGTGTGTGGGGTAGGGGTATTGTGATCGAGAGATGTTTGGTTGGGGGGGGGGGTGTGGGTGCGTAGTGGAGAATGTATGCGTGAGTGAGTGTGTGTTGGTGGACGGGTAGGGAATGCGTGTGTGGGTGGGGAGAGGTGTGTGGTGTGTTGGTTGGGGATATTGTGTGGGTGAGGTATGTGTGTGTGGGTGGGGGATTTTTGTGTTTTGTTTTGTTTTTGTGTTGTGTGAGTGGGGGTATGTGGGGTGGATGGGTAAGGGTATCTGTGTGGGTGTGGGTGGGAATATTGTGTGGTATCTGGGTGGGGGATATGTGTGTGGTGTGTAAGTGGGGATGTGTTGGTGAGGGATATGTGTGTGTGTGGTGCGTGGGTTGGGAATAGTGCATGATAGGAGGTGTATGTGATGTGCGGGTGGGGGATTAGGTTAAGGCATGTGTGGGTGGGTGGAAGTTGTATGTGTGGGTGGTGGGGTGTGTGTTAGTGGATTGGGGATGTATGGGTGGTTAGAGAGATGTGTGTGTGTGGGGTGGGGGTAGGGACATGTCAGTTGGTGGGGATGTGTGTGTATGGTTTGGGAATGTGTGAGTGGATGTGCGATGTGTAGGTTGGTGGGGGATTGTGTGCATGGGTGGGGAATATGTTGTCGATGGAGATGTGGCTGGGGGATGGGTGGTTTGAGGTGTGGGTGGGGAGAGGATGTGTGGGGTAGTATGTGTATGTGGATGGGCGTAGGATGTGTGGGTTGGTGGGGGAATGTTTGTGGGTGGCGAGTGTGTTTTGGTTGGGGGATCAGGCGAGGGCAGTGTGTGTGGGTGGGGGATGTGCGGGAGGGGGATGGATCGGTTGGTGGGGTATGTATGTGTCCCTTGGTGTGCGTGTGTGTCGGTAGGTGGGGGTGTGTATGTGTCCCTTGGTGCGCGTGTGTGTGGGTAGGTGGGGGTGTTGTGTGGGTGGGGTGATGTATGGATAGGTGGGAGATGGGCTTCATAACATGGTAATTAGCCTTGTTTATGTTTACAACATTCATTTCACAATGTTTATTTTATCTTCCTATGTAAATGTATAATGCTCTTGATGAACGAAAGACGAGTGATTGGAAGGGCCGAATGTAAGACGGGCCTGCGCGCCCAATTTGTGACCCTAATAAAGTTGATTTGATTTGATTTGATTTGATTTGTGTGGGTAGGAGGGTGATTGTAGTTGGGGGATGTGTGGATGGGTAGGAGATGTATGGGGAGATGTGTGTGTGAGTAAGGGATGTGTCTTTGGGATGTGTGTGGGTGTGGTGTTTCGTGGGAGGGGAGCTGGGTGTGGATAAAGGATGTATGTGTGAGTGGGTGGGGTGTGACTGGGTGTGCGGGTGGGTGAAGGATGTGTGTGAGGGTGGGGGATGTGTGTTTAGATAGGTGGTTGTGGTGTGTGAGTGTGGGTGGGTAGATAGGAGATGTATGTTTTGATGAGTGAATGAGGGATGTGTGGGTGTTAGTGGTTGAGGGATAAGTACGTGTGTCTAGGTATGTGTGAGGGGATGAGTGTATGGGTTGGGGATGTATGCGTGGGTTGTGTGTGCGTGGATGGGAGGTGCGTGTTTGTGAATGGGGGATGTGTTGGCGGGTGGGGATGTGTGTGAGGGATGTGTGTATGGGCGGGGAGATTGTGCGTGGGTTGGGATGTTTGTGTATATGGGTAGGGGTGTGTGGTTAAGGGATGTGTGGCTGGGGGATGGGTGGGTGGAGGATGTGTGGTTGGGTAGAGGATGTGTGGGTGGGTGATTGTATATGAGTAAGGGTGTGTGGTTAAGGGATGTTTGGTTGGGGGATGGGTGAGTAGAGGATGTGTGGGTGGGTAGAGGATATGTGGGTGGGTGAGTATGTGTAGGTTAGGAGATGGTGGGGGATATTTGTAGGGGTGGGTTCGGGATCTGTGAGTTGTCTGGGGGAGATGGGAGATTATGTGGCTGGGTGCGGAATTTGTGTGTGGGTAGGTGCGGAATATGTGAGTTGACGGGGAGATGTGTGTGTGTGTGGGGGGGGGGGGGAATGTGTGGCTGAGGAATGTGTGTTTGGCTGGGTGATTGGAGGTGTGTGGGTGGAGGAGGATATGTGAGTGAGTGATTGTTGGTGGGTAATGGGACGGGTAGAGGATATGTGTGTAGGTGGGTGGGTGTGTGTGGGTGGGGAATGTGTGGGTTGGGGAATGTATGTGTGCTTGGGGTGTGGGTGGAAGGGGTGTGTGGTGGGTGAGAGGTGTGTGTGGGTGGGGAGATGTGTAGGTGTAGGGATGTGGTGGATGGGTAGAGGCATGTATGTGTGTGTGGGTATATGTGTGGTTGGGTGGTGGAGTTGGAGTGAATGGGAGATGTGTGGGTGGGTGGTTGATGTGTCTCATAACATAGTAATATGCATTGTTTATGTTTACAAAATTCATGTGACAATGTTTTTTCCCTATGCACTGTTGATGAAAGAAAGATGAGTGATTGGAAGGGCCGAATGTAAGACGGGCCTGCGTGCCTAATTTGCTACCCTTTGAAAATAAAGTCTGCTCGTTCGTTCGTTCGTTCGTTCGTTCTGTCTGTCTGTCTGTCTATCTGACCCGGCGTGGCTTCGCCCAGCTCCTGGCGCACAGTAACCTAAAAGAATGTCCTTCCCCACACCATCCATTATTTTTAATGAAAACTGTTTTTAATCACCTACATGACTGTTGATAACTTCTTTAAGCATAAAAAGATGAGTTACAATGTTATGCATTATGCATTATTTTTATGAAAACTTTGAAAATGCCTTAAAGATTATATCATTATTTATTATAACTCATATGCCTGTAAATAACTATAGACAAAGAGTTTATAAATCTTTGAAAACGATGCAACAATATGACTATAAAGTATATAGAAATGTTATTAAAAGTTATGCCCCTTGAAATAACTTTTCCAGAGTTAAGTCCCCTTGCTATATAGAAATTATAATGAAAAATGAAATATTAAATTTTAGTAAGTAAGTAGCCGATTTTACACTAAAAAACTATGACAGAAAGTTGCACAGGAATGAAAAGAAGACGTGAAGAAAATTTCATCTCAATCGGATGGACCGTTCGCGAACGCATAAAGAACGGACGGACAGACATCGCCTTTTATAGATATAGATATTCCAAAAAGGAAAAAAAAAAAAAAAAAAGAAACGCAACATTATTGCAGTTTCCAAGGCACCATGGTCGGGTTATATACTCGCCAAGACTTATTGACGCGTCCTCGTCGAGCGTCCTGGGCAACAGATCCCTTCGGGGTCCTGGCTAAAGTCAATAGAATCGTCGATTCCTCCGAAGTTGGAGAGTGTCTGCCTGTACGGCGAGGAACCACCAGTCTGCACACCATTAAGCCAGACATGGGACAACGGATACTCACGCAAACCTCAGGTCCTATATGACATCACACTGATGTTGGACAACAGGATGCCTCCATCCGACATACAGGGCTTCGCGTTGGAGCTCAAGCCAACTAACACAAGCAAGCAAGCAAGCAATTGCAAACGTGTACCAACATTTTATTGAAGATCCTGATTCGCCCACTGCAGTCGATCTGGCGATGCCAGTCCGTAAGAACAGGACCTCTGTAGGGTCTTCTAGCCCAAAGACCAGCGTCGTGTAACCGGTTCGTGATCGTTTGATTTGAAATTTGACCAGCTCCTGGCATTGACTGAACTCTGGAGGACGCAGATGCAAATTGAATTCTAAGGTGACGCAGCCGTATGAAGCTTTCTTCGGCAGCAGTTGTGATTCTGGGTCTTCCACTGCGCGGCCGGTCTGCCACTGAGCCAGTTTCTTGAAATTGCCTCCAAAGGCGACTAATGGTGCTTCTAACCACATTAAATTCTCTGGCTACTACACTTTGTGACTGTCTAGCCTGTAAACGTCCAATTATGATGAGTCGTTGGTCTGTAGTGAGATGAGCCATACTTGTGAATTGAATTTTCAACTGAATTTATTCGAGGAGCGTCAATCTTTTATAGGCATTCAATAACATGGTCAGAGAGTTTGTGTTCAGTAAGTTTCACTGGATTATCGTGAACCTGTTACGAGTTATTGCCAAAAATGTTGTTTTGACCGTAACCTCTTTCATGACCTCACGAATCATGAGGTGAGTACAATTCAGGTAACCACGAGACGATAATGACAAGGTGAACAGTCGATAGGTTCACTGATGTCCAATCAGCGAATATCTTTTATAACAGTAACACCAACAATTTTGCATTTCTTTTATCCGTCTACTCCTATATCTTGAAAGCGTGTAATTAGTCGTTCGTGTTGTACTCTATCACAAGCTTTCTTGTAGTCTATAATATATATATATATATATATATATCATATCATCATCATTGGCACCTTGCCGTTTTGACAGACGATAGTTTGTGCTTTAAAAAGGCATAATAACTTTTAACTATGGCGGTAGCGAATGTGACTAAAATGTAAATTTTCTGTAAATGTCCGTTCACAGTGGGTGCATGTGAACACGTGGTCATTTCCACCATCACTCACCATCTTACGTCTCATACGATCGGTGTGTGACTTATCTGCAATAATTTTCTCTTTTGTCTTTATTCCATTTCTGACGTTTGCCCTCCACGCAACACGTTCAGCGGCGACTTGCTCCCAATGTGCATTATCAATGCCTGTATCAATCATATTCCACTTACACACATCTTTGTATCGTAGTAGAGGCCGACCCTGAGATCTCTTACCCATCTGTAATTCACCAAAAAAGATGTCCTTTGGTATTCTATCATCATCCATCCTCCCAAGATGTCCTATCCATCTAAGTCTGCGAAAACTGAGCATGGAATAAACCATCACACAACCTGATCTTTCCAATACTTCAGTATTTGTGATTTTGTCTTGCCACTTAATACCAAGAATTCTTCGCAGACACCGCATATGAAAGTTGTTTAAACGTTTCTCTTGGTGTGAGTAAGTTGTCCAGGTTTCACTGCCATAAAGAAGAGTATTAAGGACACAGGCTTGATAGACAAGGACTTTTGTTTTGGCAGTAAGCTTCCTGTACTCCCACACTGTTTCTTAACCTGTTCATTGTTGTTGCTGCCTTACCAATCCGGATGTTGATTTCCTGATCTAGGGATAATTTGCTATTTACCACTGATCCTAGATATGTAAAATGGTCTACCATCTCTAATTCGGCGTCGTCAATAAAGATTGATGGTACCCCATGTGCACCTTGTGACATAATCTGTGTCTTCTTTTTTGCTAATTGTTAAACTAAATTCAGAACAAGCATTCGAAAATGCAGATAGTAGACATTGCAATTCTTCCTCAGAGTGGGTCGTAACTGCAGCATCATCTGCAAAAAGCAACTCTCTGATCAGTAGCCTCCTAATTTTGGTCTTAGCCTTCAATCTCTGAGCATAGTAGAGGCAGCCATCTGAGTGTGAGTGAATGTATATACCACCATCCTGATCACGAAATGCATATTTCAGTAGAAGTGAAAAGTATATTCCAAAGAGGGTGGGGGCTAGTACACAACCTTGCTTAACTCCACTCTTGATTTTAAACTCTTCAGAAGTTGCACCATCAAACTTGATTATACCCTTCATGCCTGAGTGGAACGATTCTACAATGGACAGAAGAGTTGGTAGGCAGCCAATCTTCTTTAGTGTCTTGAACAGACCCTCACGACTGACCAAATCAAATGCCTTTGTGAGGTCGATGAAGGCAATAAACAGTGGTTGATTCTGTTCACGGCATTTTTCTTGCATTTGTCGCAATGAGAATATCATATCAATGGTAGACCGGTTCTGTCGAAAGCCACACTGTGATTCGGGGTAGACTTGATCTCCTAGGACTTTAAGTCTGCACAGAACAATTCTGGCGAATACTTTTCCAACAATACACAGAAGTGAGATACCCCTATAGTTGTTGCAGTCGCTCCGATCGCCCTTGTTCTTGTACAGTGTTATGATGCTTGAATCTTTGAAATCCTGTGGGACTTGTCCTTCTCGCCAGCATAGCTCTATTAGCTGGTGGATCTGTAGAGTAAGTGTGTCTTGCCCACTCCTGATAACCTCTATTGGAATCCCATCTCTACCTGGAGCCTTGCCAGATGCAAGTTCATTTATAGCACACTTAACTTCTGTTATGATGGGAAGTGTGTCCAGGTGGTCAAGAGTTGGTAGAGCCTCTATGGTATTGAGGGCATCATCCGCTAGTTTGGTCTCACTTGAGTAAAGCTCCAAATAGTGCTCTACCAATCTGTCCATCTGCTGTTTCTTATCAGTGATGATTTCTCCAGTCAAGGTTTTCAATGGTGCACTTCTTTTGATCACTGGACCACAGGCTTTCTTTATCCCTTCATACATGCTTCTTATGTTTCCCTTATCACTTGCGATTTGAATGGACTCACATAACTTGATCCAATAATCATTTGCACACTGCCTGGCAGCCTTTTGCACATCCTTCCTAGCTTGCCTTAGCTCACTCAGAGTGTTACGCGTTGGTCTTCTTCTTATTAATCAAGGGCTGCAGAGTCTCACTGTTTGCCGCAAACCTGTCCTGCCTCTTATGATCCACAGTGCCGTAAACCCCTACGACAGTTTTATAAAGAGTTTCCTTAAGTTGACTTGAATATATATATATATATATATATATATATATATATATATATATATATATATATATATATATATATATATATATATATATATATATATATATATATATATATATATATGTCTTCTTTCGTGGACAGTGAACATATTTTCAGAAATATAGAAGATATGGAAGGAATCAATATTGGGGGGCGATACATCAATAACATTAGATACGCAGATAATACAGTCTTCATGAACAGGACCTGCACAATTTAGTAGGTGAGATTGTTGCACACAGTAAACAACTGGGGTTAGAATTGAATTGTAAGAAGACACAGATTATGGTCGTCAATAGGAAGGAAGAAATACCGCAATGCAATGTACAAGTAAATGGGCATATTCTTAAACAAGTGAATCGGTACAGCAATCTTGGAACAGTCATAACATCTGATGGGAGATGCCTTGAAGAGATTAGAACAAGAATTGCCATGGCGAAGGTAGCC
Organism: Cepaea hortensis; assembly: GCA_963921405.1. Classification (NCBI taxonomy): domain Eukaryota; kingdom Metazoa; phylum Mollusca; class Gastropoda; order Stylommatophora; family Helicidae; genus Cepaea; species Cepaea hortensis. Next base: position 381,101,671 of record OY992876.1, on the reverse strand, counting down.
TTTAGCAACATGAAAAACATACTGGCCAATAAAAAGATATCAATTGAAACGAGAAAAGGAGTGTTGAAGTGCTGCATAGAACCATTACTTTTATATGGATGTGAGGCGTGGACAATGAGCAGACAAGCTGAAAAACATCCGATTGCTGTGGAAATGTGGTTTCTGAGGAAAATGCAAAGAATACCATGGACAGATAGAAAAACCAATGAACAAGTCCTTCAAGAAACAAATGAAGATCGGAAATTGATTAGAGACATTAGATGTAGACAGTCAACATTTTTTGGGCATGTTATGAGAAGAAATGAATTGGAGAACTTGGTGACAACTGGCAAGTTCGAAGGGACCAGACCAAGAGGAAGACCGAGAGGAAAATACCTGGATGGCTTGGCCACGTGGCATGGACGAGACAGGAACACTGAGCTGATCCACGACTCTGGTGATCGAGTGAAATGGCGAATCATGACCGCCCACGCTTTCCGGCATGGCACATGATATATATATATATATATATATATATATATATATATATATATATATATATATATATATATATATAATATGTGGTATATATGTGGTAAGAATATGTGGTATAATATGTGGTATTTTGAGAAAATTATTGCAGATAAGTCACACACTGAGCGTGTGAGACGTAAGATGGTGCATGATGGTGGAAATGACCACGTGTTCACATGCACCCACTGTGAACGAACATTTACAGCGCGAATTGGCCTTATCAGTCACATTCGCTACCGCTATAGGTAAAAGTTATTATGCCTTTGTAAAGCACTAACTATCGTCTGTTAAGACGGCAAGGTGCCAATGTATGTATGTATGTGGTATTTCATGGAAACAAAAACAATTAGTTTACAGAGGTTCTAGAAAAACTGGGAATGAAAAGAGAGTTGATGAAAGAAATAAAAAAGAGGCAAGTAAAATATTTCGGCCACGTTAAGAGATAACTTACTCTTATAAAAACAATACTGGAGGGTAAGGTTGAGGAAAAGCGAGCAAGAGGTAGACAACGATACAAGTGGGAACATAACATCAAGAGATGGACGAACATCAATCTGTCAGAATGTACAGTCAGAGCGAAAGATAGACAATATTGGAGATCCATTGCAGCCAACCTACATTGTGGAGAAGGCACCTTATTGATTGACTGACATACACGGTCATACAGACAGCGCTATTGACATACGTGGACATGCAACTTCGGCACATAGTCTGTGTACAGAGATTGCCATTGACATACACGGACAGCAAGGTGGGGATATAGTCAGGATACAGAGCTCATCAGTATACTAAAACTAAAATCTAATACTAAAATCGTCATAGACATAAACGGCAGCAGCGGGATCTGATCGACTAGACGCTGACGCCGAGGTCATGGGCGAGGAATTGTACATTTGACCTGGGATTCCGGGTCGACCCAGCCTTACATGGGTGCCAGCAAGTCTGGTGGGAGGTAAAGGAGGCAGATGTACAATTGACCACATCATTCACCAAGTGCTGGTTGTTTTATGCAGAATCTATGGATCCAACTCCATGTGTACAATGTGCCTTAAAGCATGTAACATGTTCATTGACTTCTTCTGCCTATAGCCCATGCCGTATGGTGTTGGCGATCATGTCTGTCCACAGCCTGCTGTCTTGTGTACTGCCAATCTTCTTATAGTCCATGCCGTATCTATCTATCTATCTATCTATCTATCTATCTATCTATCTATCTATCTATCTATCTATCTATCTATCTATCTATCTATCTATCTATCTATCTATCTATCTATCTATCTATCTATCTATCTATCTATCTATCTATCTATCTATCTATCTATCTATCTATCTATCTATCTATCTATCTATCTATCTATCTATCTGTCTGTCTATCTATCTATCTATATGTCTGTCTGTCTGTCTGTCTGTCTGTCTGTCTGTCTGTCTGTCTGTCTGTCTGTCTGTCTGTCTGTCTGTCTGTCTGTCTGTCTGTCTGTCTGTCTGTCTGTCTGTCTGTCTGTCTGTCTGTCTGTCTGTCTGTCTGTCTGTCTGTCTGTCTGTCTGTCTGTCTGTCTGTCTGTCTGTCTGTCTGTCTGTCTGTCTGTCTGTCTGTCTGTCTGTCTGTCTGTCTGTCTGTCTGTCTGTCTGTCTGTCTGTCTGTCTGTCTGTCTGTGGCTTTGCTGATCATGTCTGTCCACAGCCTGCTGTCTTGTGTACTGCCAATCTTCTTATAGTCCATGCTGTGTGGCGTTGGTGATCATGTCTGTCCACTGCCTTCTGTCTCTTGTACTAAAAGTCTTCTTATAGCAAATGCCGTGTGACGTCTGTGATCAGCCTACTGTCTCGTGAACTGTTAATCATCTCTGATACCGATGATCTTCCATTCCATGTTGTCAAAGGAACCAACATCTTCTCCTTGATCTCTTCCCCTCAAACATTCCTGTTGTGACTACATACTCCAGCTTTCCCTTTCTCATGACACGTCCACAGAATGCAAACTGTCTACTGCTGATGTGTGTATCCAGTTCTCCAGTCTGTGAGTTAACTACCCACGCCAGACTCCATACTCGTATAGACCAACTGGCACACAACGGGTGACGTACTGGGTAGACTAACTCCACACTTGTATAGACTAACTGTCACACAACAGTTGACATACTGGGTAGACTAACTTCATACTTGTATAGAATAGTTGGCACATAACTGGTGACGGACTGGGTAGACTAACTCTACACTTGTATAGACTAACTGTCAAACAACGGTTGACGTACTGGGTAGACTAACTCCATAGATGTATAGAATAGTTGGCACACAACAGGTGACGTACTGGGTAGACTAACTCTACACTTGTATAGACAAACTGTCACACAACGGTTGACGTACTGAGTAGACTAACTCCATACTTGTATAGACCAACTGTCACACAACAGGTGACGTACTGGGTAGACTAACTCCACACTTGTATAGAATAGTTGGCACACAACGGGTGACGTACTGGGTAGACTAACTCCATACTTGTATAGACCAACTGTCACACAACGGTTGACATACTGGGTAGACTAACTCCACACTTGTATAGACCAACTGTCACACAACGGTTGACGTACTGGGTAGACTAACTCCATACTTGTATAGACCAATTGTCACACAACGGTTGACGTACTGGGTAGACTAACTCCACACTTGTATAGACCAACTGTCACACAACGGTTGACGTACTGGGTAGACTAACTCCACACTTGTATAGACGAACTGTCACACAACGGTTGACGTACTGGGTAGACTAACTCCACACTTGTATAGACCAACTGTCACACAACGGTTGACGTACTGGGTAGACTAACTCCACACTTGTATAGACCAACTGTCACACAACGGTTGACGTACTGGGTAGACTAACTTCACACTTGTATAGACAAACTGTCACACAACGGTTGACGTACTGAGTAGACTAACTCCATACTTGTATAGACCAACTGTCACACAACAGGTGACGTACTGGGTAGACTAACTCCATACTTGTATAGAATAGTTGGCACACAACGGGTGACGTACTGGGTAGACTAACTCTACACTTGTATAGACCAACAGTCACACAACGGTTGACATACTAGGTAGACTAACTCCACACTTGTATAGACCAACTGTCATACAACGGTTGACGTACTGGGTAGACTAATTCCATACTTGTATAAACCAACTGTCACACAACGGGTGACGTACTGGGTAGACTAACTCCATACTTGTATAGAATAGTTGGCACACAACAGGTGACATACTGGGTAGACTAACTCCACACTTGTATAGACCAACTGTCACACAACGGTTGACGAACTGGGTAGATTAACTCCACACTTGTATAGACAAACTGTCACACAACGGGTGACGTACTGGGTAGATTAACTCCACACTTGTATAGACAAACTGTCACACAACGGGTGACGTACTGAGTAGATTAACTCCACACTTGTATAGACAAACTGTCACACAACAGGTGACATACTGGGTAGACTAACTCCACACTTGTATAGACCAACTGTCACACAACGGTTGACGAACTGGGTAGATTAACTCCACACTTGTATAGACAAACTGTCACACAACGGGTGACATACTGGGTAGATTAACTCCACACTTGTATAGACAAACTGTCACACAACGGGTGACGTACTGGGTAGATTAACTCCACACTTATATAGACAAACTGGAACACAACGTGTGACGTGGGCAATATAACGCCGGTCCCCTTTACTTTCTAGAACATTTCCTGGTAACCATGTTAAAATAGGACAACATGAGAGCCTAGGTTAATATTTAAAAATAATATTGCCCCTGTGAAGATTCAACTACAAGACTATCGGACCGGCTGGCACACGTGCTGGTCACTGAATTATCGTTTAGTGCAATGATGACAATCCTCACAAACTATATCGTGGAGTGCAATGACGACAATCCTCACTAAACTATATCGTTTAGTGCAATGATGACAATCCTCACCAAACTATATCGTGGAGTGCACTGACGACCATCCTCACCAAACTATAACCAGAGATGTCTTTCCCCACGTCCCTGACTGTGTACACCTGGACGTCTTGTTCTTCTATTCTTGAAACGTTTTGTTTTTTTAAAGTTGCATATCCCTTGCAGGACGTTGCAGTCAACACCAACATTTTCCAGCTGATATTGATGTTCTTGGCATTACGCTCAGTGATTTGTCATTGTTTTCCAAGCGACCGGCTCACATATCGCTTAAGTAACCATGGCGACGCTATCCGCTGCCGAACCTCACGTGGATATACGGGATTACGGAGAAAGTAGTAAAACCTTCGCCAGGGAGACCGGCTTCTAGAAACTGCTACCACCTATTGTGTGTGTGTTCAGCGTTGCCACAGAAGATCGGGGAATGTTGACAACCAGATGCTGGCCAAACACGGAACGCTGCATGAAAAATGCCAGGAAGAAAACAGAAAAACGACAGAGCAGACGGCAAGACATTTGTGGAGGAGCCAGGAAACGAGCGAACAGGTGAAGGTCAGATAAGAAAAGCCGGAGAAGAGAAATGGTATCCACAGACAGACTGCCAGGTCTGGGTTGTCGCGAGCGGAAGGTCACATTCCAACACCAGGGGATAAATAACTGTCCTGAAACACCGGGATTCCAATCGTTAAGTTTGTAAATGTTACAGTTTGTCCCATTCCGTTCCTCGTTTATATATTCCCGCTCTCCTTTTACATTCTTCCTCAATTGGCGTACAGAGGCTTTTGTTGCGACATGCGCTTCAGACTCAAGTTGCGAATTCTAAGGAGTGTGAGGTTCACCGGTCCTGACCCTGGGGCATAGTGCCGAAATACACACTTAAAGTGAACACAGTAATTGGGGCAAGTATAGAAATAGGAGTATTTAATCATTTGGGCAGCTTCAGATGGACGGTGTAGTGCAGAGATAAGGAACATAACATAATTGGCACCTTTCCGCCTTGACAGACGATAGTTGGTACATTGTGCTTCAAAAAGGCTTAATAACTACAAACCATGGCTTTGGCGCGTGTGGCCGATAAGGCCAATTCGTGAACATAACAAAACAAGCAAAAACTGCATAAAGTAAATTGAAGAACATCTTATACAATAAATCCCTGTCATTGGAGGCCAGAAACATAGTCCTAACATGTTACAAAGGAGCAGTTCTAGCATAAAGCTGTGAACCCTGGACATTTAGCAAACAAGTACCAACAAACAGATCATCCGAGACCTCAGGGATGTGGTTTGACAGACGAATGCTGAAAATTGCCTATACAGCCAACATGAGCAATCTGAACCTTGCCTATACAGCCAACATGAGCAATCTGAGCATTGCCTATACAGCCAACATAAGCAATCTGAGCATTGCCTATACAGAAAACATGAGCAATCTGAGCATTGCCTATACTGCCAACATGAGCAATCTGAACATTGTCTATACAGCCAACATGAGCAATCTGAACATTGCCTATACAGCCAACATGAGCAATCTGAGCATTGCCTATACAGCCAACATGAGCAATCTGAACATTGCCTATACAGCCAACACGAGCAATCTGAACATTGCCTATACAGCCAACATGAGCAATCTGAACATTGTCTATACAGCCAACATGAGCAGTTTGAACATTGTCTATAGAGCCAACATGAGCAATCTGAACATTGTCTATACAGCCAACATGAGCAATCTGAACATTGTCTATACAGCCAACATGAGCAATCTGAACATTGTCTATACAGCCAACAGTAGCAATCTGAGCATTGCCTATACAGCCAACATGAGCAATCTGAACATTGTCTATACAGCCAACATGAGCAATCTGAACATTGTCTATACAGCCAACATGAGCAATCTGAACATTGCCTATACAGCCAACATGAGCAATCTGAACATTGTCTATACAGCCAACATGAGCAATCTGAACATTGTCTATACAGCCAACATGAGCAATCTGAACATTGCCTATACAGCCAACATGAGCAATCTGAACATTGCCTATACAGCCAACATGAGCAATCTGAACATTGTCTATACAGCCAACATGAGCAATCTGAGCATTGCCTATACAGCCAACATGAGCAATCTGAACATTGTCTATACAGCCAACATGAGCAATCTGAACATTGTCTATACAGCCAACATGAGCAATCTGAACATTGCCTATACAGCCAACATGAGCAATCTGAACATTGTCTATACAGCCAACATGAGCAATCTGAACATTGTCTATACAGCCAACATGAGCAATCTGAACATTGTCTATACAGCCAACATGAGCAATCTGAACATTGCCTATAGAGCCAACATGAGCAATCTGAACATTGTCTATACAGCCAACATGAGCAATCTGAACATTGCCTATACAGCCAACATGAGCAATCTGAACATTGTCTATAGCCAACTTGAGCAATCTGAACATTGTCTATACAGCCAACATGAGCAGTTTGAACATTGTCTGGACAGCCAACATGAACAATCTGAACATAGTCTGAATAATTTCTGTCACTGAGTATGGTTTGGGGCTGCTGACAGTATCAAAGAGCCAGCTTGAAAGGTTGAAGCGCATACAGAATACCGCCATGAGGTTAATTCTGGGATGCACAAATGACACACAAATTATATGCATGAGGCATATCCTGGCGCTAACAACAATGACGGATAGGCACACGGTCCTTCAGTACAAATGGTACCTGAAACGTGCTGCAAATAGGGATCACCCGCTCCATGCAGCCATGGATATAGTCAAGGGTCGTAGACTAAGACGAGGCAGGTCCTGGATGACATAGGCATAACTTTCTATACGTCAGGTGTGTGATCTAGAAAACATCAATCGTGAGAAAGAGTGGTCTGAAGTTCCGGAAGACATGACGGACTGGCATAATGTAATAATAACACTGGGTTGTGATTGCGGAGAATGGGCAGCGGGCCGCACTGAGTTTGAAGTGCAACAGCTGATCTAGAGCAACACACATCAAGGTGGCATAGTCATCTACACCGATGGGTCAATGGTGAGAAACAGACGTAGTGGTTGGGGCTTTATTGCAAAGACTAATGGACGAGTCTTGAAAAAGGAGAGTCTGGCATATGAGACTACGACCTCCAGCATGAGAATGGAGGTGGAGGCAGCAACAGTGGCATTCCCGTGGCTAGAGGAGACTACTGCAACACACGTTGTATTTATTGCGGATTCAAAGAGTATGCTTAGTAAGGTGGAGAAAGGAATGTTTCGCGTGGAATGGCTCTCGTCGCTTCAGAGGACACAGATTGTAAGAATTGTATGGATATTTTGCCCTGGTCTGGGGGGGGGGGGGTTATGAACAGGCTGATAGGCTAGCAGGGAATGCACCTCTTGGTGGTAGACTGGCTATGAACAAGGGGGAGATGGTCGCGGGCTTCTGGGTCTGGGACCAGGTGGAGAAGGCGGAGGAACAGACTGAGAACCCATATGTGGAACGAATGAGATTGCGGGGGATCGGCAGGGGTTCTGGAAGAAACTCACGACTGAGAGGGAAGACCAGGAAAACTTTTAATCAGATAGCCGTGGAAACGATTAATAGTATGATTCTTTTCTGGCTGTTAAACGAGAGGACGGAGCACATATGGGAATGTCCTGAGTGCAGTGATGTCGGTTCTTAACTCAACTCAACTGCCTGGACAGCCAGATTGAGCAATCTGAACATTGTCTGGACAGGCAAATGAGCAATCTGAACATTGCCCTGACAGACCACAAGAGCAGCAATCTGAACATTGCCCTGACAGGCAAATGAACAATCTGAACATTGTCTATACAGCCAACATTAGCAATCTGAACATTATCTATACAGCCCACATAAGCAAATTGAACATTGCCTATGCAGCCAACATAAGCAATCTGAACATTGCCCTGCTAGTCAACATGAGCGATCTGAACATTGTCTAGACAGCCAACATGAGCAATCTGAACATTGCCTGGACAGCCAACACGAGCAATCTGAACATTGCCTGGACAGCCAACACGAGCAATCTGAACATTGCCCTGCCAGGCAACATGAGTACTCTGAACATTGCCTATACAGCCAAAATGAACAATCTGAACATTGCCCATACATCCATAATGAGCAATCTGAACATTGTCTTGACAGCCAACATGAACAATCTGAACATTGCCCGGGCAGCCAACATGAGCAATCTGAACATTGTCTGGACAGCCAGATTGAGCAATCTGAACATTATATGGACAGCCAGCATGAGCAATCTGAACATTGTCTGGACAGCCAACATGAGCAATTTGAACATTGTATAAACAGCCAACATGAGCAATCTTAACATTATCTGGACAGCCAGATTGATCAATCTGAACATTACCAATGTAGCCAATATGAGCAATCTGAACATTGTCTGGACAGCCAATATGAGCAATCTGAACATTGTCTGGACAGCCAATATGAGCAATTTGAACATTGTCTGGACAGCCAACATGAGCAATCTGAACGCTTAGAAAGATTAGCTTAAACACTAAGACAACTTCTCACGAACATTGTACAAGGGAAGTCGATATCTGGCCACATTATGAGAATAGGGAAAACTGGAACATGTTGTGACAGCTGGACATATTTGTGGAAAGAAAGAAAACTGGAACCTGTTGTGACAGCTGGACATATTTGTGGAAAGAAAGAAAACTGGAACCTGTTGTGACAGCTGGACATATTTGTGGAAAGAAAGAAAACTGGAACCTGTTGTGACAGCTGGACATATTTGTGGAAAGAAAGAAAACTGGAACCTGTTGTGACAGCTGGACATATTTGTGGAAAGAAAGAAAACTGGAACCTGTTGTGACAGCTGGGCATATTTGTGGAAAGAAAGTAAACTGGAACATGTTGTGACAGCTGTACATATTTGTGGAAAGAAAGAAAACTTGAACCTGTTGTAACAGCTGGACATATTTGTGGAAAGAAAGAAAACTGGAACACGTTGTGACCGTTGGACATATTTGTGGAAAGTAAGAAAACTGGAACACGTTGTGACCGCTGGACATACTTGTGGAAAGAAAGAAAACTGGAACCTGTTGTGACAGCTGGACATATTTGTGGAAAGAAAGAAAACTGGAACATGTTGTGACCGCTGGACATATTTTTGGAAAGAAAGAAAACTGGAACATGTTGTGACAGCTGGACATATTTGTGGAAAGAAAGAAAACTGGAACCTGTTATGACAGCTGGACATATTTGTGGAAAGAAAGAAAACTTGAACCTGTTGTGACAGCTGGATATATTTGTGGAAAGAAACAAAACTGGAACATGTTGTGACAGCTGGACATATTTGTGGAAAGAAAGAAAAATAGAACCTGTTGTGACAGCTGGACATATTTGTGGAAAGAAAGATAGCTGGAGCATGCCGTGACAGCTGGACATATTTGTGGAAAGAATGAAAACTGGAACATTTTGTGACAGCTGGACATATTTGTGGAAAGAAAGAAAACTATAACATTTTGTGACAGCTGGACATATTTGTGGAAAGAAAGAAAACTGGAACATTTTGTGACAGCTGGACATATTTGTGGAAAGAAAGAAAACTGGAACATTTTGTGACAGCTGGACATATTTGTGGAAAGAAAGAAAACTGGAACCTGTTGTGACAGCTGGACATATTTGTGGAAAGAAAGATAGCTGGAGCATGCCGTGACAGCTAGGCCGGTTACGACCCCTGCCTGTAATGTCAGGAACCACGGCTCCCGTCGCTGTTGTTGGTTTGTCGTGACTGTTGTCTGTTTCACTTTTCGCATGGGACAAGGGGGAGCATTTTGTGGGATATTCACTGCTCAGGAATGGAGCATTATATGGTGACCCTTTTCTGTGAGGCTTGAACATCCACAAACGACTAACGACTGCTCTTTCCCAAATCTCTGTGACATTGAACATTTACAAAGGATAAGGCCACAAACAAGTAAACAAACAAGTAAACACACAAGTAAACAAACAAGTAAACAAACAAGTAAACAAACAAGTAAACAAAAAAGTCAACAAAGAAGTAAAACAAGCAAGTAAACAAACAAGTAAACACACAAGTAAACAAATAAGTAAACAAACAAGTAAACAAACAAGTAAACAAACAAGTAAACACACAAGTAAACAAACAAATAAACAAAGAAGTAAACAAACAAGGAAACAAACAAGTCAACAAAGAAGTAAACACACAAGTAAACAAACAAGTAAACACACAAGTAAACAAACAAATAAACAAAGAAGTAAACAAACAAGGAAACAAACAAGTCAACAAAGAAGTAAACACACAAGTAAACAGACAAGTAAACACACAAGTAAACACACAAGTAAACACACAAGTAAACAAACAAGTAAACCCTCAAGTAAACAAGCAAGTAAACAGACAAGTCAACAAACACTGGGTATATGGTGTTGCAGCCATGTTGTCATAGACCAGTCGGTGGGAGAGGTGGACAGTCCCACATCGGCCGCCTTGACTTCCCAGAACATTTAAAGGATACCAGTGTTAGGCTTACCTGGGAATACAGGGCAGTTTTATAAAGCCGCTACGCTGGAGATTTGAACCCATGGCCACCTGGGAAGGAGGGCAGCATCTAGCCGCTCCACTGTCCCGGCTCTCATCACCAGCGTGTGCCTCAGATACATTTCACAAGTTAGACAACCTACCCCCAACAGACTCTGTGGTGAAGGAGTTACGGACGCAATTCGTAATCCTGCATACCGCTTTCGAAACAGCGGGGGGAAATGTGGTAGCAGACATGGGTTGGTTTTTGTAAACTGGTACGAGTGCCGGTCATTCAGAAATCAATGGCAAACTACTCAACGTAAACTTGCCAAGAAATCACAAACAGCCAAGAAATGCAAGGGTTAACTGCGATGTCCTGTAAAGGATATGCAACTAACTTTGAAACCCACAACCGAATAAACAGGATATATTTTAAATGACTGCGCATTTATAGAAAATATTGCCGTTCCAAGTTTTGTATTTACCTATTGTGGCATTCATGCAAGACAATGCAACATTATAGGTAAATACAAAACAAGGAACGGCAAAATTTTCAAAAACTGCACAGTCATTAAAAGTACGCCCTGTATTAGCAAGTGTGGCTCCACTACACATACACATGAAGTTGGTGCACAGTGCCGAGATTCTCCTGGTGTGATCTGTGAGAGAAGACTTAGGAACACATCAACATATCCATGTGCAATCAAAATAATCCATAAACCAAAATCGAACCGAACCAAAATAATTATTCATTTAATCATTTTTAATTTCATTATTCTATGGCTTAGTTATCTGTTTCCCTTTTCTTACTAATTTATTATTCCAACTCACATTACTTTACTATTCCATCACGTATTATTGTAATATCCCATTCCGCATGAATTTATTATTCCATGGCGCATTAATTTATTCTTTCCATTTTCCGTGAATGATTCCAGTGTTAATTACCCCCCACCCCACCCCATCAGGGTCGCGCTGGCACGGTGTTTGGTCAGTTTTCTGACCAAGGCAGAGGTCCGGGCTCAATCCCCACCAGTGACAGAAGTCGTGCAGACCCCTAGTGGGGTCGACCCATCCACCAGCAATGGATAGCGGCTAATGTTCTGAATGTTTCCAAACGGTATTGGAACGAAAGGCGACGGAGAAGGAAACCAGCCGCATCACCTCGTAATGCCGTAGCCAAGAACACGGGACCACCAGTCTTCTCACCGTTTCTGGGATGGGACTTCCTGTAGCCATGTTGCATGATCTTTGCGGGACTTCTGCCAGCCCCACAGTGATTTCTAGGCAATCGCAATTCCAGCAGTTTATCTTCGCTTTCTGAACCAGAAAGCAACGCCTAAGTCCAACTAATTCCGGGGTAGGGATTACACCGCCTACCTCGCTATCAGCGCACCGGAAGTTTATGAGCAGGTGTTCTTATCCTGTCGATCAAGATCCCTTACCTGTTATTAATTTATTATTGCATTGCTGATTAATGTATTGTATTATCGCTTATTATTGTATCACTTATTGCTGATTAATGTATTGTATTATCGCTTATTATTGTATCACTTATTGCTGATTAATGTATCGTATTATCGCTTATTATTGTATCACGTCATTGCTGATTAATGGATTGTATTATCGCTTATTATTGTATCACGTCATTGCTGATTAAATTGTTACTAATGGCTTATTGATATATGTTTCAATTTCTAATTAATATATTATTCCATTTCTAATAAATATATTATTGCATTTCTATTTAATATATTATTCTATTTCGCATTAATAAATTATCTCATCTCTAATTAACATGTTATTCCACCTCTAGTTAATATGTTATTTTATTGCCACTTAAATAGTATGTTATCGTTTACGATGTTATCATTTCATCGTTTATAAAATTATTATTCTAACTCTTCTTAGTTTATTACTTAATTTCTGATAATTTAAAAAAAAAATTACATACCAATTAATTTGCAATTCAATTGCTTACTAATTTATTACTACTCACTTATTAATTTTTTATTCATCGCTTATTCATGTTTATTACATCACTTATTGATTTGTTATTACCTAGTTTCTGAATGTATTATTTCCTTGCTAAGTAATGTTTTACCTGCATTGTTTAGAACAAGTTGATAACACCTGGCATCCTCACGTGCAAGCATCCACGGATCAAGGGAGCGACGTGGACACAGATCGGGGAACGGACGGAGATATTAACATGAGAAAACACAAGGCAACAGGTTCTTTCACATAGCACTAGAACACTTGTGGAACTTAAACTAAGTTAAACTTAGCAGCACATTTAGAATCATTAACTCTCATATTTAACAAGCACTAGTGTATTGATCAGAAACATGGAGAAAAACTAAACGGTTACTAACAAACAACAAACATTTATTTATTGGTGTCTGCACACAATAGTGGGACTAAAATGGTATAGCAGACTGTGATGTGGTGGGCAAACTTACGGGAAGATAGAGCAAGTGACCTTGGGCGGAATCTGTCTAGAGGAGGCACACCTGACACACATGCAGAATTCGGACAGTCTGACCTGTGAGTGCATGACCAGGTTTGACACACTGACCTTTGAGGTGTATGACCAGGTTTGACACACTTCCGGTGAAAGAACGAACGAACGAACGAACGGAAGAGGAGCGAGGAAGATGTATAACTAGAAAGTTCTTTCTCTGGAACCGACAGGGCAGGCGATGCAGGGGGAGATCTACACACACATAGAAGGGAGATCTAAGCACAGGGAAGGGAGATCTAAACACACAGGGAATGGAGATCTATACACATAGAATGGAGATCTAAACACACAGAGAAAGAAGATATAAACACAAAGAGAAGGGAGATCTAAACACACAGAGAAGGGAGATCTAAAAACATAGAGAATGGAGATCTAAACACACAGGGAATGGGGATCTATAAACAGAGAAGGGAGATCTTAATACACATGGAATGGAGATCTATACACAGAGAAGGGAGATCTGAACACACAGGGAATGGATATCTATACACAGAGAATGGACATCTACACACACAGGGAATGGAGATATACATAGAGAATGGAGATCTAAAAACACAAGGAATGGGGATCTATACACAGAGAAGGGAGATCTTAACATAAAGGGAATGGAGATCTATACACAGAGAATGGAAATCTAAACACACAAGGAATGGAGATCTATACACAGAGAATGGAGATCTAAACACACAGGGAATGGGGATCTATACATAGAGAAGGGAGATCTTAACACACAGGGAATGGATATCTATACACAGAGAAGTGAGATCTTAACACACAGAGAAGGGAGATCTAAACACACAGAGAAGGGAGATCTAATTACAGAGAATGGAGATCTAAACATACGGACAGACAGGCATGAGGTAGCCACAGATGGGAGGACAATAGACAGACCAGCATGAGGTAGCCACAGATGGGAGGACACGGATAGACTAGCATGAGGTAGCCACAGATGGGAGGACACGGATAGACCAGCAAGATGTAGCCACAGATGGGAGGACACGGACAGACCAGCATGATGTAGCCACAGATGGGAGGACACGGAAGACCAGCATGAGGTAGCCACAGATGGGAGGACATGCACAGACCAGCATGAGGTAGCCACAGATGGGAGGACAATAGACAGACCAGCATGAGGTAGCCACAGATGGGAGGACACGGATAGACCAGCATGAGGTAGCCACAGATGGGAGGACATGGACAGACCAGCACGAGGTAGCCACAGATGGGAGGACAATAGACAGATCAGCATGAGGTAGCCACAGATGGGAGGACATGGACAGACCAGCATGAGGTAGCCACAGATGGGAGGACGTGGACAGACCAGCATGAGGTAGCCACAGATGGGAGGACATGGACAGACCAGCATGAGGTAGCCACAGATGGGAGGACATGGACAGACCAGCATGAGGTAGCCACAGATGGGAGGACACGGATAGACCAGCATGATGTAGCCACAGATGGGAGGACAATAGACAGACCAGCATGAGGTAGCCAAAGATGGGAGGACATGTATAGACCAGCATGAGGTAGCCACGGATGGGAGGACACGGATAGACCAGCATGAGGTAGCCACATATGGGAGGACACGGATAGACCAGCATGAGCTAGCCACAGATGGGAGGACACGGATAGACCAGCATGAGGTAGCCACAGATGGGAGGACACGGATAGACCAGCATGAGGTAGCCACATATGGGAGGACGTGGACAGACCAGCATGAGGTATCCACAGATGGGAGGACAATAGACAGACTAGCGTGAGGTAGCCACAGATGGGAGGACACGGATAGACCAGCAAGAGGTAACCACAGATGGGAGGACACGGATAGACCAGCATGAGGTAGCCACAGATGGGAGGACATGGACAGACCAGCATGAGGTAGCCACAGATGGGAGGACAATAGACAAACCAGCATGAGGTAGCCACAGATGGGAGGACAATAGACAGACCAGCAAGAGGTAGCCACAGATGGGAGGACAATAGACAGACCAGCATGAGGTAGCCACAGATGGGAGGACAATAGACAGACCAGCATGAGGTAGCCACAGATGGGAGGACATGGATAGACCAGCATGAGGTAGCCACAGATGGGAGGAAATGGACAGACCAGCATGAGGTAGCCACAGATGGGAGGACAATAGACAGACCAGCATGAGGTAGCCACAGATGGGAGGACACGGATAGACCAGCATGAGGTAGCCACAGATGGGAGGACATGGACAGACCAGCATGAGGTAGCCACAGATGGGAGGACAATAGACAGACGAGCACGAGGTAGCCACAGATGGGAGGACACGGATAGACCAGCATGAAGTAGCCAAAGATGGGAGGACATGGACAGACCAGCATGAGGTAGCCACAGATGGGAGGACAATAGACAGACCAGCATGAGGTAGCCACAGATGGGAGGACAATAGACAGACCAGCATGAGGTAGCCACAAATGGGAGGACAATAGACAGACCAGCATGAGATAGCCACAGATGGGAGGACATGGATAGATCAGCATGAGGTAGCCACAGATGGGAGGACATGGACAGACCAGCATGAGGTAGCCACAGATGGGAGGACAATAGACAGACCAGCATGAGGTAGCCACAGATGGGAGGACAATAGACAGACCAGCATGAGGTAGCCACAGACGGGAGGACATGGACAGACCAGCATGAGGTAGCCACAGATGGGAGGACAATAGACAGACCAGCATCAGGTAGCCACAGATGGGAGGACATGGACAGACCAGCATGAGGTAGCCACAGATGGGAGGACACGGATAGACCAGCATGAGGTAGCCACAGATGGGAGGACATGCACAGACCAGCATGAGGTAGCCACAGATGGGAGGACAATAGACAGAACAGCATGAGGTAGCCACAGATGGGAGGACATGGACAGACCAGCATGAGGTAGCCACAGATGGGAGGACGTGGACAGACCAGCATGAGGTAGCCACAGATGGGAGGACACGGATAGACCAGCATGAGGTAGCCACAGATGGGAGGACATGGACAGACCAGCATGAGGTAGCCACAGATGGGAGGACAATAGACAGACGAGCACGAGGTAGCCACAGATGGGAGGACACGGATAGACCAGCATGAAGTAGCCAAAGATGGGAGGACATGGACAGACCAGCATGAGGTAGCCACAGATGGGAGGACAATAGACAGACCAGCATGAGGTAGCCACAGATGGGAGGACAATAGACAGACCAGCATGAGGTAGCCACAAATGGGAGGACAATAGACAGACCAGCATGAGATAGCCACAGATGGGAGGACATGGATAGATCAGCATGAGGTAGCCACAGATGGGAGGACATGGACAGACCAGCATGAGGTAGCCACAGATGGGAGGACAATAGACAGACCAGCATGAGGTAGCCACAGATGGGAGGACAATAGACAGACCAGCATGAGGTAGCCACAGACGGGAGGACATGGACAGACCAGCATGAGGTAGCCACAGATGGGAGGACAATAGACAGACCAGCATCAGGTAACCACAGATGGGAGGACATGGACAGACCAGCATGAGGTAGCCACAGATGGGAGGACACGGATAGACCAGCATGAGGTAGCCACAGATGGGAGGACATGCACAGACCAGCATGAGGTAGCCACAGATGGGAGGACACGGATAGACCAGCATGAGGTAGCCACAGATGGGAGGACATGCACAGACAAGCATGAGGTAGCCACAGATGGGAGGACAATAGACAGAACAGCATGAGGTAGCCACAGATGGGAGGACATGGACAGACCAGCATGAGGTAGCCACAGATGGGAGGACGTGGACAGACCAGCATGAGGTAGCCACAGATGGGAGGACGTGGACAGACCAGCATGAGGTAGCCACAGATGGGAGGACAATAGACAGACCAGCATGAGGTAGCCACAGATGGGAGGACATGGACAGACCAGCATGAGGTAGCCACATATGGTAGGACAATAGACAAACCAGCATGAGGTAGCCACAGATGGGAGGACATGGACAGACCAGCATGAGGTAGCCACAGATGGTAGGACAATAGACAGACCAGCATGAGGTAGCCACAGATGGGAGGACACGGATAGACCAGCATGAGGTAGCCACAGATGGGAGGACATGCACAGACCATCATGAGGTAGCCACAGATGGGAGGACAATAGACAGACCAGCATGAGGTAGCCACAGATGGGAGGACACGGATAGACCAGCATGAGGTAGCCACAGATGGGAGGACATGGACAGACCAGCACGAGGTAGCCACAGATGGGAGGACAATAGACAGAACAGCATGAGGTAGCCACAGATGGGAGGACATGGACAGACCAGCATGAGGTAGCCACAGATGGGAGGACGTGGACAGACCAGCATGAGGTAGCCACAGATGGGAGGACAATAGACAGACCAGCATGAGGTAGCCACAGATGGGAAGACATGGACAGACCAGCATGAGGTAGCCACATATGGTAGGACAATAGACAGACCAGCATGAGGGAGCCACAGATGGGAGGACACGGATAGACCAGCATGAGGTAGCCACAGATGGGAGGACATGCACAGACCAGCATGAGGTAGCCACAGATGGGAGGACAATAGACAGACCAGCATGAGGTAGCCACAGATGGGAGGACACGGATAGACCAGCATGAGGTAGCCACAGATGGGAGGACATGGACAGACCAGCACGAGGTAGCCACAGATGGGAGGACAATAGACAGAACAGCATGAGGTAGCCACAGATGGGAGGACATGGACAGACCAGCATGAGGTAGCCACAGATTGGAGTACGTGGACAGACCAGCATGAGGTAGCCACAGATGGGAGGACGTGGACAGACCAGCATGATGTAGCCACAGATGGGAGCACATGGACAGACCAGCATTAGGTAGCCACAGATGGGAGGACATGGACAGACCAGCACGAGGTAGCCACAGATGGGAGGACATGGACAGACCAGCATGAGGTAGCCACAGATGGGAGGACATGGACAGACCAGCATGAGGTAGCCACAGATGGGAGGACGTGGACAGACCAGCATGAGGTATCCACAGATGGGAGGACGTGAACAGACCAGCATGAGGTAGCCACAGATGGGAGGACGTGGACAGACCAGCATGTGGTAGACACAGATGGGAGGACATGGACAGACCAACATGAGGTAGCCATTGTTTAGCTAGTCTTCTACACCACTTCAGATGTTTTACATGTATCATTCCCTGACTTACTGTAAGGCTTTCGATTGTGTTCTACATCAGAGTGATGTGGGATGTTCTGCACTCAAATGATTCATGAACAACAAGCAGCCATCAGAGTAGACGGTGAAACACCGAACTTGTCGAGGTATGAAGGGAAGTAAGACATATCTCCTACAATACTTGCTCAATATATATGCAGAAAATGTAGTGAGAAACGTCAGAAATTATGAGACAAGAGACATTTTAAATCCATTCATATTGGTGCAAATCCAGTTTCAGAACTCAGATATGCTGATGACACGGTCCTCCTCTCGAACAGTGCTAAGTGATTAGAAGACTTATTCTGTATGTCCAGTGACACAGTCAAAATCACAATCATTATCTGAACTGAAACAAAACAAATATAATGTCCTAGGACACAGGTATATTCCAACCAGAGATTGCAATCAACGATGAAGACATTGAACATGTAACCTGCTAGAATATGTCGGTTTCATAATTAACAGTAGATACCGCTCAACACAAGTCAGACGGAGACTGGCAATTGCACTGCAGAGTTTACACAGATTTCTTCTTCTTCTTCTTCTTTCGTTCGCTTGAAACATGTCTACAACTGCAATGTCGTCTCTTGTATGAATCTAACAGTCTTTTTCATTCAGCGGTCCATAAAGTTTATCTTCCACTGTTGTCTCTCTAGGCCAGAAGGTTCGCCTGGATATGTTGTAGTTTGGGCAATCCTGGAGTATGTGCTCTGCTGTTTGCGACGCCAAACCACATGTGCACATGGCTGAGTCACCAATCTTGAATTTTCTATACAAGTGGTTGCGTAATCTATTGTGTCCTGTTCTGAGGCGCAGAAGAATGACCTGTTCTGATCTGTCCATAACGTGGTAGTCGTCTTGAGTAAGATTTGGTGGCTTTCTGATTGATTTGATCATTCTTTTCTTTTGGTGGTATATAATAGGCACATCAGGTTGTTCTTCTTTTGCTCCTTCCTTAGCCAATCGATCAGCTCTGTCGTTTCCGGGGACTCCACAGTGGGATGGTATCCACTGTATGGTGATCTTACGCTGACTACTAAGTTCAGAAAGTAGTGTCCTCAGAACTGGCAATTTCCCAGACAGGAGCGCCTCTATTACGGATTTTGCATCTGTCAATATCACTGCAGGTTGTGTACCATGGCTGGTATTTTGTAATTTCTCTGTGGCTATCTTGATTGCCTCAATTTCAGCATCATAGTTATGGCAGTACTTTCCTGTTGGAATTCTGGCCGTGTCTCTAGTATTATTTGGGTATTCTATGTACACTCCCGCTCCTCCATTTCGAACAGCATTTTGTGCTGACCCATCTGTGTAGACTCGGATCCAGAGGTCCTGTGGGTATTCATCATCAAGGAAGCTGAGAGTGGCTGTTCTGCGCTGTACACTGTTCTGTTCTTCCTTGTCCAATATTCCTCTCACTTTTGACTGGATTTGTAGCGATATGCTATGCTCATCTTTCCACGGGGTTCGCTCTGGAATAGTTGTCAGGGGGATACCAACTGTGGGAAGATCGATGGATTCACTGCCGAGTTGTTTGGCCTGGTGGATGAAACTACTTTTCAACCGCCCCATAGCTAAGTTTTCAAATCGGTTCTTCATAGGGTGGCCTGGCAAGCTGAGAAACTTTTATGCTTGTATTAGTGTTTTTGTATCTCTGCGTTCTCTTAAAGCTTGTGTCCTCCCCATTTTCTCCATTGCGACTATAGGGGTTGATCTCATCCCTCCTGTGATGACTCTAAGAGCTTGATTTTGCACCTTGTCCAGCTCCTGCAATGTAGTTTTTGATGCTGAACACCACGCAGTTGACCCGTATTCCAAGTGTGGTCGTATGCTCTGTTGGTAAACTTTGCTAAGTATTTTCCCACTGGCTCCCCACATGGTTCCAGTTAGCTTTCTCAGGATGGCAATTTTCCTTCTGGCTTTTGCTACTGCTTTTTTGATGTGTTTTCTCCATGTCAGCCTGTCGTCAAATGTTACACCAAGGTATGTTGGTTCCTTATCTTCTCTTAGGGGTATTCCATTTATCTGAATGCTCCCTGCCTTTTGTTTCGGAGAAAGGGTAAATAGAGTGGTGCTGCACTTGTCAGTGTTTATGCTGATACACCATCTATCCGCCCATGCAACAAATGTATCTACAGCTCTCTGTAGCAATATGGTGGCCACTGATGCATGTTCATTTGCGCTCCACAAAACCAGGTCATCAGCGTACATTGCCGCTTTAATTCCGTCGGGTAGATTAGCAACAAGATCATTGATGAAGATTAGAAAAAGTGTTGGGGACAGGACTCCGCCCTGGGGAACACCGTGACGTAATAGTACTTTCTTGCTCTTGAGACCGTCTATCCGTACTCGGGCTCTTCTGTTGTGCAAGTATGCTTTTACCCATTTGTACATTCTTCCATTGACTTTACAGTTTCTCAGTTTCTTCATCAGACCCTCTTTCCAGACTTTGTCAAAGGCTTTCTTCAGATCTATCCAAGCCGCAAGTACCAGCTTCTTCTCTTGGAATGCATCCTCAACTTCTTGAGAGAGGTAGGTTGTCTGATCTTCCGTAGAGTAGCACTGCCTAAAGGCAGCCTGTTGTGGCACAAGGATGTTTTCACTTTCAATGTACCACTGTAGTCTGTGATTGATGACGCGTTCCATTGTTTTGCAGAGACAACTGGTGAGGCTAATGGGTCTGTAGCTGGAGGCAATGGAACTGTCTTTCCCAGATTTTAGGAGGGGTATCATGATTGCTTCTCTCCAGACTTGTGGAACACTGCCTAAGGTCCATGTATTATTAAAGATCTGTAGCAACTTTGCTTTGGCCTCTGTTCCTAGGTTCCTGATCATTTCATTGGAGATACCATCAGCTCCTGGTGATTTTCTCATTTTCAGTTTTGATATGGCTAGCTCCAGTTCACTGAATGTGATAGGTGTCTCCATAACCTCATGTACAATTTCCTTCTGTCCTGTATTTTGCCATTTCTCTCGAATCTCCTGTTGTTTCTCTGGACTAATTTCAATATTGTTATCTTGTGCGAATGAGTCCGCAAAATGGTCAGCTGCTTGCTTTCCTGTTAAAATGTTTCCGTCTTTATGTAGCGCAATTTTTGAGTTTCTCCCTGTGCCCTCATCGTTAAGCTGTTTTATTAGCCTCCATAACTTCCTTGTGTCTCTTTCAAAGTTCAGTGACTCTGTTTTCTCCTGCCAGCTTTTCCGTCTAGCCTGCAGTTGGGCCCTTTGAAATTTGGCTTTTGCGTGCTGATATTTATTGTGGTGCTCTTGGCTGGGATTGGCCTCTGCTTGTTTTCTACATACATCCACATCATTATGCAACTGTTCCAGTTCACTATTCCAGTAGGGTTTATAATGTTTACGGGCTCCTCTTGGTATTGTTTCTCGTGCTGCCTGTAGTATGCATTTCCCAAACTCTTCAACTACTTTATTTATGTCCTTCTCTGTGTTCAGGTTTTTAACCAGTATGCTGGTGCGATGCTTGTACATTGCCCAGTCTGCTTTCTTGTAGTTCCACCTCGAGAGGGTGCTGCTTTCACTTACAAACTCATTTTCTACAGTTAGAAAGACTGGCCGATGGTCACTGCCACCAAGTTGTTTCCCAACAATTCGTGTAATGTTCCACTCCAGGTCTGGTGAATAAAACGCCAGGTCAGGTGTAGTTGTAGAGTGCCATGATCTCGAGTAGAAGGTATGTGGGTCAGACGGCTTGTTAATCAGGATGAATCTATTCTCATCCTGCCAATCTTCAAATCTCTCTCCTCTCTGGTCCATGTGATCATAGCCCCAGCTCTGCGAATGGCTGTTTTCACAGATTTCAGAGCTATGACACAACACCAGCCAGCTAGATCAAGCACAACTGTTGACAGCTTCAATCTTTTCTTCGGCAACATACGCATGTGGGCCATTTAGCAAACACTCAAGAAGAAATCGGAGGTTTTGAGCTCAAATGTTACAAAAACATGTTTAGAATATAAAAGTCTTAAAAGTCGAGAGAATCGATTTCATAGCACCGGGTTTTATCCCACACGGCTCGGCTCATTCCACAGGGCGACCTGCCGAAAGTGTCGCACAAAGCACGCAATATGTAACTCCAGCGACGACCCCCAGGAGTCTCCAAGAAAAATACAATCGTGAACTGAAAGACGAAGCCCGGAATCGAACCCACAATTTTCGGAGCTTAAGACAAACGGCTTGACCACTCCGCCACGGAGACTCACATTTTTAAAATATCGTGGAATAAGGACAAGAAAAACGATGGCATTCTACGAGGGTCCCAAATGAAAACCTTAAATGTGTGTGTGTGTGTGTGTGTGTTTATGTGTGTGTGTGTGTGTGTGTGTGTGTGTGTGTGTGTGTGTGTGTGTGTGTGTGTGTGTGTGTGGATGTGTGTGTGTGCGTGCATATATTCTGGAAAAAAAAGTAAAGAGCAAACGTATCATTTTTCAATGTAGTCACCACTGCGATCAATGCAAATCTTCCAGCCCCGATAAAGTGCTTGAATTCCTGTAGGAAAATCGACTCTGGGGGTCACTACTCGGTGTGCATGACCCGGTCGTGAACAGTCTGTCACAGAAATCACACCGTTTTGAAACTTCCTACTCTAGTCATATGTAACAGAGGAAGGGGTTTTGGTAGTATTTAGGTGGGAAACGACTACAGCACGATTGAGCATCGAGGTCGAATGAGAGGAGAGATGCTCAATTCGTGACGTGGTTTGTTGTCAAAGGGGCAGTTACCATCAAGATACCGAGCAGAAAGGTTGCCACACTAATTCCAGCTGTCATCAACATGAATAAAGTATATTTATAAAGATCCACCAGATTCCACTCATGTTATGAGTTATCAGTTATGAGTTGACTTCGTTACAATAAGCGAAATGGTGCCGTGACCAGGAGAGTTACGGCAAATGAGATTTTACGTGGATACGTAATACAGAGTTAGGATATATTGTGTTCAGTGACGATGTAGGAAGAGTAGAAATTAAAATAGTCCTTTGTCCAGAATGAATAGATACAGAGAGTTAGTCACGTTGAGTGATGCATAAATGGAGTAATTAAAGTAGAGTAGATTCAGCATATAATTAGTATAGAGAGGGATAAAATAAGAATGGATGGTTCGACTCAGAGCTGTGACATGAAGTCTGAGATAGTTTTGTTTGGTAGATTGAGAAGTAGGTGTGGTGTTGTTTACGGCTGGGCCGAGAGTGTCTAGTGAAGAGATACAGATTGAGGAGGAATTGGATATTATGTGTGAAATAGTCAGTTGAACGTGAGAATATTGAGAGTGGAAGACTGTAGAAGTTGATGATTGAAGAATACGAGTTCTTGGTGAGACGGATGAAGGAATTACGTAGTGCTTGCGGAGAAGGAAGAGCTGATTAAATATGAGAAACTTGTTGTGTGGAGAAGTATAGAATGATAGTTACGAGGTTAGTGGCTCGTCGGAGTGAAATTGCCTATAAGAGGATGAGTGAGAAAAGTAGAAATAAGTAAACAAGTGAATTGTGAAAGTCCTGTTGAGTGTTGAAGTAGTTTGTCTGATAATCAGTTGTTCTTGTAGCGATAAAAATGTAGACAAACATATGTGCGTCGAGTATGGATAGGCTGTTGGCAAGTGTTAAGTACAGCATGCATGTACGAGGTGTTTAGTTCGTACGTGAGTATAGTTCTAGACAAACAGGTGTTCGTCGCGATGAGTGAAGTAGGAGTGAGGTTTGGTGATGTAGCCTAAGCGAAGTACATAGAAAAAATGTAATAGTGCGCTGATATATCTTGTGTCAAGGTGTGTAGAGGAGGTCGATACGCTTGGATTGTGGTGAGTGATTGCTGGAATGTTGAATTGGCGTCTAAGTTGTTTTTTTTAAAGTAATGGTATGGACACGTTAGCATTGTCGCGATGCGAAAATAGTCGTGAGATGAGAGCGAGGTTGTGTATCATTGTCCGTGTGAATATGCAAAGAGTGGTTGATAAGAGAACTTGATAAAACGTGGAACGTAGAGGATGCGAAAGTTGAGAGATAGAAAGAACATGATTAGAGAATTGGGATGTCGTTTCGTTAGAATATCTGACGTTGGAAAGAAATTAGTGAGTTGTGTGACAAGTTGACGGAAACAGGGTTAACATTCTGAATGATGTTTCATAAAATATGTTTAGTATTGTTGACAGGGATGTGCCGAAGCAAGAATTGCCTAACACTGAGAAATGAGAAAAGTGAGCTCTGCTGTCAGTTATAAGTGGAGTGAGTTGCTGTTCTGGAAGAGTCCCGATGAATAGGGAAAGG
This sequence comes from Cepaea hortensis, assembly GCA_963921405.1. NCBI lineage: Eukaryota > Metazoa > Mollusca > Gastropoda > Stylommatophora > Helicidae > Cepaea > Cepaea hortensis. The sequence goes on along the minus strand of OY992876.1, from coordinate 381,076,643 downwards.
AGTGAAAGGTACAGAGGTAAACAACGTTAGTTAAATGAATGTTGGAGAATGTGTTCCGATAAGGGTGACCAGTTTGATTATCGTCACGATACAAGAGTGCTAGGAGAGACCTGAGGATAGCTTAGAGTAGTCGTGGTGAGATGTTGGAAGATAATGATGTGTTTAGTTAATTGCGTCGGATAGACGAGAAACTTAAAAAGTAGAGTTGGTTGTATTGGTGAGAGACAAAGTTTTGTTGGACGTAAGAGGCTAGAGATACCGTAGTTAACGGAAATAATAATGATTAACAAGTGTAGTGATGCTTGGAATAAATCCAAGGGAAACAATTGGTGTGCCAAGTCACAGGTTCTATTACTGGATAGAGGACCACTGGTACTTTGAGATAACATTGGGATAGTAATAGGTGAAATGAGTTGACCTGTAGTTTACAGTGATTGTGTTCCAAATATTGTGATGTGTAAGCAGTTAGTTTTGTAAAATATTGTGAGGGGAGATAATCAATGTTTGACTTCCAGAAAATGGAACGGTCAATTGTGGAGTGGTGATTTTGGTTGAGGGGAACAAGTATTGTTCCGCGATATGTTAGTCTGCATTGAGTTGTTTTGTTTTATAACAAAATAGGCATGATGTGTGTGAATAGGTACGGGTTGCTTGATCACTTTAAGTGGTTAATTCTGTGTGAATTATAATTTGTTTGCAAACCTTCTCTTAAGCGAGAAGACACTGGGTTTATTGAGTCTAAGTTTGTAATACCTCGTATATGATATGTTTTTTTTCTTGATTTGGTTCTATAAAATGATTGTTGTTGTCTCTGTTTAGAATAGGATTGTGGTGTTCTTAGACTTTTACGTACAAACTATTGGTCCGTAAAAGAGACCAGTAGTATTAACTAACAATAGGTTAGGATGTATGTTGTATTATTTTAATATATATTTTTCTTTGAATGACTTCATACCTTTAATTAATATGTGGGGAAACATAAATGATGTAGAAAGTTTGGGAGGGTATGATGTTCTGTTTTGATTTTATTTCGCTTAACTTATAATGTAAGTGAATTGTCCTGTATGTTTGAAAATACATGTTGGAAATTAGTTAGGTTAAGTTTAATCTACATGGTTTTGTCTAGAATAAAAACAATACATGGGGCTTTATTTTAGACCTTCGTTCAGAAAATAGTAATAAACTACTGGGGACTAGAAGAGAGACATTTATTTGGGATCCTTCGTTCAGAAAATAGTAATAAACTACTGGGGACTAGAAGAGAGACATATTCTCCTTGTAAATAACAAGTTGATGTATATGCTACTAGCAAGGTTGCTGTGATAATCAGCGTTGAGAGGTTAAGTTGTGGAAACATAGGCCATACTTAAATGACGGGGTTAATATACAAGTAAAACGGTTATGGGGAAATTAAGGGAGCATTAATTGAAGAAAAGATTAATGAATGAGGGGAAAGTTTTGAACATAGCCTCCATGGGGTTTAAAAGAGCCATGGGATTGAAGAAGAAGAAGTGGGTAACGGGTTGCCCCAGACAAATAATTAAACATGAATTGAATCCATGTTTGATTAGATACTGTAGATAACAGTACAATAATAAGTGTGAAATGTACATTGGGAACAAAATGACATGGGGTTTTGAGGGTCCGTGTTATACAGACGAGAGTTAGGAGCAGTACATGGTTGCTGTTGATAACGGCATAAATTAACAACTGGAGGTTTGAGTAGTTGTGCCCATAATAAATGGACAGTAAGGGGGCAAGAGAGGTATATTATGTGAGGTGATCTGTATTGGAACAGGTCTTGATTTTTAATTGTGTCCTCGGGACGTGTTTTGTGGTTAACATTACATTGAGGTAAGGTTCAGACTTATAAAATTGGTAGTGTCTGTAATATATAGACAATTGTTTTTTGATGCTGTAGATAGCAGCGTAAATTGTTACCATAATGAGTGGTACTGTAGGAGATATAATTATTTTAGACTTTATTACATAAAGTCTCAAATGACATAGGAGGGTAAAGGAGTGTGGTTTGGTAAAGGGGGTGTGTGATTTAGCTGAGTGTGGTCTTTGTGTGGAAGAGTTCTACTGCTTCTTTTAAATACCGGTGGCCACCGATTCTTTGTCTTTCTATTGTGTGAGAGTGATTACAGGTTGAAAGTAGAGAATTGGTAGTGTTGTTGAAGACAAATGGGAAGTGGTACCAGAAAGGTACAGCGTTTGAGTTTTTAAGCAGATTTCTTATGAAGAGGAAGAGGGGTTATTTCAACCATATGTGTTATGATGATGTATTGTATATACTTGTAAAGTTGAGTTTTCAATGTTATTATGTAGTTGATATGAGTTATTATGTTATGAAGAGGCAATAGTTTATAGTAGGTTACTAGATTGACAATATGACAGGGAGAAGGGTTAAATGATATAAAATATACTCAAATTTGAGTTGGTTTGGGGAAGATTAGTGGAAATGTGGGAGTTAAGGATAAAGAGGGAATAGAGTAAGAGAGTTGGGAATAAAGAATTTTTCCTTTAGAGGAAAAATTCTTTAGAAAACATAGGGAGGTGTAACAGAGGAAGGGGTTTTGGTAGTATTTAGGTGGGAAACGACTACAGCACGATTGAGCATCGAGGTCGAATGAGAGGAGAGATGCTCAATTCGTGACGTGGTTTGTTGTCAAAGGGGCAGTTACCATCAAGATACCGAGCAGAAAGGTTGCCACACTAATTCCAGCTGTCATCAACATGAATAAAGTATATTTATAAAGATCCACCAGACTTCACTCATGTTATGAGTTATCAGTTATGAGTTGACTTCGTTACACATACACTTGCTGGACGACAGTGGTTTCATCCTTTCATTGATAAAACAACGGATAACAGAACGCTGATCCTCTTTGGTGCATGTTAAAAGTGGGGCGGTCATTTTAAAACAAATCTTCTGACGTCACCATGTTCATCTTAACCGTGATGTCACGCGCTTAACGCCCCTGACATCTTTAACAACAACATTGACAGGTCACAAAACAATGGCATGGTTATTGAAATTTCTATCAAACTTTTAAGGTTTTCATTTAACCCTTACCCCATCCACATGATTTTCAACTCCGAGAAAACGTGCTCATAAGCAATATCATGTCTGGGAAACTGAAATACTTGGGCCATATTCAACAGCAGAGTGGCTGGCACAGAACGGTGATGGGAGAGATGGATTCTTAGAGAAGAGGCAGGGGACTAACAACACAAAGATGGTCACAGGACACTGTAGAACCTTGGACAGGAGGATGGATGAGGGAGACTAACAGGAGGATGGATGAGGGGACTAACAACACAAAGATGAGCACATGACACTGTAGAACCTTGGACAGGAGGATGGATGAGGGAGACTAACAGGAGGATGGATTAGGGGACTAACAATACAAAGATGAGCACAGGACACTGTAGAACCTTGGACAGGAGGGTGGATGAGGGAGACTAACAGGAGGATGGATGAGGGGACTAACAACACAAAGATGAGCACAGGACACCGTTGAATCTTGGACAGGAGGATGGATGAGGGAGACTAAAAGGAGGATGGATGAGGGAGACTAACAGGAGGATGGATGAGGGGACTAACAACACAAAGATGGGCACAGGACACCGTTGAATCTTGGACAGGAGGATGGATGAGGGAGACTAACAGGAGGATGGATTAGGGAGACTAACAGGAGGATGGATGAGGGGACTAACAACACAAAGATGGGCACAGGACACCATTGAACCTGGACAGGAGGATGGATGAGGGAGACTAACAGGAGGATGGATGAGGCAGGA
>OY992876.1:380985336-381067836 GCA_963921405.1 Cepaea hortensis | reverse complement strand
TGATGCCTCACATGATCACTGAAGCTAATAAGAACAAACTCCCACACTTTACACACAATTGAGACACTGACGATTGTCGTGAGAATTCTCGCAATTGCAAGAAGTGGAGAAAAAATTGTACATATACATTATGTAGCCTAAAAATTAGTGATGCAATTCAACTCTTTTTTTCTCTCCCCCCCTCTCTCTCTCTCTCTCTCTCTCTCTCTCTCTCTCTCTCTCTCTCTCTCTCTCTCTCTCTCTATCTATCTCTTGCGCTCTCTTTACATACACACACTCTCACACTCATTCACTCTCTCTCTTACTTACGCTCACTAACTCTCTCACTTGCTTTACAGTAATTTACATGAATTCATTTTATGCATGTTAAAATCAAGTGCATCAAAATGATAATATGAAAAAAATGAGAATACACAAAACATATGGATCAGCATGTTAGATGACATGCGTGCGCTCAACTCTCTCTCTCTCTCTCTCTCTCTCTCTCTCTCTCTCTCTCTCTCTCTTCTCTCTTACACACATGTACATACACACACCCACACACATCATACCCACGCAATACACACACCTGCACACATCCATATACTTACTCACACGTACTCACATAACACCCGAATATACACTCCCTCGCATACACTGCATGCATGCACACTTACACATACAAAGATATACAATACATACATGAGCACACACACACAGAGTCATCCATACACACATACACACACGCACATTCATATAAACGCATATAAACACATGAACGCACACTTTAACACACGTACAGACATACACACAGAGTCACACACAGATACACACATGTACACACATATACACCCATACACACATCCAGACATGCACACACATACATTACACTTTCTCATGCACTCTCTCATTCACCCACGCTCTCTCTTTTACCCACTCACTCGCTCTCACACTCACTAATTCGTGCACATACACGCATACCCACAAATTCTCTCTCACTCACTCACGCTCCCTTACTCACTCATTTACTCGATGGCTCTCTAACTCACACTCACTCACTAACTTTCACACTCTATCACACAGACAGGCAGACACACAAAACACCCACTCTCTCAGATTCACTCATTCTCTAACTAAATCTCTCACACATATGTCCACACACTCACTCACTTTTACACTCACCCAGGCACACGCGCATGCATTCTCTCTCACTCTCTCTATCATACTAATTCTTCCACTCACACTCTTTCTCACTCACTCTCTCACCCACTGTCTCGTTCACACACATACAGTGAAGGATGATAGTGGAAAAATGATACTAGTAGGTGACTTATGGAGGCATATAGTCGGTATGAAGTAAGTATTGAAAGAGTTTTCGGTTGAATGTGTAGGGACTCATTGGTGTTTTCAGTTCTGTTGGAAGGCTATTCCACAAGTGAGCACCAGAATATGCGAAACAAGTTTTGTATAAGTCCAATCTAGGCTTAGGAAGCTGTAATAAATTTAAGCGCTTACTGTTCATTGCATTAGATTGAATTAACGGTAGAAGATACTCTGGGGTATTTTCAGATATAATTTTATTCACTAATTTGGCTTTGTTAAAAAGGAAGCGATTTTGAAGTGGTAGAAGCCTTAGATGGCTGTATAATTTATTACTTTCAACGTGCTTTATGCTAGAAACTAGACGTATAGCGCGGTTGTGAAGCGAACACAATCGTTTCATATTAGATTTAGGGCAGCCATCCCAGACTGTGGAACAATAATCGAGAGGTGATTGGATATAGGATGCATAGAATATTTTACGTGTGCTTTCATCCAAAAAGTGTTGAATTTTAGCAAGTTGGTAAACTTTTTGTGCTATTTTCTTGGTAAGGGCGTGAACATGAGGGCTCCAGTTTAAATGTCTGTCAATTAAAAGACCTAATGTTTTATGTTCATTTACATTAATTATAGGTAACGTGTCCACGTGGAGCTCGAGCGGTGTCCCAGTTATGGCTAGGGTGTGTAGTTTTTGTCTGGTCGTTATTAGCATGGATTTGGTTTTGCCGATGTTAATTAACATGCGATTTTCATTGCTCCATCTACTAAGGTTGTCAAGATCGTTTTGTAAAGAGCTCTCTAAGTCACAAAGGCTCTCTTGACTTGTGTAAATAGTGCAGTCGTCCGCAAATAGATCACACGAAGTATTGAGGTATAAAGGAAGATCGTTAATATACACTGCAAAAAGCAGCGGACCTAGTATTGAGCCCTGAGGCACCCCAAAATTAAGTTGTGTGGGTCTTGATAGACAGTTATTGAAGAACACTACTTGTTGTCTGTCTGATAAAATGACGTAATTAGGTCCACCATATTGGTGCCAGTCTTCATGTGTTTTAATTTTCTAATTAAAATATCATGATCTACCATATCAAAGGCCTTTTTAAAGTCTACAAATACCGCTCCACAAATGTTGCCATTGTTGATACAAAGATGCCAGTTATCGGTCATTTTTGTAAGGGCACTATAGCAAGAATATTTAGGTCGAAACCCAGATTGACTGTCAATTATTAGATCGTTGTTAATTAAATGATGTAGTGTTATTTTATGCATGTGTTTTTCTAATGGTTTTGATAGCGACGATAGTAAGGAAATGGGTCTATAATTACCCAAGACGCTAATATCAGTTGAACCATTTTTAAGTAGAGGATACACTTTAGCAACTTTAAAGGCAGATGGAAAGTAGTTTTTGGATAGGCACTGGTTATATATGAACGTTAAGGACTCACTAATAATAGGTGCAGCACACCGAAGAATTCTATTACTGATACCATCTAGGCCTTCTGAATTTGTTGCTTTGAGATTCGAGAGATATTTATATACTTCTGCAACAGACATCAAGGGAATCTCAGGGGGAATATTTCTAGAGCACTTCCCTTCACAGAATGATGACAGTGAACTTAAATTACATACTGAGTCTGGTATTGAGGACTTTAGATTCTCTATTTCTGATTGAAAGAAGTAACTGAAATCCTCGCATGTTATAGAGTTTGGTATTGCTGACTCTGAAGAGTGTTTCTTGTTGGTTAGCGAGTTAATAGCCTTCCATATATTTGTATTATTTGATGTATCTACAATCAAATTTTTGAAATGATCTTTCTTTATCCTACGAATTTCATAAGACAGGGAGAGAGAGAGAGAGAGAGAGAGAGAGAGAGAGAGAGAGAGAGAGAGAGAGAGAGAGAGAGAGAGAGAGAAGAGAGAGAGAGAAATAATGAGAGGAAGAGAAATAATGAGAGATAGAGAAAGAATGAGAGAGACAGAATTAATGAGAGAGAGAGAGAGAGAGAGAGAGAGAGAGAGAGAGAGAGAGAGAGAGAGAGAGAACGAACGAACGAACTAACGAACAAACAAACTTTATTTTAAAATGGTAACAAATAGGGCACGCAGGCCCGTCTTACATTCGGCCCTTTCAGTCACTCATCTATCATTCATCAAATGTGCATGTTACATTTACATAGGGAAAAAAAACATTGTCAAATAGATTTTGTAAGCACAAACAATGCATATTACGCATGGTACATCCACACACACACACACACACACACACACACACACACACACACACACACACACACATATATATATATATATATATATATATATGTAGAGAGAGAGAGAGAGAGAGAGAGAGAGAGAGAGAGAGATACAGACACAGATAAAGCGAGAGGGGTGAAGAAGAGAGAAAGAGAGAAGAGAGACAGTGAGTAGGAATATTAAGGGGTGAAGAAGAGAGAGAGAGAGAGAGAGAGAGAGAGAGAGAGAGAGAGAGAGAGAGAGAGAGAGAGAGAGAGAGAGAGAGAGAGAGAGAGTAGGAATATGTAAGCTGTTGAAACTGTCACACGCGAACGACATCAGGAATGCAGGACAGTGAAGACACAAAACTGCCACATGTGAACGACAGTAGTACGTGACGTTGTAAGTAAGTATATTTTGGGGGCCATCCCGGGGGGAGGGGGGGCCGGACGTCGTATTTCCTTATATGAATGTTATACCGCCTCCTACCAGCCCCCTGAAAAACGGCCCTCATTTTCAAAAAAATTGGCGGTTATTTTCTTGGGTTGTCCTGATGACTACTTCCGGTGTCTCCCAGGTGCGGCGGCGGCGGCGGCGGCGGGTAGCGAGGCAAGCCCAGGGCATGTGGAATACTTATATAGATAAGTAGACAAACTAGTCACCGGGCATCTGCGTTCGAGCCCCAGTATGTGGGTGTGCGTGTGGTGTGTGTGTGTGTGTGTGTAGGGTAGGACACTGTGAGGGCGCGAGGGAATGGGCCCCTACCCCGGATATTAGTCTTTTCCTCCAACGGAGGGCCACCATATTCACATAGGCGAACATTAGTGAACAGTGCAACCAGAGCAAATGAATTCTTTGGCAATACTACACTTTTGATCTGAGCCAAAAGACCCAAAAAGTTGAGTCATAATGTACAATAGAACAAAGTCAGCCTTAGGAAAAAAGACTGAAACCAGATTACGATTATTAATTCTATATATGGGTATATTGCCACAATTAATAAACACGAAATAACATATAAACATTAATTATTTCTAGAGTATATAAGAATAGAGGCCAGCCTCAATAGTATACATTCAAATAAGTAATGTAATCAGTTAATTTTGCAAATTAATCATTAAAACAATATTTTTAAATAATAACAGAGTTACTTCCCTTGGAAATTACTGTGTCCCTTGGTACCAACAAAACATGAGGCATGGCATCTGCGCTTATTGTAATATCGCAGTGACAGATTAACGCACGATGGTGAAATTTTGAATATAGCGGTTTTAAATGGCGCTGAATCGCGTGAGCTCATCGCCAAATGTAAAAACAAATAATCTAAGGCACTTTGCTTGGGTGCCAATGAAGTAATAACATGAAAACGCTGCGTAAATGGTCACAACACTGCAATTTATGTCAGAAAGTGTACATCTCGAAAGGCAAAACCTGTCGGTATGCGTGAATGGTGACAAATATGCTTTAGTTTGCAGTAATCTCTCAAAAGCGGTAAAACTGCATCAGCGAGATAAGCCCCGGGCATGTCATGCGAGGCAAGCTCCGGCCATGTCTTTAGCTCTAAAAATTAGCTTACTATCGCAGAATACAACTCAGACATTAGCAAGATACTTTAGGTCAATCCCAGGCGAATTACAAACATGTGACGATAAATCGAAATCATGCGAGGCAAGCCCCGGGCATGTCATACGAATCAAGCTTCGGACATGTCTTTAGCTCTAAAATTTAGCGCTCTATCACAGAATACCACTTAGACATTAGCAAGGTACTTTGGGTCAATCTCAGACGCAATAAAATCCTGTGACAATAAAGCGAAATCATGCGAGACAAGCCTTGGGTATGTCATGCGAATCAAGCTCCGGACATGTCTTTAGCTCTAAAAATTAGCATACTATCACAGAATACCACTCAAACATTAGCAAGGTACTTTAGGTCAATCCCAGACGCAATACAAACCTGTGAAGATAAATCTAAATCATGCGAGGCAAGCCCCGGTCATGTCATGCGAATCAAGCGCCGGACATATCTTTAGCTCTAAATGTTAGCTCACAATCACAGAATACCACTCAGACATTAACAAGGTACCTTAGGTCATTGCCAGAAGCACCGCAAACCTGTGACGATAAATCAAAAACATGCGAGTCATGCCCCGGGCATCTCATGCGAGGCAAGCTCCGGACATGTCTTTAGCTCTAAGAATTAGCTTACTATCACGGAATACCACTCAGACATTAACAAGGTACCTTAGGTCATTGCCAGAAGCAATACAAACCTGTGACGATAAATCGAAATTGTTTTAAATCATCTCTTTTCTTTTCTCGTTCTGATAAATTAAATGTAACTTTACTGATGTCCCATGCGAGTGTGTAATGTAGGCGAGATGCTTACTTTCAGACCAAAATTACTTGCTTATCAGTCATGAGTCCTTAGTATGTTTATAGCAGTGAAGCCTGGTCACCCTACTCACTCTACGATTTAACACACCTTTCACCTGTTCTGTGTGCGAGGGATATTAAGGGCTGCAACAAATCAAACCATTGAGCAGTATTTAAAGAGCAGACTGTGTAATACGTTGATCCATGTTCAGTCTTCGTAGACCTAGATGGACACATACAGGGGTAACGAAAGTGTCGATGCGAGATTCGAGACATGATAACGGCGCTGATTAGGACAGTTGACACGTGACATGTCATGTTACATGAGTCATCTAAGGTCGAGATGAGTTTCTGGAGAAAGATGTAAAGTCCGTGTAGACACATAGAGAGGTAATGAAAGTGTCGATGCGCAATTTGAGACGTGTAACATCGCTGTTTAGGCCAGTTGACACGTGCCAAGTCATGTTACAAGAGTCGCCTAAGTTCGAGTTGGGACAGTTTGTTGTGTTCGTGTGAAGAATTATACATCTGCTAGGTTGTGGTATACACTCGTTAATGTATGAGCCACTAGTTGTTAGGTAAACGACATGCCTTCCTCGAGTGGTATCGGTGATCATAGCTCTCCTCTATGACCATGAGCAAGGCTTAGTCGGACACTGTGTTGAATTGTTTACACGTGGGTATGCCGCTTTAGACACCTGACCTGCCCACCTTTTTACTATCGACAACCTGTCTTACACCCACTCCACAGCCACTCCCCCATTCGACGTACCCGTATTGTAACACCATCACACCCCCTCACATGCCTATACACGCCCCGACATTATGAATTACGACCAGCACACAAAAAGAAATAAATACGGTATCCAGTCTTCACGCATAGGTCATTATGGAATAGAAAAATCTTGATCACACACACACACACACACACACACACACCACACACACACACACACACACACACACACACACACACTCACACACACACACACACACACACACACACACACCGCTCGCTGCGGGGCAAGACAATTTTTTGTGGAAGATCGAGAGTTGTGGAGAGCCTACGCCAGTCGACACGTCACATGCGGATGATGATGGTTTATCATTACATTACATTACACCAAGCACCATTGTTAGCTGCTAGATATGGCACGCATGTAACGCGTGAGATTTGAAAATTCCTCGCCTACATTACACACTCGCACGGGACATCAGTAAAGTTACATTTAATTTATCAGAACGAGAAAAGAAAAGAGATGATTTAAAAACAATTTCGATTTATCGTCATAGGTTTGTATTGCTTCTGGCAATGACCTAAGGTACCTTGTTAATGTCTGAGTGGTATTCTGTGATAGTAAGCTAATTCTTAGAGCTAAAGACATGTCCGGAGCTTGCCTCGCATGAGATGCCCGGGGCTAGACTCGCATGATTTCGATTTTTCGTCACAGGTTTGCAGTGCTTCTTACAATGACCTAAGGTACCTTGTTAATGTCCGAGTGGTATTCTGTGATAGTGCGCTAATTTGTAGAGCTAAAGATATGTCCGGAGCTTGATTCGCATGACATGCCCTGGGCTTGCCTCGCATGATTCGATTTATCGTCACAGGTTTGCAGTGCTTCTGGGATTGACCTAAAGTACCTTGTTAATGTCTGAGTGGTATTCTGTGATAGTGCGCTAATTGTTAGAGCTAAAGACATATCCGGAGCTTGCCTCGCATGAGATGCCCGGGGCTGGACTCGCATGATTTCGATTTATCGTCACAGGTTTGCAGTGCTTCTTACAATGATCTAAGGTACCTTGTTAATGTCCGAGTGGTATTCTGTGATAGTGCGCTAATTTTTAGAGCTAAAGATATGTCCGGAGCTTGATTCGCAAGACATGACCGGGGCTTGCCTCGAATGATTTCGCTTTATCGTGACAGGTTTGTATTGGGTCTGGGAATGACCTAAAGTACCTTGCTAATGTCTGAGTGGTATTCTGCGATAGTAAGCTAATTTTTAGAGCTAAAGACATGTCCGGAGCTTGCCTAGCATGACATGCCCGGGGCTTATCTCGCTGATGCAGTTTTACCACTTTTGTGAGATTACTGCAAACTAAAGCATATTTGTCACAATCCAAACATACCGACAGGTTTTGCCTTTTGAGATGTACATTTTCTGAAATAAATTGTAGTGTTGTGTTACCATTTACGCAGAGTTTTCATGTGATTACTTCATTGGCACCCAAGCAAAGTGCCTTGGATTATTTGTTTATACATTCGGCGATGAGCTCACTCGAATCAGCCCCTTTTAAAACCGCTATATTCAAAATTTCACCATCGTGCGTTAATCTGTCACTGCGATATTACAATAAGCGCAGATACCATGCCTCATGTTTTGTTGGTACCAAGGGACACAGTAATTTCCAAGGGAAGTAACTGGTTTATTTTAAAAAAATATTATTTTAATGATTAATTTGCAAAATTAACTAATTATGTTATTTATTTGAATGTATAATATTGAAACTGGTCTCTAGTCTTATATACTCTAGAATTAATCAATGTCTATATGTTATTACGTGTTTATTAATTGTGGCAATATATCCATATATAGAATTAATAACCGTAATCTGGTTTCAGTCTTTTTTCTTAACATTTACTATGTTCTAATGTACATTTTGACTCAATTCTTTGGGTCTTTTGGCTCAGATCACTTTTGGCTAAGATCAAGTGTATTTGCTGGCCCCCGACAGTAGAGCGCTTGGTCTGGTCGGAGGCCGGGATGATCATTCTCGGTCCCTTGGTTAAGATCAGACGCATTTGCTGCCCCTTCCAGTAGTGCGCCTGATCTGGTCGGGGCCGGGTGATCCAAAAAGAAAAAAAACAACCTCACATAAGCATCACTTTAAATGTGGGCCTGGTGGACCACTGTGGGCAATAGCTCACAGTGGGACTAAGGGTCCACGCCAAAAACAGGGGAGGCGGGGAACCAGCTAGCCTGGGATGACCGCCAAACCCAAAATAAAAAAAAAAAAAAAGTGTAGTATTGCCAGATACTACTTTTGCTCTGGCTGCACTGTTCACTAATGTTCGCATTTCTATGTGAATATTGGTGGCCCTCCTCTGGGGGCAAAGACTAATATCCTGGGTAGGGGCCCATTCCCTCGCGCCATCACAGTGACCTACCCCTACACACACACACACACACACACACACACACACACACACACACACACACACACACACACACACACACACACACTGGGACTCGAACTCAGGTGCCCGGTGACTAGTTGGTCAACTTATCTATATAAGTATTCCACATGCCCTGGACTTGCCTTGCCTTGCCGCCGCCGCCCCTGGGAGACACCGGAAGTAGTCACGAGGACAACCGGAAGTAACCCAAGAAAATAACCGCCAATTTTGTAAAAATGAGGGCCGTTTTTCAGGGGGCCGGTAGGAGGCGGTATAACATTCATATAAGGAAATACGACGTCCAGCCCCCCGGGATGACCCCAAAATATACTTAGTTACAACGTCACGTACTACTAACGACATCAGGAATGCAGGACAGTGAGCACACAAAACAGCTACATGTGAACGGCATCAGGAATGTAGGACAGTGAAGACACAAAACTGCCACACGTCAACGACATCAGGAATGCAGGACAGTAAAGACACAAAACTGCACGAGGAAAGAACGTGCAACAAAAAAAAAAAAGGACAGGCAGGCACACTTTTGAATGAAGAAGAAGAAGAAGAAGAAGAAGAAGAAGAAGAAGAAGAAGAAGAAGAAGAAGAAGAAGAAGAAGAAGAAGAAGAAGAAGAAGAAGAAGAAGAAGGAACGAACGAACGAACGAACAAACGTTATTTATTTTCAAAGGGTAACAAATTGGGCACGCAGGACCGTCAAACATTCGGTTCTTCCAATCACTCATCTTTCGTTCATCAATAATGCATTATAATTCACATAGAAACAAAAAACACTGTCAAATGAATATTGTAAACATAAACAATGCATATTACCATGTTATGAGACACATCCCCCACCCACCCACACATCCCCCACCTACCCACACACACCCGCACCCACCCACACACACGCCCAGGCACACATACATTCCCCACCCATCCACAAATCCCCAAACCACACACACACACATTCCCCCACCCACCCACCCACACAACTCAGGCAAACATACATGCACCAACCCACCCATCCTTCACCCACACATCCCACCCACACACATCCCCCACATACACACATCTCCACGCCTACACACATGTCCAAACCCATCTCATAACCCACACACACAAATCCACCCAAATATCTTCCACCACCAACCCACACACCCTCAACCACCAAGCCAAGCACACATCCCCAACCACACATCCTCCCCACCCGCACACACATCTCCCCGGTAACCCAAACATCCCGCACCTACCCACACATCCCCCACTTACACTCATTCTCCCACCCACACAATCTTCCCCATCCACCCACACATCTCGCACCCACCCACACACACATCCCCCACCAATCTCCCAATCTACACGCACGCACTCACCAACACATCCTCCACCCACTCCCAATACCATCCCCCAACCACACATCCTTTAACCACACATCCCCCACCCACACAATCCCCACCCATACACACACATCCCCCCACACACACAGCTCTCCACCCATACACATGCCCCTCTTACACATCTCCCTCCTACACATCCCCACCAACCAACACATCCACCACCCACCCACACACACCCCACCACCCACTCATACATCCCCGACCCATCCACACATCCCCACCAACAAACACATCCCCCACAAACAATCATATCCCCCCACCCACACACACCTAACCCACCCATAATCACTGAAACTAATATGAACAAACTTCCACACTTTACACACACACATACACTGAAGTCTATCGTGAGCATCATCACACACACACACACACACACACACACACACACACACACACACACACACACACACACACACACACACACACACAAAACATCACAATTGGGGAAACCATTTAAAACATGGGGAAAATACTGAAAAAATTGTGAAAATGACAAAACTATGTCATAAATTGTGTAACGTAAAAAAAAAAAAACAGTGATGCAATTCATTAAGATAATTTCTGGAAGTGACATGAACATGATGAAATAAGCATGGTACATACTGGCAGTAAAAATGCTAATATGAAAGATGATGATCTTCTTCTTCTTCTTCTTCAGCGTTCCGAGCCATTGAGGTTCTTTGCTGCAAATACAATCCGTCTCCATTCGTCTCTCTGGTGGACCTTCTCTTGCCAGTCGTTGATTCCAAGTGCTTGTAGTTCTGTACATGTATTATCTCTCCACCGCCTTCTTGGTCTACCTCGGGGTCTCCGGTCATTTATTTCCTGAGTGTAAGCGAGTTTTGTTTCCCTATTATCTTCCATTCTTTCTATATGCCCCAGCCATTGTAGTCTATTAGCCGTCATGATACCAGTGATTAGCGGGGACTTAAACAGATCATAAATGTCTTTGTTACTTCTTCTTTTCCACTCTCCACTTTGTGTATCCCTAATGGGTCCAAAGATGCGTCTTAAAATTTTGTTCTCAAAGGTTTGTAACAAGGCTTCGTCTCCTTTCGTTGTACTCCAGGTTTCAGAGCCATACAGCACAACTGGTCTGATCAGTGTTTTGTATATTGTGATTTTGGTGTTACGAGATAGCGCCTTTGATTTTAGTAGATGTTGTAGTGCATAGTATATCTTATTTCCAGAGTTGATTCTAGTTTGTATTTCTTCCCTTATGATGTTGGAGCAGTTGAAGATCGTACCCAGGTATTTGTATGTTTACGTTCTTTTAATGGTCATATTATCTATTTGTATGTGGCCAGAGTTTCTAGCCATTCCGTCTCTTGAAATTACCATATATTCTGTCTTATCTTGGTTGATAACCAGCCCCATCTGTTGGGCTTTTTCCTTTAAGTGAGTCAATATTTCCAATGTCTTTTGTTCACTTTGCCCTATAATATCTATATCATCTGCATAACCAATCAGCTTGGATGTTCCTCCAATATCACATTCCTCCTTTACCTTCCTTACAACTTTCTCTAGAGCCAGATTGAAGAGTAGCGGCGATAGTGCATCACCCTGTTTCAAGCCAGATGTTATTTGGAAGGGGTCTGATTTCCTGCCTTTATATGTTACTATAAGATGATGATACATAGAAAAAATATGGAATAGCATGTCACATAACTTGCATGGAGAAGAAGAAGAAGAAGAAGGAGAAGAAGAAGAAGAAGAAGAAGAAGAAGAAGAAGAAGAAGAAGAACAACAACAACAACAACAACAGCAACAACAACAACAACAACAACAACAACAACAACAACAACAACAACAACAACAACAACATATTGAAAACGCTATGAGTCGTGAACTCAATTTAAGAAGCCTTCAGGCCAGACACCAGACATGACTGGTTGATGTATGCTGGTCCGCCGCTACACGTGTAACTGTTATCTTGTGTGTAAATCACACTGTCAAATCTGATGCCAGTAAAGCAAACATTAAGACATAATTACTTGTGTAAATTATATAAACTGGATGTAAATGACATTAGCAAATTGTCAGAATCTGAAGACAGAAACACTATCATGGTAAATGAAGCAGGGAGCCTGTTACGACACACTAGAACCTGTAATTATGTAAGCACGTGCGTGCATGATGAACCAACACACGCGGCATTCAGGCAGCCGAGATGGTTTCTTCGCTAGGCACGGGAGAGTTCCGTCCCGCTATTTCTCTAACAGGTTTCTCTCTTTCTCTCTTTCTGTCTCTCACTCTTTCTCTCTTTCTCTCTCTCTCTCTCTTTCTCTTTCTCGAGCATGCTCTCTCTCTCCCCACTTTCTCCAACCTGTCAGAGTATCAACTGTTTCATCAACCTTCTCCGGAGCATCTATAACGGTCGCCACCAGGTACAGAGTTATCCCCCTCCCCCTAAATCACAGTTGTCGAACTTGCAGAGATCAGGGTAGTCACTGAAAATCGCTTGCATTTCATTCTATGTGTGTGTATACATAAGTGTGTGTGTGTGTGTGTGTGTGTGTGTGTGTGTGTGTGTGTGCGCGCGTGAACATACGTGTAGGGGTGTGTGTCTTTTTATGTGTGTGCGCGCACGTGTGACATGCTAATGTGTGTATTTTTAAAAGCAGGCGCTCTGAATTCAGGTGAGAGGCAACAATCTGGAATGTTGAGGCGATTGTTAAACCTGGCACGTTGAGCTGATGATACGGATGAGCAATCCAGTGCAAGTACTTAATTAGCAATTACGTTTTTTTGAGACGCACATGATACGCACGCACACACTCACATACACATTTAATGTCAGACATTCAGGCATACACATAGGCACATGAGTAGACGGACGAACGGACGGACGGATTTGTTTTGATTGATTTGAATAAGCTTCATTTTGATTTGATTAAATTTTATTTTCAAAGGGTAACAAATTGGGCACCCAGGCCCGTCTTACATTCGCCCCTTCCAATCACTCATCTTTCGTTCATCAATAGTGCATGATACATTCACATATTACCAAATTATGAGACATACCCACACATGCCTCGATCACCACACAAGCACCCACACATCCCCAACTCACCCCACCTACACACACACACCCCGTGCACACAAAAATCCATCACCCACTCACCCACCCATCCCCTACCCACACATATTCCTCACCTATATACATATCCCCAAACCACAAACACTCACCCACCCACACATCCTTCACCCACCCACCCACACACCCCTCAGGGACCCAGCCAAACACACATCCCCCAACCACAGCCCTAACCACACACCTCCCCACACACATGTCCCCATCAACCCACACAATCTGCACCCACCCATACGCAAATTCTGCACACACCGACACACACACACACACACACACACCCAATCACACACATCCCCCACCCACATAATCCCCCCCCCCCACGCACCACACACACATTTCCCCATCCAAACATACATCCAACATCTACACTCATCACCCCACTCGCACACACACACCCCACCTATTCCCCAACTCACACACACTCACCCACCCGCACATGCTCCACCCACCCATCCCTCAACCACACATCACCACACCCACACACGCATCCCTCACCCACTCACACATTCCCCCACTCATACACATATCCCAACCTACATACACATCTTCCCACCCACACACACTTCCCCACACAACACACACACATCCCAAACACACATGCCCCACCCACACACCACAAAACCACACACTCCACCACATAAACATTTCCCCACCCACCAACACATCCCCCATCCATCCATACACATCTCCCACCCACATACCACACTACCCACACATATATATCCCCCACCTAATCGCACATCCCCCATACACACACACACATCCCCTACATCCATCCCAACACCCATTACACACACCCCTTACACTCACCCACACATCCACACACACACCCCCACCAACCCACATCACACATCCCACTACCCACCAACACCTACACATCACCACCCACCCAAATACACACACCCACTCACACAACCCCACCAATACACACAATATTCACCCACACATCCCTCACCAACACACACCACCATACAACATCCCCACCGACCCACAGATTCCCCACCCACCCACTAATTCCTAACACACATCAACTCACCAACCCACACATCCATCACCCATGCACACATCCCCTACCCACACACCCACATCCCCTACCCACACATATACACACACACATCCCCCAGTCACACACACATCCCCCACCCATACACGCATCCCCCACCCACACACATACCCCACCTTCACACATCTCTCCACCCACACACACATCCCCAACCATACACACTGCCCAAACCACACGCACATCTCCACCCCCCCTCCAAACACACACATCCCCCATACCCCATACATACCCCCACCACACACACCCCCACTTCCATACATCCCCCACTCCCACATACCCCCACACACACATACACACACACACACATCCTCACATCTAGACACATACATGATGCCTCATAATCACTGAAATTAATATCCCTCCCACACTTTACACACACACACACACACACACACACACACACACATGCACTGACGATTATCGTGATAATTCTCACAAAAATGTAACAAAAATATAGACGATACGGCAAAAGTAGGGACGGATATACAGTCAGACAAATAAATTAACACACAGATAAAAAGATAGACCGATTGATGCATGAATGGACAGGCAGACAGTTATACAAACATGTAGACGCATAGATAGACAGACAGACAGACAGACAGACAGACAGACAGACAGACAGACAGACAGACAGATAGATAGATAGATAGATAGATAGATAGATAGATAGATGGTACACACTCATCCATCCATCCATCCATCCATCCAGACAGACAGACAGATAGACAGACACACACAAAAACACACATACACACATACTTACATATATTCAGACAGACAGACAGACTGACAGACAGACAGACAGACAGTCAGACAGACAGACAGACAGACAGACGTCGGGTGGGCCCTCTCCTAGAGAGTGTCAAGAAGGTAAAAGGGCCGAAACATTCTGGGAAGAGGGACATCTTCAGACGATAAGAAGCCCACTGTCGTGCTTGCTCCGAGGAGGAGTTTTTATCACTTATAGTTAGTTTAAAATTTATTACTCAGGTGGGCTGTTTAACTGTGGGAATAGGTGTGTTGTATATCTCATATTAAAGGATTAATTGGTTTGTTTTATTTTATGTTGTGTGTCTTCTGCAGTAAACAACTAACAAGGGTAGACGTAATATGTTAGGCAATAAATTATACGACATATTTTTTTTTCATTTCTGCGTTTGAAAATTGACTACGGGAATACATTGATGTGACTTCGGGAATACGCTGAGGTGACTACGGGAATACGTTAATGTGACTACGTGAATACGTTAATGTGACTACGGGAATACGTTAATGTGACTACGGGAATACGTTAATGTGACTACGGGAATACGTTAATGTGACTACGGGAATACGTTAATGTGACTACGGGATTACGTTGATGTGACTAGGGGAATACTATTGAATTGAATTGAAATTTAATTTAAAAGGGTTACATATTGGGCACGTAGGCCCGTCCTACATTCGGCCCTTCCAATCACTAATCTTTCGTTTATTAACAGTGCATGATACATTCACATAGGAAAAAAAAAACATTGCCAAATGAATGTTGTAAAATAAACAATGCAGATTATCATGTTATGTGACACATCCCCCTTTCACACAATATCCCGCACCAACACACACACACACATACATCCCTCACCCACTCACACATCACCCACACATACCCACACACACCCCACCCACCACATATCCACCACGAACCACACATCCCTCCACCCACCACACATCCACCACCCACCACACATCCCTCCACCCACTCACACGTCCCTCACCAACCCAGACATCTCACATCCACCCACACTCACATCCCTCACCCACATCACCACCTACACACATCTCCCCACCCACTCACAATACCTCAACCCACACACACTCACCCACAAACACATGCTTCACCCCCGCCCCCCCCCCGCCACCTACACACATACACCTCCCCCACACACCTCCCATACCAACCCACACACACATCCCTCACCCGCTTACACATCACTCACCCATACCCAAACATCTTCCCATCCACATAAACACATCCCCACACACACATTTCCCCACTCACCCACACATTTCACATCCACCCACACACCCCACCAACCACACATACATCCCCCCACACACACACATCCACACATATTCTCCACCCACACACATGATATGACTAGGGAATACGTTGATGTGACTACGAGAATACGTTGATGTGACTACGAGAATACGTTGATGTGACTACGGGAATACTTTGATGAGACTACGGGAATACGGTGATGTTACTACGGGAATACGTTGATGTGACTACAGGAATACGTTGATGTGACTACGGGAATACGTTGATGTGACTACGGGAATACTTTGATGTGACTACGAGAATACGTTGATGTGACTGCGAGAATACGTTGATGTGACTACGAGAATACGTTGATGTGACTACGAGAATACGTTGATGTGACTACGGGAATACGTTGATGTGACTACGGGAATACGTTGATGTGACTACAGGAATACGTTGATGTGACTACGGGAATACGTTGATGTGACTACGAGAATACGTTGATGTGACTACGAGAATACGTTGATGTGACTACGGGAATACGTTGATGTGACTACGGAAATACGTTGATGTGACTACGGGAATACGTTGATGTGAGTTGCAAAATTGACCCGTGTCATGACTCCTGCATAGCCAACATTATCCCAAGATACATTATCGAGAGGGTGAATGGGAACGCGTTCAAACTTCAAGTGCGCTAATGATATGGTAGTTAGTTTATTACTATACGGGTCAGTTGGACTTGAATGCTGATGTCTCTCTCAGAAATTAATGGCAAATTATCAAACACAAAACTGTCCAGTAAATTCACCCAGCACCTGATGGAATGAAGACAAGAACGGATCTGTTTAAAATACATGGCCAGGACACACAGAACTGAGTGTGATAAACCTAATGTATAGAAAGACTCTCTTCTCTGGGAGGTGACATGATGATAATGATGCTGATGATGATGATGAAGAAAAAGAAGAAGATGATGATGATGATGATGATGATGTTGATTATCACAGAATCAGCACTCTCGAGTCTGCTGTTTATCATGTATGCAATAATTTCCGCTATACCATAGCATACTGATATTTCCAAGTGATCAGTAATAAACCATATTTATAGCTATGTATATCTTATATATAAATTAGGATCTCCGTCTGTCTGTCTGTCTGTCTGTCTGTCTGTCTGTCTGTCCGTATGTCTGTATGTCCGTCTGTCCTTTATGCGCTCGCGAACGGCCCATCCGATTGAGATGAAATTTTCTACACGCCTTCCTTTCAGTCCAGTGCAGCCCACTGTCATAGTTTTTTTTTCTTCTTCCTCCTCCTCCCTCCTCCCTCCTCCCCCTCCCAAAATACGTACGTCCAGGAAATGGTCTTCTACATAGACACTTCTCTCTGAGGTCCGCGATAACATATTAACCTGGTGGGATGGCAATCAATCATCCTACTACCTCCTCCCTCCTCCTCCCTTCTCCCTCTTCCTCCTCCCTCTTCCTCCCTCCGCCTCCTCCCTCCTCCCACTCTCTACTCCTCCTTCCTCCTCCCTCCTCCTTCTCCTCCCTCCTTCTCCCTCTTCCTCCTCCCTACTCCTCCCTCCTCTTCCTAATCCCTCCTCCTCCCTCCTCTTCCTAATCCCTCCTCCTCCCTCCTATTCCTCCTGTCTCCTCCTCCTCCCTCCTCCTCCCTCTCCCTCCTCCTACTCCCTTCTCCTCCTCCTCCTCCTCCTCTCTCCTCCTCCCTCCTTCTCCCTCTTCCTCCTCCCTCCTCCTCCCCCTCCTCCTCCACCCTACTCCTCCCTCCTCTTCCTAATCCCTCCTCCTCCCTCCTATTCCTCCTGTCTCCTCCTCCCTCCTTCTCCCTCCTCCTTCTACCTCTTCCTCCCTCCTCCTTCTCCCTCCACCTCCTCCCTCCTCCTCTCTCCTCCTCCTCCCTCCTCCTCCCTCTCCCTCCTCCCTTCTCATCCTCCCCCACCTACGTTCTCCTCCTCCCTCCTCCCTCCTCCTCCTTCTCCCTCCTCCTCCCCCTCCCTCCTCCCCCTCCTCCTCCTCCTTCACCCTCCTCCCTCCTCCTCCTCCTCCTTCACCATCCTCCCTCCTCCTCCTCCCTCCTCCTCATCCTCCCTCCTCCTCCCTCCTCATCCCTCTTCCTCCTCCTCCTCCCTCCTCCCTCCTCCTTCTCCCCTTTCCCCCCTCTTTCTCTTAATCCCTCCTCCTCCCTTCTCCTCCCTCCTATTCATCCCTACTCCTCCTCCTCCCTCCTCCTCCTCTCTCCGCCTATCTCTTCCTCCCTCCTCCTCCCTCCTCTCTCTTCCTCCTCCCTCCTCTCTCTTCCTCCTCCCTCCTCCTCCCTCTTCCTCCTCCTCCTCCCTCCTCCTTCCTCCTGCTCCCTCCTCCTCCTCCCTTCTCCTCCCTTCTCCTCCTCCCCCTCCTCCCCTCCCTCCTCCCCCTCATCCGTCTTCCTCCCTCCTCCTCCTTCCTCCCTCCTCCTCCCCCTCCTCCCCCTCCTCCTCCCTCTCCTCCTCATCCCTCCTCCTCCATTCTCCTCCTCCCTCCTCCTCCTCTCTCTACCTCCTCCCTCCTCCTCCCTTCACATTCCTCCTCCTCCCTCTTCCTCCTCATCCCTCCTCCTCCTCTATCCTCCTCCCTCCTCCTCCCTCTACCTCCTCCCTCCTCCTCCCTTCACATTCCTCCTCCTCCCTCTTCCTCCTCCTCCCTCTCATCCTCTTCCCTCCTTCTCCTCCCTCCTCCTTCTCCCTCTTCCTCCTCCCTCTTCCTCCCTCCGCCTCCTCCCTCCTCCCACTCTCTACTCCTCCCTCCTCCTTCTCCTCCCTCCTCCTCCTCCCTCTTCCTCCCTCTTCCTGCTCCCTCCGCCTCCTCCCTCCACCTACTCTCTCCTCCTCCTCCCTCCTCCTCCCTCTCCATCCTCCTCCTCCCTCTCCTCCTCCTCCTCCTCCTGCGATCTCCTCCTCCCTCCTTCTCCCTCTTCCTCCTCCCTCCTCCTCCCCCTCCTACTCCACCCTACTCCTCCCTCCTCTTCCTAATCCCTCCTCCTCCCTCCTATTCCTCCTGTCTCCTCCTCCCTCCTCCTCCCTCCTCTTCCCTCCTCCACCTCCCTCTTCCTCCTCCCTCCTCCATTTACCCAAGACAGACAGACATACAGATAGTCGGGAACGGGATCTTATATGACTACTTATATGATTTAAATGAGATGCTCTCCACCATGGGCTGGGCCGGGTCAGACAGACAGACAGACAGACAGACATATAGATAGACAGACAGACAGACAGACAGTCGGGAACGGGAGCTTATATGACTACTTATATGAATTAAATGAGATGCTCCCCACCAGAGTCTGGGCGAAGCCGGGCCGTGTCAGCTAGTATATTATAATTATTACACTGATATATCTGTCTTGAACTAGTATATCTTTCTTTCTACAAGTGTACATCATGCTGGAGTAAGGAATCTCCGTCGTACTCTCTGACATTCGCGCTGACTGAACGATGTATGCGTGACGTGAGATTGGTATATTAGGTTACTAGTCATCGTCAGTTGCAAGTCTTTGATGGGAGAGAACAAATGGATTGTTATCTATGAAATCCTAGAAAATCCTTTCTCCGGAAGATGACCAGTTTCTATTTGATTGTTTTGTTCTTGTTTTGTGCAAGGTAAGTATATAATCTATCATCCTAAGTGGTTATCCAGATATAACTTCCTTTTTGCTGTGAATGAACGAATACATTATCATCTCATTTCTGCCGTGATAGGTAAACCGTCAGTTAGGCCGGGTGGAAAGATGGCTAGCGATCTTTCAACAATCTGTTCTATTAGTTTTCTTGGGTTCTTTCGGATCCTGAAACTTGTAGGAGGTAGACTATCGTAACAACTCACTTGAAATCTTATTCTACTTTCAAATAGAAATCGTTTGACTCCTTTCTCCGGAAATTTACGGACATTCATCTTCTCATCCTGCAGTGTGCATAACCCTGAGCTTTTCATATACTCTGTTCCATTGGGTTACTGTTATATCTGTTGTCAATGTTTTGGCAATACATACTATGAGGACTGGTTCTGAGGGTAGAATGAAGTTGTATCACTGTTTCGATTCTATCTAGGATTCCCATCGAAGGCCAATGGTTCTTTGTATTGGGTGATTCTGGGAAAACTATTTCTTGTCAGGAGAAATGGGGTCTGGTTGTGTCAGATCGTCTGTTGATCTGTACTTGGCGATCTGAAGGAGGTCGTGGGTTGGATAATAGTGGATAATGAGTAGTAAAGATGAACGTCTGGGTATGGCTGAAATACTCACCTGGTTCTCTTTCTGTCTGTTGCAGGATTATTTTTTGGTACACATACGTCTTTCAAAATTAAATGAGAATTGTCGGAATCCTGAGAGTGAAACAACGAACACCATGTTGCTAAGATGTTGACTGTATTGTGCGTAACAATTGACGTATATCTGACCTATATCTGTCTACGTGCATACCGTCAATTCAAGCAAGTGCAGACCTACACGGTGACTCTGTTGTTCATTTACTTCAGAGTTAGTTAGCTAATCGCTGTTCCAACTTCACGGCAAAGGATCGCCCCATTATGCTCAGTTACTATGCCAGTGAAAATCACACAAAATGCTCCTCGCTGCACCGTGTGAAAAGAGGAATAAACAAGAGTCTAGACAAACCACCAGCCCGCACAGGTATACTATGCATAATGCGGCTGCCAGAAAGCCAACACAAAAGTCCTTCACGAAAAATACAGTTCATCGTCGATGGAAGGGGCAGTCACTAGAAAACCAGCAGTCATGCATTACTGTATAAGGCAACCCAGTTAGTTCAGTGACAGGACGACTGCCATTTTTCGGAACATGCAGTTCATGCTACAAACAACCGCGGACAGATGTAGAAGCATTCCACACAAAATTCACAGCTCACAATGTCGCTCCACGCACTTAACTCAATAGCAGGTCGACGGAGCCATAATTACTTCAGGGTTCAAACACCTAGAAACATTCACTTACATTATTTAACTTGATCCACCTCCTAGTGATGATATCCACTTACAGACAATTTTAAATCAGACATATTTTTCACACAGACCATTTCAGACTCTTCGCAATTATTCATACACTAGTCTAGTTATTCTTTATTAACATTGTATAGAAATAATTTTAATATAATCTTTTATTGATTCACCGAACGAGTGTGAACTTGTGACGTGATTGATCTATCATAGTATGATTATGAGGAGGAGGAATAATAATAATAATAGTAATAATAATAGTAATAATAATAATAATAATAATAATAATAATAATAATAATAATAATAATAATAATAATAATAATAATAATAATAATAATAAGAAGAAGAAGAAGAAGAAGAAGAAGAAGAAATCAATTGTCCTGTCACGAATAACATCCGAGAAGAAGGGGGGGGGGGAGGAGGAAGATTTGAGGGGGCTTAGTGGTCTCGAAGTATGGTGTCCGCCTCGAGTGCTGGAGGTCCCGGGTTCAGGCCCCAGTGAGGACCGGGATTTATTTAAATAATCCACCTGGACTTCCAGTAATAAAATTTCCCCTGGAGTCTGGGTAGTGAGATCGGACGCCCGTGTGTATTGTTGCGCACGTAAAAAATCCCTTGGCAGTTGGAAATCGAAAAAGAGTAGCCTAACGGCGTTGCCCGGGCAAAATTTCGAAATAAAAATCTACCCAAAGTATTTCAGGATCCTCGCCGATGCAACGGAGGTCGTGCATTGAGCTGAGTTTCTCCAGACTCAGGTTTGAGTTAGGAGGAAAACGGAGCACTTATGGGTTAAACCGTGTGCCGTGATGTTGACCCAACGTCTAAACTAAACTGAATAACATCCGAAATACTGACTCCCCCCCCCCCCCCCCCCAATAAATAAATAAATAAATAAAATAAAATAAAATAAAATAAAAATAAAAAATGGCACTCCCAGGTGCCCTTCACCTTTTCCGGCCTCCCCCTCCCCCACGTTTCCCTCTGCCCCTGGTCTTTTCAGGGATACAATTCCAGCTATAACTGATAGAGCTGAGCTGAGTCAAGGACCGAAATCACTGCACTCGGGACATTCCGTGTTCCGTCTTTATCTTCAACACTCAGCGAAGAGTCCGAATACTCACTGTACGAGTTGTAGTCAGAGACGGTTAAAGTAACAACTTCCATACACCGAAAGAGTTACAGTTAAAAAGCAGAGCTCCCGAACAACATCCAGGGAGGCGTGGTGAAGTGGTTACCGTGTCCGCCCCATGCTAAGAAACTGGAAGGCTTGAATTCCAGGTCAGCACTAATAAAACTCTACGTTCTCTTTTATGTATAGGTCGGATGTCTAGACTTCACGGATAAAGGCGAAAAACAGGATGTCCTGTATGTAAGTCGTGCTCTTTAGATATCCCACGGCAGTTGGAATTGGCAAAAGGTAGGCCCTAAGAACACTCATCATCATCACTTGCCGTGCCGGTAAGCATAGGCGGTCAAAGTTCACCATCTTACACGATCACCAGAGTCGTGGATCAGCTCCGTGTTCTTGTCCTCACCATGCCATGGGGTCAAGACTTCCAGATATTTGTTTCTCTGCCTTCCCTGGTTCTTTTCCTCTCAATCTTGCCAGTTGTCACCAAGTTCTCCAGTTTATTTTTTCTCATAACCTGCCCAAAAATATTTGACTGTCTACATCAAATCTCTTTAATCAGTTTGCCATTTTCATTTGCCTCTTTTAGGACTTACGCATTGACTTTTAATTCTGTCCATGGTAGTTTTTGCATTTTCCTCAGAAACCACATGTCTACAGACATCAGATGTTTTTCAGCTTGTCTGCTCATCGTCCACGATTCACATCCATACAAAAATACATGTTCTATGCAGAACTTCAGCACTCTTTTTCTCGTTGCAAATGACATCTTGTTAGTGTTCAGTATGTTTTCCATCTTACAAAAGGCTATTTTTGCGCCGTGCTTCTTGTTCTAATCTCTAAATGACACTTTCTGGAAGATGTTATGACTGCTATAATCTCTACCAGGCATCTTCCATAATATGTTATGACTGCTCTAATCTCTACCGTGCATCTTCCATCAGATGTTTTGACAGTTCTAATCTCTACCAGACACCTTCAACTAAATGTTATGACTCTTCTAACCTATACCAGACACCTTCCATCAAATCGTATGCATGTTCTAATCTCTACCAGACAACTTCCATCAAATCGTCTGCCTTTTCTAATCTCTACAAGGCATCTTCCGTCAAATGGTACCACTGTTATAATCTCCATCAGACATCATCCATCAGATGTTATGACTGCTCTAATCTCTACCATACTTATTCCATCAGATGTTATGACTGTTCTAATCTCTACCAGTCATCTCCTGAAAGATATTATGGCTGTTCTAATATCTACAAGACATATCCTTATAGATGTTATAACTGTTGTAATCTCTACCAGACATCTCCTATCCATCAGATGTTATACTGTTCTAATTCCTACAAGACATCTTCCATCAGATGTTATGACTGTTCTACTCTTTACAAGACATCTTCCTTTAGATGTTATAGCTGTTCTAATCTCTACAAGACATCTTCCATCAGATGTTATGACTGTTCTAATCTCTACAAGACATCTTCCATGAGATGTTATGACTGTTCTAATCTCTACCATACTGGAACTATTAGTGTTGGAACTCTTCGCTGGCTGCTGAGGATGGGGACGGAACGCTTATGGGAATGTCCCGAATGCTATGATGTCGGTTCCTAAATCAATCAATCAATCAATCAATCAATCAATCAATCAATCAATCAATCAATCAATTAATCTATACCAGACATCTCCTATCCATCAGATGTTATGACTGTTCTAATCTCTACAAGACATCTTCCATCAGATGTTATGACTGTTCTAATCTCTACAAGACATCTTCCATCAGATGTTATGACTGTTCTACTCTCTACAAGACATCTTCCATCAGATGTTATGACTGTTCTAATCTCTACAAGACATCTTCCATCAGATGTTATGACTGCGCTAAGCTCTACCAGACACCTTCAACTAGATGCTATGACTGTTCTAATCTCTACAAGGCATCTTCCATCAGATGTTATGACTGCTCTAATCTCTACCAGACATTTTCCATCAGATGTTGTGATTGTTCTAATCTCTACCATACTGGAACTATTAGTGTTGGAACTCTTCGCTGGCTGCTGAGGATGGGGACGGAACGCTTATGGGAATGTCCCGAATGCTATGATGTCGGTTCCTAAATCAATCAATCAATCAATCAATCAATCAATCAATCAATCAATTAATCTCTACCAGACATCTCCTATCCATCAGATGTTATGACTGTTCTAATCTCTACAAGACATCTTCCATCAGATGTTATGACTGTTCTAATCTCTACAAGACATCTTCCATCAGATGTTATGACTGTTCTACTCTCTACAAGACATCTTCCATCAGATGTTATGACTGTTCTAATCTCTACAAGACATCTTCCATCAGATGTTATGACTGCGCTAAGCTCTACCAGACACCTTCAACTAGATGCTATGACTGTTCTAATCTCTACAAGGCATCTTCCATCAGATGTTATGACTGCTCTAATCTCTACCAGACATTTTCCATCAGATGTTGTGATTGTTCTAATCTCCGCCAGACATCTTCTAAAAGATGTTATGACTGTTCTAATCTCTACCAGACATCTTCCATCATATTTTATGACTGTTCTAGTCTCTACCAGACATATTCAATCAGATGTTTTGACTGCTCTAAGCTCTACCAGACACCTTCAACTAGATGCTATGACTGTTCTAATCTCTACAAGGCATCTTCAGTTAGATGTTATGACTGTCCTGATATCGTTATGCCCTTCTCTATGGCTAAGGGTTTAAGGACGCTATTCGTAATCCCATATACCCACGTACGAAACACAGCTGCAAGAGATTCGGCAGCGGATCGCGTTGTATTGGTGTGTTACGGAAAGGTATGTGAGCCGGTCGTTCAGAAAGCAATGGCAAACTGCTGAAAGTAATACTTGCCAAGACATCAACAGAAGCTAAAAAATGCTGGTTTTGACTGCAATGACAAGTAGGATATACGCAAATAAATAAATAAATAAATAAATAAATTTAAAAAGACATCGTTATATCGATTCACCTGTTTTATAATGTTCTTACGAGGTATTTACATGGATGTTACATCGTGTTATTTCTTTATTCTTGGAAATGGTCATAGTGTTTGTTTTTCTTGACAAGGTATTCCCAACTCTGACTGCTCGCTGTGGGTCGCACTAACATCATTCACTAAATGCTGCAGACGTCAATCAACTGCCCAGGCAAACAAAGGAAGGCACGGATATGTTGGAGAGAGATTCTAACCGATGTTTGTTGCTATCATTTGTTTTAAATTGTATAAACCTTAATATCATTTATTTCTTCACTTCTTATGAAATATAACTCTGCAGTATGAACATAGCAAGATGCAGCGAAACAAATGCCAGGCAATAAATTATGCAACATATTGTTTTTGGCTTCTGTGTGTACAGTTGATAGCGAAGACACAATTGATAGTCAAATAGAAACAAGCCAGGAATGTATAGAGTCTGTTAAATCATGTCCTTTTACAGGACATCGCAGTCAACCTCAGCATTTATTGGAAATACTAGAGAATTTTTAGGTTCAGTAGTGTGCCTCTGCTTTCTTAACGGCCGAATTTCATGCCAACGAAATCAACGCAAAGTGATCTACTCCCATACCGTCGGAGGTTGATGTGGAACCGTGGAATGTGTGTGTGGGCTATGTGGATGTAACCGTGGACTATATGTGTGTGGGCTATATGTATGTAACCATGGAGTAGGTGTGTTGGCTATCTGGATGTAACCGTAGACTGGATGTGTGGGCTATCTGGATGTAACCATGGACTTGGCGTGTAGGGTATCTGCATGTAACCGTCAACATGGTGTGTGAGCTATCTGGATGTAACCATGGACTATGTGTGTGGGTTATCTGGATGTAACCATGGACTGTCTGTGTGGGTTATCTGGATGTATCCATAGAGTAGGTGTGTGGGCTATCTGGATGTAACCGTGGACTGGATATGTCGGCTATCTGGATGTAACCATGGACTGTGTGAGTAGGTTATCTGGATGTATCCATGGAGTAGGTGTGTGGGCTATCTGGATGTAACCGTGGACTGGATGTGTGGGCTATCTGGATGTAACCATGGACTGGGCGTGTAGGGTATCTGGATGTAACCATGGACTGTGTGTATGTGGGTTATTTAGATGTAACCATGGACTGTGTGTGTGGGCTATCTGGATGTAACCATGGGCTGTGTGTGTGGGTTATCTGGATGTAACCGTCTAGAGGAAGCAAACCTGAGACATATACAAGGTGATGTCGGACACATTGACCTGTGGGGTCGGTGACCAGGTGTGACCCCACTCTCCAGGACAGATGAACGAGGAAGAAGAAACAGGAGAAAAACAAGTGTTTGTTTAGTAGTCTGGCATCATATCATCACGGACAGAGTTCATGTTGGCGGTATGTGTGCTTTTGTTTGACACATATATACGTTTCCACATATCACTTCTTCAATCTAGCAAGCCTGTGTCTAGACATCGGGTCTATAACACAACAGGTAGGTATTATTTAAGACCTACAATTAGTCCTAATAAGCTCAGACCAAGGTGACAACAGCAACACACAAACAAAACAGCAAGGCAGCACACAAGTACACATACCCCGTGCCAAATCCTCAGGTGAGCCATCCACGCCATACAGCAACAAGTTATCCACAAGAAATTGGGGCTTCTAGACTGCACACAACACAATCTCTGTGCTTGCCGTTCTCCCGACTGCATCGCCCCGCCTTCTTAACTGCGCATTCTTGCACCATACGTCACCCTGCACAGCCCTCTCCGACTGTGTGCTCCTGTGCTGAGCACTCATTCAGACTCACACCGACTCCCCAGCTTCTCTATGGGGAGGCAAGAATTGGGAAGTCCCAGCTCACGCGCCAGCACGTGTGTACTTTGAATGTGGTTTCTACTCAACTATTTCTTGCTTACATGTCTGCTACATGTTCCACCCACTCGGCTTTTCATTTAGCGTGCTTGTAAATATTTGCATGAGATCGGATTTCATTAAAACAAATAAACAAACACACAAACAAACAGAACAGTTCTGAAGAAGTTGGACATGAACAGAGAACAGGTGGGGGAAACAAAAAAGAAACGTGTAATATTCCGGCCACTGTAAAGACATAACTCTGTACAACAAACACTACCATCTTCATGATCGTGTAGAAGATCGTCTAGGGATCCACAACTTCCATCACCAATCTGGCAAAGACACCAAGATATATATATATATATATATATATATATATATATATATATATATATATATATATATATATATATATATATATAACAAAAGTATTTCAGTTTCAGAGACATGATGCTGTTTATTAGACAGGTTGTGAGACATGATGCTATTTTTAAGACAGTGTGTGAAACATGATGCTATGTTTGAGACAGGTTGTGAGACATGAGGAAGTGTATGAGCAGTATCCAAGACATGATGCTATTTATGAGACAGTTTAGAGACATTATGCTGTGTATGAGACAGTTTGTGTGACACGATGCTATTAATGATACATTTTGTGAGACATTAAGCTGTGTATGAGACAGTTTCCGTGATATGACTATATGTATGAGTCAATTCTCGAGATATGACTATGATTATGAAATAGTTTGCGAGAAATTACTATATTTATGAGACAGATTCCAAGACATGACTATGGCTATGAGACAATTTGCGAGAAATGACTATATTTATGAGACAGATTCCGAGACATGACGCTGCTAATGCACCCCTTCCCCCCCTCTTCGATACATTTAGGAAACATTGAAGACTAGCGAGACACATGCAGACAACGTTACAAGTGGGAAGCAAACATCCAGCGATGCGGGAGCAGTTTTGTTTTGAAGGATGGAAACAGCTTTATCAACCATTCTCATGCAAAGTTTGCACTTTCAGCAAGTGTCAGCTTTGTTTGATTCCTAGCTGTTGATGTGTCAGCTACAGCCTTGACTTTGTTATTGTGTTTCCTGGAGAACTTCAGACTCCTATAGAACTTTGGATCAACCCCTTTCATGGATGGATATCTGTTAGACTGGGGCCTATGAATGCTAATACGATGGTGTTTGCAGTTTTGATTATGATTGGTATGATTCTTTCACTGTGCTATTTTACTTCAACCTCACAACAAAATTCATAACCTTCGTGGTCTTCCCTGTAGGCTGAAAAAGGAAGTTTGCAAGAACAGTGGTGTGTCAGAGTGTACAACCAAGGCCAGACATTACGAGGGTCGTTCAGAAAGTAACGCACCACATCATTGTTCTCACTAGCTGTTTATTCAAAAAGCATGACATTTATACACACACTACATGGATATGTCATGTAATTATCTGTATTATTAATTCCCACATTGTTCTTCTTCCATTTCTGGTTGTGCATTCTTCCTAACTCTTTGCATGAGGATTCTTAGCAAAATCTTCATGATTTGGCTCATTATACTAATTGTTGGATGTTGATCACATAGCAAGGTTTCTGATTTCTTCGGGATTGTAATAAATATAGAAATACATCATTCAGGAGGTATATCTCCAGTATCATATATTGTGTTCGGCAGTACGGTGACTTGGTCTATTCCATATTCTTCTAAGGCATTGATCATTTCTGTTGAGATGTTGTCTGGACTCGGAATCTTGCCAGTTTTCAAATGGCTAAGAGCATTCTAAACTTCCATCTTCAAAATTGATGGTCCTTCATTATTATTTCGAATATCATACTGTTTATATCTTGTATTATCATAAATGTCTTTCACATAATCTGATCACTCATTTAATATCAGATCTTTTTCTCATACTGGAGCCAGCAAATTACAATAACATTCTTTAGAGTATGCATCCTTCGTGTGACATCATACATTTGTGGATCATAGACAATGTGGCGATCACTGAAGAAGATTGGGGTGTATAAATTGAGATGTTACGGGACAGTATTTGAAATCGCGGACCAAGAACAAGAGAAACTGAGATGTTACAGGACAGTAGTTAGGAAATCGCGGACCAAGAACAAGAGAAACTGAGATGTTACAGGACAGTAGTTAGGAAATCACGGACCAAGAACAAAAGAAACTGAGATGTTACAGGACAGTAGTTAGGAAATCGCGGACCAAGAACAAGAGAAACTGAGATGTTACAGGACAGTAGTTAGGAAATCACGGACCAAGAACAAGAGAAACTGAAATGTTACAGGACAGTGTTTAGGAAATCGCGGACCAAGAACAAGATAAACACTGACATTTTATCAGATGTGAACATTGAAGAATACTGGCTCATGAACACTGCCGTGTCTGGCAAACTGAAATAGTTGGCCATATTACACGTTACAGTGGCTTGGAGGCCGGCTTCGTGGCTTAGAGGTTATGACAGTTCTCCGTAATCTCGTATACTCTCGTGGGTAACGTGATGACGGTGAGAATCAGCAGTGGTTCGAATCGCATCGGTAACTTACGGGGTATGTGAGCCGGCCGCTCAGAAAGCATTGGCAAACTACTAAGTTTAATCTTGCCAAGAAATCAACATACAGCTGAAAGATGCTGGTGTTGACAGCAATGTCCTGTCCTGTAAAGGATATGCAAAAACAAAAAAAGTGGCTTGGAGAGAACAACCATGGAAGACGTGGTTCCTGGAAGTCGAGGCAGGGTACTACCAACAAGGAAACTCAAACAGAGCATTGCAAACACCTCTAATCTTGGAAATGTGCACAAAAGGGTCCGAGATCGTAGTAACCTACAAATTCATAGGCTAGGCTCCAATCTGATCAGCAAAGACCTCCCCCTGACTACAGCTGAGAACCCCCAGTCAGATGTCTGTCCTCCATGTGTACACATACATAGTTAAGAACCCCAGCCAGATAACTCTCCCCCATGTGGACACATACATAGCTGATAACCCCAGCCAGATTTCTCTCCTCCATGTACGCACATACATAGCTGATAACTCCAGCCAGATATCTCTCCTCCATGTGGACACATACATAGCTGATAACTCCAGCCAGATCACTCTCCCCCATGTGGACACATACATAGCTGATAACCTCAGCCAGATATCTCTCCTCCATGTGGGCACATACATAGCTGATAACCCCAGCCAGATATCTCTCCTCCATGTGGGCACATACATAGCTGATAACCCCAGCCAGATATCTCTCCTCCATGTGGGCACATACATAGCTGATAACCCCAGCCAGATATCTCTCCTCCATGTGGGCACATACATAGCTGATAACCTCAGCCAGATATCTCTCCTCCATGTGGGCACATACATAGCTGATAACCTCAGCCAGATATCTCTCCTCCATGTGGGCACATACATAGCTGATAACCTCAGCCAGATATCTCTCCTCCATGTGGGCACATACATAGCTGATAACCTCAGCCAGATATCTCTCCTCCATGTGGGCACATACATAGATGATAACCCCAGCCATATCACTCACCTCCATGTACACATACATATAGCTGAGAAACCCCAGCCAGATCACTCTCCTCTATGTACACATACATAACTGAGAACCCCAGCGATATTTCTCTCCTTCATGTGTACACATACATATCCGAAACCCCAGCCATATTTTTCTCCACGATATACACAATTACATAGCCTAAAAACCCGGCCAGATTTCTCTCCATGATGTACACA
The DNA here is from genome assembly GCA_963921405.1 of Cepaea hortensis. Taxonomy (NCBI): domain Eukaryota; kingdom Metazoa; phylum Mollusca; class Gastropoda; order Stylommatophora; family Helicidae; genus Cepaea; species Cepaea hortensis. Next base: position 381,036,395 of record OY992876.1, on the reverse strand, counting down.
AATATTAGCTGAGAACCCCCAGCCAGATTTCTCTCTACGATGTGCACATAAACATAACTTAGAACCCCCAGCCAGTTTTCTCTCTATGATGTGCACATAAACATAGCTGAAAACCCCAGCCAGATTTCTCTCCTTCATGTGCATACAGAAATAACTGAGAACCCCAGCCAGGTTTCTCTACTCAGGGCACAGAACTGCCCATCTGTACAATTGCGTCAACTTTGCTGACACTTTCATTCAGTATTGATGAATGAGCCTACAGTAGGTTCCTTGGTATCATTTGAAGTAACGCTATCAGAGTACAGTGACTAGCTGTGCCAGTTCAATGTTGATTAAACCATAACAATACAGCGACTAGCAGTACCATAGGTTACTTGGTCGTCTGGTGTGTGTGTGTGTGTGTGGGGGGGGGGGGGGGCGGGTTGAGGAACCAGGCATATGGACGTCTTCTGGATGTCAGGTGAGTTGGGGAAGCACTTGAAGTATATACATCTTTTGTACGTCAGGTGTGTTGGGGAAACAATTGAAGTATATACATCTTTTGTACGTCAGGTGTGTTGGGGAAACACTTGAAGTATATACATCTTTTGTACGTCCGGTGTGTTGGGGAAACACTTGAAGTATATACATCTTCTAAAAAAAAAAAAAAAAAAAAGACGTTCCGGACCTCTTCTCTTGCAGCAGACTCTACTAGGGTGACGGTTTCCTGCTGTATAATCAGTACGTACATTGAAACGATTCACAAGAATCATAGCCGGAGCTACGGAGTCCGATGCACGATGTCATCTTCAATAGCCAGCGAAGAGAGAGAGAGAGAGAGAGAAAAAGAGAGAGAGATAGATAGAGAGAGAGAGAGAGAGAGAGAGAGAGAGAGAGAGAGAGAGAGAGAAGAGAAGAAGATTAAGGAATACGGAGAGAAGGAGGCGAAAGATTCACAAGAAAAATGGAACGTATGGCACTTAAACATGCAGTGGTTGGCTATTTGAACTGTCGTAATGCCAGGCAGATAGGCCTGAACTGAAGAAGTTGACTGACGACTTTGATTTTCGTTTGCTACAGGAACTGAATGTTAATAACTATCAGTGCCCTGGTTATGTCTGCTATATAAACCCTTGCGGTCAGGGAAGACACGGGCAAGGACTGTTGATCAAGCAGGGAGTGAGGCATGCGGTACTGGACAAGAGCCTGTGGAATGATAAGGCAAGAACCAGGGGATTCAGATGGAGATTGGCAGCCTCGGGAGGAATATTATAAATGTATCTGCCACGGTAACCTCTGAGCCTGTACTCCGTATGGACAACAATCACCTTCTGATTAATACGCATGTTAGGGTAAAACCGTGGGCAGCTGCTCTTGCGGTTGACTCAATGACAGGTCTATCATTCCGAGCCGGTGATGGACCCACTATAATTTCTCCTTGAGGTTGAACGGGATAGTGGTAATGGTAGAATATAAAACCTCTGCTGTCACCAAGAAGCATTGGGACTGGCTCAAGGATCTGGAGGACATCGCAGATGGCAGGCTTATCGTCTCTGGGGATTTTAACGCTCGGAGCAGAGAATGGGACAATACGGGGGGAAAACTTCGCGGAAGCCATAGTTGAGACAGAGGTAGTCTGCATTAGTGATGGGAGGCCAACTAGAGTGGCAACGAAACCTGGGCACAGATACTGTTATCGATAAGTCACATGGTCGGCGGTATCGGACACGACATTGACCTCCTCGACGTATCGTGAAAGTGGCCACCTGCTCCGTGATGATTTTCTAATTGAGCAAGGTCAAGATTACGAGAGCACGTAGGGCCTTCAAATACGAGAGAACGAATACCCTTATTGGACACATCCGACATAACTCGTGGATTAGACCGAGCAGAGTTACTTCTGTGCATCCCCCGTGGTGAACCACCGAAGTTGAACTTGTGTAGAAGTCTAAGAGAGCGATAGCAAAGCAGTCACAGAAATTACGAGACATCGCAAAGCACGCAAGAGGAAACTGGAGATGGCGGATAGGGTGAAAAGTGAGAAAGTAGAGAAGTTCAAGCTCCGTGCAGCAGAAGCAAGCAGAGTTTAACTTCATGGGTGAGCTGGAAGGTAATCCGACTTTGGGTAAATTCTGGAACTACACATACAAATGCATAGAACAGACCAGCCAACCACAATGCCAACAGTATGTAGGGATAACAGCAAACCCCATAACAAGGAGAGGCTTTCCTGGAGAGGTTTACAACACTGACAGATCACTACAATGGAGACAGCAAGGAGTCAACTAAAGCAAATGATAGACACGGTGGTTATAGGCGATTTAAAAACAATGGGCCTTAGTTTTAATAATTGGAAGTCCGAATTCTGGACAATTAGTAAACAAGATACAAAAATCCTTTGAGGTTTCACAGAAAAATGCACACAATTTCATACACAGCTACAATGAGTAATCTACATGTTTGAAAAAGACTAGGACATAGAAAAAACAACAACAGCAACTTATAACAACAGCAGACAGTAGGAGTCGCCACACCTTGAAAAGACAACAAGTTCAACATATTGTAATAATTGGGAGGATTTGTGAACAGGTAGGCAGAAGAACACAAGTAAACATTCTTGACAGCATTTCGTAATGGTAAGTAAGAATAGATAGACACCAATTCACACATTGTTGGTGAAAACGAGATGTGATAAAGCATGATCACCCACACCTGCCTTTAAGACACTTGATGACGAGGATGATTGACTTCAATGTCTTCGAAGGCTTGCGAAAGAACGAACGTTTCTGTAAATGTTCTCCATCCGTCGGTGGGGTCTGGCCCGTCATGTTTGAAGCTGTTAGACGAAATGGAAGGCCATATTGTACGCAGCTCGCGGGATGTATCCTCACAGACACACACAACAACACAAACTATCCTCACACGCAACCATATAACATGTCTTGATGTGCGCATCTCCCGCAGCGTCCACACGTTTTAAAAGTTCGTCGGTAACACCCACACAATTAGCTCTCGTAGACACCCACACAATCTTCTCACATACACGACCAACAAAACCTGCCCACACAAGCAGTTCACATATCTCCCCTCACACAAGAGACTCAGACAACTTATCCCAGCATTCACTAGTGCAAATATAGCCCATACAGTGGCTACAACAATTTACACCCGTCTTATCCCAATACCCCTTACGGTGTCCTCCAGGGCACTCGGGCGGTGTGGCCACCCCTGGAGACATGTCAGCCGACAAATAGCAAGAGGGAACATGGCCTCTCCACATTGTTGGGACAAGGGGAGACAGTCGAACATGCGATCAATGATGGCCGATTGATTGGCCCGCTGATTCGATACGAAGCGCGGGAATGTGACAGATGTTACGGCCAGACCTCGATTATGATGGTTCGGCGGTGGGGCAAAAGAATGAGTGAGTGTATTCAATGCGTTTTAACAGCTCACGGATTACACAGTTTCTGAAAGGGAAAACTCGTGTTTTGGCTGGTTTTAGGTTACTAGGTCACAAGATGTGTTTGACACGGCGCACGAGTCAGCAGACAGTGTGGCTTCTACATAAAACGCAGATGCATCCAGTGGTTGGTCTTGGGCCGGGCCCCACAATTAATAATCTGGAAATGTCTACCTGAAGCCATTTGTGTGCGTCTGTTGCTCTCATATGTAAATGTCTATCTGAATCCATGTGCTGCGTCTGTTGCTCTCACATGTAAATGTCTATCTAAAGCCACATGTCTGCGTCTGTTGCTCTCTTGTGTAAATGTCTACCTGAAACCATTTATCTGCGTCTGTTACTCTCATGTGTAAATGTCTATCCGAAACAATTTATGTACGTCTGTGGCTGGGGGATGGGGTCTGGGGCTGGTCACTTGACTCGCATGCCAGATCACAGGCTCCCTAAAAGAAATTTTTACGGCGAGCTGCGTTGTGTTTAACGTTCCCAAGGCGGCCAGAGGAAACGATTTAAAGACACTCTGAAAATCTCACTGAATGCTTTTGGAAATCATCATGACACTTGGGAGACTGCATCCAGAGACCGAAATTCGTGGCGTGCATCATTACGCAAGGGTGCAGTCACTTGTGAGGCAACCAGGACTGCAAGAGCTGTGAAGAAAAGACAGAACAGAAAAACCACTGCAGGAAATCCTCCTCCAGAAACGTCAAGCATTAATTTGTCCACATTGTCAAAGAACATTTCGAGCCAAAATAGGCCTTATCAGCCATCTTAGAACTCACGGCTCCATACTTTCAACCCCACTGGATGAAATGAATGGTCATCATCATTCTTGATGGACAAACAACAACAACAACGTCTGTGGCTCTCATGTGTAAATGTCTACCTGAAACCATGTGTCTGCGTCTGTTGCGCCCTTGTGTAAATGTCTACCCGAAGCCATTTATCTGCGTCTGTGGCTCTCATGTGTAAATGTCTATCTGAAACCATGTGTCTGCGTCTGTTGCTCTCATGTGTAAATTTCTATCTGAAGCCATTTGTCTGCGTCTGTTTCTCACATGTGTAAATGTCTGTCTGAAGCCATTTGTCTGCGTCTGTGGTTCTCATGTGTAAATGTATATCTGAAACCATTTTTCTGCATCTTTTGCTCAAATGTGTAAATTTCTATCTGAACCCATTTGTCTGGGTTTGTCGCTGTCGTGTGCAAATGTCTATCTGAAGCCATTTGTGTGCGTCTTTTGCTCGAATGTGTAAATGTCTATCTTAAGCCATTTGTGTGCGTCTGGCGCTCCTTTGTGTAAATGTCTACCTGAAGCCATTTATCTGCGTCTGTGGCTCTCGTGTGTAAATATCTACCTGAAGCAATTTGTCTGCGTTTGTTGCCCTCATGTGTAAATGTCTACATGAAGACATTTGTGTGCGTCTGATGCTCTCATGTGTAAATATCTATCGGAATCGATATGTCCGCGTCTGTTGCTCACATGTGTAAATTTCTATCTTAAGTCACTTGTCTGCGTCTGTTGTTCACATGTGTAAATTTCTATCTAAAGCCATGTGTCTGCGTCTGTTGATCACATGTGTACATTTCTATCTTAAGCCATGTGTCTGCGTCTGTTGCTCACATGTGTACATTTCTATCTGAAGCCATTTATCTGCGCCTCTAGCTTTCACGTGTAAATGTCTATCTGTATCTATGTATCTGCGCTAGTTGCTCTCATGTGTAAATTTCTACATGAAGCCATTTGTCTGAGTCTGTTGCTCACATGTGTAAATGTCTATCTGAAGCCATTTGTGTGCGTCTGTTGTTCCCTTGTGTAAATTTCTATCTGAAGCCATTTGTGTGCGTTGGTTGCTCCTTTGTGTAAATGTCTACCTGTAGACATTTGTCTGCGTCTGTTGCTCACATGTGTAAATGTCTATCTGAAGCCATTTGTCTGCAACTGTGGCTCTCATGTGTAAATGTCTATTTGAAGCCATTTATCTGTGTCTGTGGCTCTCGTGTTTAAATGTCTATCTGACGCCATTTATCTGTCTGCGTCCGTCGTTCTCCTGTGTAAATGTCTGTCTGAAGCCATTTGTCTGGGTTTGTCGCTGTCGTGTGCAAATGTCTATCTGAAGCCATTTGTGTGCGTCTTTTGCTCGAATGTGTAAATGTCTATCTTAAGCCATTTGTGTGCGTCTGGCGCTCCTTTGTGTAAATGTCTACCTGAAGCCATTTATCTGCGTCTGTGGCTCTCGTGTGTAAATATCTACCTGAAGCAATTTGTCTGCGTTTGTTGCCCTCATGTGTAAATGTCTACATGAAGACATTTGTGTGCGTCTGATGCTCTCATGTGTAAATATCTATCGGAATCGATATGTCCGCGTCTGTTGCTCACATGTGTAAATTTCTATCTTAAGTCACTTGTCTGCGTCTGTTGTTCACATGTGTAAATTTCTATCTAAAGCCATGTGTCTGCGTCTGTTGATCACATGTGTACATTTCTATCTTAAGCCATGTGTCTGCGTCTGTTGCTCACATGTGTACATTTCTATCTGAAGCCATTTATCTGCGCCTCTAGCTTTCACGTGTAAATGTCTATCTGTATCTATGTATCTGCGCTAGTTGCTCTCATGTGTAAATTTCTACATGAAGCCATTTGTCTGAGTCTGTTGCTCACATGTGTAAATGTCTATCTGAAGCCATTTGTGTGCGTCTGTTGTTCCCTTGTGTAAATTTCTATCTGAAGCCATTTGTGTGCGTTGGTTGCTCCTTTGTGTAAATGTCTACCTGTAGACATTTGTCTGCGTCTGTTGCTCACATGTGTAAATGTCTATCTGAAGCCATTTGTCTGCAACTGTGGCTCTCATGTGTAAATGTCTATTTGAAGCCATTTATCTGTGTCTGTGGCTCTCGTGTTTAAATGTCTATCTGACGCCATTTATCTGTCTGCGTCCGTCGTTCTCCTGTGTAAATGTCTGTCTGAAGCCATTTGTCTGCGTCTCTTGTTCAAATGCGTAAATGTCTACCTAAAGCCATTTTTCTGCGTCTGTTGCTCACATTTGTAAATGTCTACCTGAAGCCATTTCTCTGCGTCGGTAGCTCTCGTGTGTAAATGTCTATCTAAAGTCATTTGTCTGCGTCTGTGGCTCCCATGTGTAAATGGAACTACAAGAAATCTTTTTACAGAGTACAACATGAACGATTAATTAGATGTCCTCAAAATATAAGAATAGGCTATGTCTTGTCTCCAAGCCTCCTCAATGTATTTTTTTTTTAAAGCATATCCTTTACAGGACTTAGCTGTCAACACCAGCATCTTTCAGCTGAATGTTGATCTCTTGGCAAGATTACGCTCAGTAGTTTGCCATTGCTTTCTGAGCGGCCGGCTCACATACCCCGTAAGTTACCGATGCGATTCGAACCACTACTGATTTGAACCGTCATCACGTTGCCGACGAGAGTATACGAGATTACGGAGAAAAGTCATAACCTCTAAGCCACGAAGCCGGCCCTCAATGTATACGCAGAAATAATTGTTAAGTAAGTTGGACAACTGATTTTAACATCAGCGGAAGAATCATAAACAATCTTAGGTATGCTGACGATACCGTGTTACTAGCAGAAAGCGAGCCAGAGATACGAAACCTAGTGGAGCAAGTAAACAGGCATAGTGCAGAATGTGGCTTAGATATTAACATCTAAAAAACGAAAACTATGATAATCAGCAGTGGAAAGGAAAGGTCATAAATGAACATCACAGTAAACGGGGAGATACTAGAACAAGTAACAGGTTTCTCCAATCTTGAACATGTATTAACAAAAGATGGCAGAAGTGAAACAGAAATATACGAAAAGACAATAGGAATGGCCAAACATATTTTCAACATCAATAAATCAATATTAACATCTAGAGAGATTAGTAGTAGTAGTAGTAGTAGTAGTAGTTGTTGTAGTAGTAGTAGTAGTAGTAGTAGTAGTAGTAGTAGTAGTAGTAGTAGTAGTAGTAGTAGTAGTAGTAGCATTAGTAGTAGTAGTAGGCCTCTTTCACTCCTGTATGACTACAGAGTTGAGCCGCTGGGAAGGCACCTTACAGCACCGCTGGTGACTATAGTCTATTGCGAGAGTGACAATCTCAGTCAAAATTTCCACATCTGTTAGACGAGGCAGGTCCCGCCGCAAGTGACTGCAATAATAACACATTAAAAATGCGAATTGTCATGTGTTATGTATATTCAATACTACTATATGACGCGGAAGACTGGACAATGAACACGTAATTAGAAAGTCGAATAGAGATCCTGGAGATGTGGATATACAGAAGAATATGTCGAATTTCATGAACAAAACAAAAAACAATCAAACAAACAAACAAAACAAATACAGCTGCTCTACAAAAATTTGGAATGAAAAGAAAGCTAGTAAAAGAAATTTAAAAAAAAGAGGCAAGTGAAATATTTCGGCCACGTTAAAAGACATTACACGCTTATAAAAAAAAAAGGAAGAGAGCAAGAAGGATAAATCCAGCATGACGGTATCTATTATGTAAAATAATAAATTGGGGAATCCTCTGAGGCCACCGAAACAGTACATAAATAAACACATCAGTTCACATGCAGGTGTGAGTCTACCTACGAGGGCAAGTCAATAAGGAAGTCACAAGTAGCTGTAGAAAAATAACTAAATATTATAACAACTTGAAACAAGTTTTTTTATACATACATTACCCCTTTATTTCTCAACATAATTTCTACCAACATGGATGCATTTATCCCATAGTTTTATCAGTCCTCCAAAACCGGTTGCATAGAACTGCGCGCTCTGTTTTCGAAACCACGTTTTCACTTCACATTCAACTGCGGCGTCATTTGCGAAATGTCTCCCGCCAAGGTGGCTTTAAAGTGAATCAAAAAGGTGGAAATCGCTAGGGCTAAGTCGGGGCTGTAAGGGGGATGTTCCAGAACTTCCCACCTTGGTCGGTTAATTTTCTCCTGAGTTAATGTGGTGTGGCATTGTTATGAAGAAGCAACACGCCTCTAATCAGCAGTCCTGGACGTTTTCTTCGAATTGCATCATGAAGCATCAATAGAACTTCACAGTACGATTCAAAATTCACATTGTCACTTTTCTTTTTGAAATTGGTTAAAAGCACTCCTTGAAAATCCCAGAACACTGTCAGAATAACCTTCCCTGCTGATGGCGTAACCTTGAATTTTTCGACACAAGGCGAAGAAGGATGTTTCCATTGCATTGAAGCACGCTTTGATTCGGGCTGGTAATGATGCACCTATGATTCGTCTCCAGTAACAATCCTGTTCAGCATGTCTTCTCCGTTTTTTTCGTATCGACAGAGATGATGCAAGGACAGGCCAAATCGGTTCATTTTGTGTTCCTCCTTCAATTGTCTGGGTACCAACCTTGAGCACACGTTCTTAAAGTTCAATAGATCACGTGTTATGCAGTATGCTGAACCATGTGAGCACCCTATTGGAGTTGCTACAGAGGCTATCGTTACTCGACTGTCACCTCTAATCATCTCCTCCACCCGCTGCACAGATGCTTCTGTTGCAATATCAGCAAGACGACCAGATTGGATTTCATCAACAATTGCAGAGCGTCCTTGAGAAAACTTTTCTAACCAGCTATGCACCGCTTTACGGGACAAACATTTGTCAGCATAAACAGGAAGCATTTCCTTATGAATGTCCTTTGCAGGCAGTCCTTTTGCCCACAACAAACTCACAACAGCTGGTTGCTCTTTGGTTGTACACTCACCATTTTGTTTATTCGCTGCGCATGCACATGAGACGTATAGCGCCGCCTGACGAATGAGAATATAAAGTTCGAGTTACTGTCACCTAATGACACCTGTAGAAAACACCAACTACATTTACCTGTCATGCCACAGAACGATGTGACTTACTTATTGACTCGTCCTCGTAAATCGACGGAACAGAGCGGCAGTTACTCAGTGGGGTTGTTGAACACATACCCAGCTGGATTGACAATATACTACACACAGGCGCTGGAATCATGGGAAGGCTGACACACCACAATTATAAACTTCCGGCGTCGTCCATTGCCCGTCATGTCTTGGAAACCGGTCATGTAATTGATAGTTACAGCGCTTTTCGCGTGTTGCGTCATACAAAATAGTCGTTTGTTAAAGTTTGCAGAAGCCATAATGATTAATCTACGTAGGCCAGTTTTGTGCTAACAGAAAGACATGATAGTCCATTTAAAATTAACATGCTAAACAATTGATATTACTGTGCGAATATGTGTATATTTCAGCTTGAACGATGCATTTAGTTAATTTACTCTATGTTGTGTGACTTCTGCAGTATGTACCTGACGAGATGCACAGAAATTGGTGACAATGTGTGGCTTGTGTCTTCGTTATTCATATACAATGTGCATTTATTTATATACTGTCTCGGTGACCTCAGAGTGTTCCCCAATTTATTTTCTGTGTAATACGTGTACAGCATTAGAACCGACCAAAACTTTTTTTTTTTTTTTTTAAATCATTTCTCTTCTGTAAATGTTTGTGAATATACAGGACACATCATTACGATCCGATGTGTTTGTGTGCTTGTTATTTGCCCTACGCTGGTTTAATATAAAATTATGAGACCTGTAGTGCTATCTCAAAGGTTTGATACGAATTTTGTCCATATTCCATAGTTGTAGGTTCATCTGTATGATAGACATGGCTAATGTACACTGTTTCCTACAGCGAGGCGCTGTCGCCATTTTGAGGTGACAGGTTCGAATCCCAGTTGGTAACTATAGCGTGCAAATTTTATGTTGTCTAACTCGCCCTCTATCTCTACTTCCTTCTTCTCCGTCTGTGAACGCCACCAATACTATGTGTGTTTGTTTATGTACTATGCAAAATAATGCTGAACTATAAATATTGCCACGTTTGGTTACGAAGTGTTAATGTGTGTGTATGCTAAACTAGACGGCACCTGATTGTATAGATATGGGGTGACAGAAACGAGGGACATAGACATCGGGGACAAAGAAATTGGGAACAAAGACATGGAGACATAGACATGGGGGACATAGGCATGGGGGACATAGGCATGGGGAACATAGACACCGGGACATAGACTAAGGGTCATAGATATAAGGGTCATAGACATGGGAGATATAGACATGGGGAAATATAGACATAAGGGACATAGACATGGGGGCATAGATAAGGGAGCCATAGACATGGGAAACATAGACATGGGGGACATAGATATGGGGGACATAGACATGGGGGTCATAGAAATTGGGGACATAGACATGGGTGTCATAGACATGGGGGACATAGACATGGGGAGGCATAGACATGGGAGACATAGACATGGGGACATAGATATGGGGGGACATAGACATGGGGGACATAGATATGGGGGACATAGATATGGAGGACATAGATATGGGGGGATATAGACATGGGGGACATAGATATGGGGGACATAAACATGGGGGACATAGATATGGGGGACATAGACATGGAGGACATAGACATGGAGGACATAGACATGAGGGGCATAGACATGGGGAACGTAGACATGGGGTACGTAGACATGGGGGACATAAACAGAGTTAAGATACACTAAATTATATAACAATTGAGTTAAGATACACTAAACTATATAACAAGTGAAAGCCAGCGTGGTGATTCGAACCCGCAGTCTGTACATAGTGACAGTGTCTCATTGGAGGCAGAATTGTGCTCGAGACCAGGCCAATTTCATCATGTGCCTAGTGTGGGACAGACACGGGCAACCACTGTTCTCAAGCCATCTCTGTCATCTGATAATTGGATGAGGTTGATATTGCCTATATGTTTAGTTGTTACTCTATTGTTTAAGGTCTTAGTCAGATATGAATGAGCTACCGTATGATAGTAGGCGGTAGTACCTCCTTTCTGTTAGCGCCGAATGTTGGGCGGCGCTTATCAAACCGACACCCCACATTGTGCCAACGGCTTCAAGCGGAGGAGCGCAATTGGGAGGGTACACCCCTTAAGTAGTATGCCATGTTGTTTTGCGACCCCGAATCAGGCGCAGCAACTAGTCGTTTTATCTTCCTTAGATCATGTGATTTCACGACGAAGATAGCCCATAATGCACTTTAAGGGGAGATAACTCGCGTTGTTACGGGAAGATAACTGCTACCGATTTTCTTCACTGACGCTCGTTTTTAAAATGCAATATTAAAGATGGTGGTTCCTTGCTAAGGGATAAGTTGGGCTGAGGTGTAAAAGATGGACTATGTGCGTGTGCGGGCGTGTGTGCATGTGCGTGTGCGTGTGTCTGTGTGTGTGTGCGCGCATGTGTAGGCTCTGAACCCATCGTATAGGGGCTTGAACCTCTTACCCAACATCCGTGTACATGAAATATAAGAGCGAGCAGTTTAACCTTTCTGCCTCCCAACTAGAGCTCTACTGAGCGCTACTTACATACCCACGACCAGCACCCACTTCAATATAACCACTAACCCGCCACCGGACGGAGTTGACCTGATATTCGGAAATACATCCCGCAGCGTTTAGCGCAGGTGAGATCAACCACTCACTTGAGCCAGATATAATATAACATAGGCTCACACCTCGATGGCATTACCACGTCTCGTGACTGTAGCATGTTCTGACATGTCACGCGCTGTAGCAAATGTTCACAGAATTTACTGTGATAAGAAAAGCAGAAGATGAGTTAAAGGCCTTTACGTTAGTTTCTATACCGCTCAGTGTATAGAGTGGTTAGCTTGGGTGTCCCACAGTCAGTAGGTAGAGTTGAAAACACAGTTCAATGCGCAGGAGATGTCTCTGGGACAACGACACATTAGAGTGAATGGGTGGGGTGAAAAGACTCGAGCCGTTTACCGGTTCCATTGTTGTTTGTTTCACGGGCATCCAGACTGTGGGCTTACACGGGGTAAGGGTGTTAACCCAGTGAACAATAAACTCTAGGCAGAGTTGTATGCAAAAACGCGTGAAACCCGGGATTATCTGGTGGAAGAGTTTAAATTGCAAGTGGTGGAGATGTGGGAATACCAATGGCAACAGTTGAAGAAGACTGATAAATATATTCCTGGTTTTATACACACTTCTTTCCCACGACTCAAACCAGCCTGTGGTAAAACAAAAAGTCTGTGGTAAATACCCATAGACGAACAACACATTCTTGAGGCTGTAAAAGCCGAGACTTTGTTTTGTCTGGTGTAGTGTGACATCCACATACCAGAATCTCTCAAAGATATTGTTTTTTTCTGAAATGACACCGATCTTTAAAAAGACTGATGTGTATAGAGACAACATTGGTGACTTTATGCGTCAATACGCCGATTCACGCACGCAGTTTACTGGCTTACATCGGAATCTGATAGGTAGCTACTGTAACAATGCGTGTACAGAGGATCAACAAGTAAGTTCATTTTAAAAAACAGGTTTATTGGTTTATGATGGCCGATACAAAATCGAGAGACCACACAATATGATGTTGTCTTGTCTTGTCCCAGCTTTAGTGGTAACTACCCAAAACAACCTACGTCACGACTTGAGCATCCTCTTACTGTTCTATCAGGATGCTCAAGCGTGCTTTAATCTTGCACACCTAAGCCAATAACAAATATGGTATTCATTCTGCTACACTACAGTGGGGGAATTATTGTTGGCCTCAGCATAATTAGTATGGCTTCTGAGACATGGTCTGACTGTCACTAAGATTTACTAGGTGATTGAGTATCAACCCGTGAGATGCGTTAGACTGTTGTTTGCTGATAGTGTCTTTGAGGCTCGACGATCTGGTGACAGCGACCCTCCTATGCTATAGAGGCAGAGACGATGAAACTATTGTGCAAGGTAGCCTATCGAAAGACGCTAACCAATAAGGCCAAGCATTCCAACGTTTCATTTTGTCGTAGGGCTGATACTTCAAAATTAGTAAATCAGCCCTATAAAAAAGATGGCCACGCTGCCAGGTGATGTATATGGAATCATCTGTTTATCGTGTGCCATGCCGATACGCGTGGGCGATCATGTTCTGCCATCTTACTCTATCACCATAGTCGTAGATCAGTTCCGTGTTCCCGTATCGACCATGCCACGTGGCCAAGCCATTCAGGTATTTACTTCTCAGCCTTCCCCTTTGTCTCTTCCCTTCGATCTTGCCAGTCGTTACCAAGTTCTCCTAGTTATTTTGTCTCATAACATGCCCAAAAAATGTTGACCGTCTATGTCTAATGTCTCTAATCAGTTTACGATCTTTATTTGTATCTCGAAGGATATGTTCATTAGTTTTTCTGTCTGTCCATGGTATTCTTTGCATTTTGCTCAGAAACCACATTTCCACAGTCATCAGATGTTTTTCAGCTTGACTGCTCATTGTCTACGCTTCGCATCCATATAAAAGTATAGGTTCCATGTAGAAATTTAACACTCTTTTCCTCGTTTCAATTGATATCTTTATATTGGTCAGTATGTTTTTCATCTTGCGAAAGGCTACCTCCGTAATAGCAATTATTGTTCTAATCTCTTCAAGGCATCTCCAATCAGATAACTGTATCGATTAACTTGCTTAAGAATATGCCTATTTAATCGTATATCACATTGTGGTATTTCCTTCTTCCCAATGACGACCATAGTCTGTGTCTTTTTAATATTCAGTTCTAATCCTAGTTGTTCACTGTGTGCAACAACCACATCTGCTAAATTTTGCAGGTCCTACTCATTGTCTGCAATCAAGATAGTATCATCTGCATATCTAATGTTACTGATGTATCGTCGCCCAATGTTGATTCCTTCCATATCTTATATATTTATGAAAATATTTTCACTGTATAGGGAAAAAAGATCTGAAAACATTTCACATCCCTGTCTCACACCTCTTTTAATAGGCTGATATTGACCTACATCTTTATCAATTCTGATGGCAGCTTGTTGTTTCAAATATATGTTTTTTACAAGTCTAAGGTCTTTTCCACCAATTTGTAGATCTTCAAGCATCCTTATCAGTCGACATGTCTCACTTTATCGAAAGCCTTTGTCTAGTCAATAAAGCAAAGATATAGATCTTTGTTTACTTCTATAGAACGTTCAATTACTGTTCTCAGTATATACACAACATTTACTGTACCTTTGCCTTCTACAAACCCACATTGTTCTTCTCCTATTTCGGGTTGTATTTTCTTCCTAACTCTTTGCATGATAATTCTCAGCAGAATCTTCGCGATGTGGCTAATTATACTAATTGTTCGATGTTGATCACACGCCAAGGCTCCTTACTTCTTCGGGATTGCAATAAATATAGAATTACATAATTCAGGGGGTATCTTCATTTGTTTCTTGAAGGACTTGTTCGTTGGTCTTTCTGGCTGTCCATGGTATTCTTTGCATTTTCCTCAGAAACCACATCTCTACAGCCATCAGATGTTTTTCAGCCTGACTGCTCATTGTCCACGCTTCACATCCATATAAAAGTACAGGTTCTATGTAGCATCTCAACACTCTCTTTCTCGTTTTAATTGATATCTTTTTATTGGTCAATATGTTTTTCATCTTGCTAAAGGCTACTTTTTTCATGGCGATTCTTGTTCTAATCTCCTCAAGGCATCTCCCATCAGATGTTATTACTGTTCCGAGATAATTGTACCTACTCACTTGTTGAAGAATATTCCCATCTACTTGTATATTACATTGTGGTATTACGTCCTTCCTAGTGACGACCATAATCTGTGTCTTTTTACAATTTAATTCTAACCCTAGTTGTTCACCAATAGTTTATATTTAGCATTTAACACCTCGACACTAGCAGAAGTAGTTAGACTTAATCGTCAAGAGTAATTTTATACAGCATATAGTAGATGGTTCCCCTTGCCATGTTGTTGTTTGAGTTTAATTTTTGCTGGCTCGTTAATGTATAACAACAACAGACACTATTGTAATTCTTATTGATCACAGCTGAGAAAACAACTTTCATTACACTCGTATCGCAGTGCACATTTTAACTTTTTTGGTAAATCACGGTGAATCAAATTCCAGCATCAACCAATGTCTGATCTCTACTTAATGTGTGATACTGCAAGCTATTTGCCACATAGCTATTGCCGAAGCACACGATACAGAGAGGATAGAAGGAAAATCCCGAAGTGGACAGTGAAGTGGGCAGTGCACCAAAACCAAGGGATACGAAGATATGTCACACGAAGGCGAGCGTGACAACCAAAGGATACGCTGTGGAGCCATCTAAGTGAGCGGTTGTGTATTTCGATTGTGGAAACAAATTGCTGTGGCAACTGGATGTTTGGGTGTAATTGGACAGTGGACTTCAAGTGGATAACAAGTGGAAGCATTGGTTGGGAAAAACGCCATGGATCCAAGAACGAAGGGCAGAAAACTAGACGAATCTCGGATTAACATAACAGCAAGGATCCGAAGGAACAGAGGGAATAGAAATAGGCTGAGCGTCAAGGTAAATGAGACAGATTTAGATACTGAAGATTAGTGTATGCTTAGGTTAGATGTTATCCCGGTCAGAACGGGAGCTCTACGAGGCTACTAGAATAATATACTATGATGCTGCTAACACCGAATTAAAAAGGTGTTAAAACTTCGCCTGAGCTCCGTTGATTATTTCGTATTCTCCAGTTCATTAGGGAAGACTATTGTTGTTGTTCCAGTTAATGAGCTAGTGCATTTTGTAGGTCCGAACACGTTCTCATGGCACAGCAGACACGGACTTACATTACAGCAACATGGGGGAACGTCACGGTTCTACTATATTAGAAATCATTGCTCCCGCCACTAACCACAAGTGATTTCAAGATTGGATTTTTCCGATGCCACATATGTACTCCAATAACCACAATTGCACACCATTACGCACGCAACGGAAACGACAACGCTACACTGCACAATACACGTTGATGAAAGTGTTGAGACATTTGATGGTGTTCTCGTAGTTTTCCTTTATGAAACGAAGAAGATCTACCGCAAATTACATCAGCAATACATTATAAGAATAGCCATACGTACTGGGCTTCTGCATACAAGTAAGTCGACACCAAAGACGACATAGCTAATTTACGAAACGTCATAGGAGAGTCTGCAGTGTATACTAGATCGTTGTCCATTGCAGACGTAAAGCAAACATACGCATTTATTTGCTATTTATGGACATTTGTGGATGGAGGAATACAGTTTCTAGTTCGCGGAGACGTGACCTGCACTAATAACTCTGTCTGGACCAACACTTTGGCATAATGGACGCTGATCACGTAGAAGTTTGGACATGGTTGCGTTGGACACGAGCGTTCTCTGTACACGATCGTCGAGTGGACATTGACTTGCTATACATTTCTATCTAGCCACATGGGAACAGTGTATTCTTCGTACACATTGCGGCGCCATTACAAATGAGTCAATCATTTAGCAACGGTATTCCAGTAATTAAGGTCGCCACTGGGACACTGTCGCTGGCTGGTATAGACGTTGAAGCGGCATTTCGTTTATCTCGGTACAATTTCAAGTTATTGGACCGACGCCTAACTCACCGAGGATCAACGCACACGAGTCTACGTAGAATGTAGGAATTTTTATCCTCTACACGTCACACTGGACACTATTAGACATTCGATACATACCTCACAATTGACAACAGGACGTAATATTACACTTGTCACGACATAGAGGTTGAGGCAGCTCAAAGTCAATGATAATCTACTCATTAAAAATAAGTGAGCCCGCCATCGATTAAGTTAACGACCGGGTCGATGGACACTGCCCCGGGCGTCACAGTTGTAGACTGATTACTCAGAATCATCTATCAGGCTCCTCTGCCTCAGCAACACCAGCACGTCCAGAAAAAAGACTACTCGTCCTCAAGCTAGATTATATACAGGAACATCATTTACAGATACTAATCATCGATCAACCTCCGGTATCGAATAGACAGATGCCACGTACTTAATTCAAAGCTGTTAGTTGTCTACGAAGCACGTCGGCTGTCGAACATAAGGCCAGTATACGTTTATCTTGTTGATAGTTACGTTCATTGTTCTTAATTGGGTGCATGCGTAAGATAGTAAGTAGTTAGAGATGACTAAATTCGCGCTAAATTAACAGCGGGTGGTTGGGTGGTGCTCTTCTTGGGATAGTTAACTTTCTAACTTAAGAAGACGTTCTTCTTTTAAATCTCACGGGTTTTCAGTACTTATTGTAGTAGTGTTACAGTATTGCAGTAGTGTTCTTTGAGGTTTACCTGAAAATCGTTAGTCAGTATTATTATCTTTTATAAGTGCGAATATGTATTTACGTTACTCGTCAATCATTTTCTCTCGTTGTTAACTGTCTAGTGTTGTTATATTCTTTATAGTGAATATATTTTGCATACTAATTTCTGTTGTTTACATATAGTAACAGTTAGGACAAACCTATCGCAATAAGATTGCTGAATTTTTTTTTGCCGTCAAATTTAAATTTTTGTTGAGTTTTTAGTTGACATTTTGTTCAACATTTGTGCTTTGATATATTGTCTACTCTATTTTGGACATACTTGCATATCGTCGCTTACTTTGCATGTTTACATTCCTCTGTCTTGTTTCAGCTAGTGTAGTGTTAACTAAATTAGGACAACATGTCGACACTTCAAAACTTATGGACATAGGTGAGAAGTCTGGGTTTACCGGTTCAGAGCTTTGGACATGGGCGAAGCAAGAGTTCAAGAAATTCCAGATGCAACAAAAGGAAGAAAAACAACTTCAAGCGGCACGTGAAAGAGAAGAAAGACAAGAGAGATTAGCTCTTGAGAAAGAAAATAAGGATACAGAGATTGCTTTTCAGAGAGAGTTAAAAGAGAAGGAAATGGCTTTGGAACGAGAGAGAATAGCAGCTGTAAAAGAGAAACTAACATTGGAAAAAGAGATGAAAGAAAGGCAATTAGCCGCAGAGACAGAAATGAAGGTAAAACAACTGACATTTGAGAAAGAAAGACTTGCGACCGAAGCACTTCTTAAGGAAAAGGAAGTTGAAGGTAATTTGAAAGTCAAGAAATTGGAAATGGATCGTGAAGATGAATTAGAAAGAGACAGAATACAAGCTAAACATAATGATCCAGTGAAGAAGTACCAAGGTCTGTTTCGTAACTATCAACAAGGTGATTCAGTTAGTTCTTGAATTACTAATTTCAAAGTGTTAGTAATATTTTATAAGACTCATGAACAGAATATACCAATTTTGTTCCATCGACATCTCGCGTTGGAACCTTTAAAGGTGATTGAGTTAATACCTGAGAACTTGCGAAGCAACTACAAATATATGCGAGATCGTGTTCTTGCACATTTTAGTTTGGACGAATGTGGGTTGCGTACAAAATTCAAGACACTTACACCTAAGTCTAATCAAACTTTCCTTGATTTTGTTTCTGAAACATCTTCTTGCTTTGACAAATGGTTAAAGGCAGCAGATATTGGGTCAGATTTCGATAAAATTCGTGACCTGATAAGAAGAGACAAACTTCTTTCTGCAGTACCATAGGCTATGTCTGTATTTCTGGTTGAAAATAAGTGTAAGTCACTTAGTGAGATGGAATAACGGAGTGAATCATTTTATAATGCGTGACATATTTGCTGACTTTGCACAACCAGAGCTTATCATAGGAGCGAGCGCCAGATTCCAGAAGGATAATGGTAAGTTTAAGAAATTTACAAAGAAGAATAGAGGGGGTCCATATCAATACTCCATTAAAGAGGGTGACAGACCAAGAAAGGGACACCACACTCGATGCCAACACTGCAAGTTATCACAAGAACATCTGGAAATGTGTGATCAACATCCTGGTTATGCAGCTTATTTAAGAGACATCAGGGCAAATAAAATAAGTAAGTATGACTCCTATAAGAGGAATGTTAAATGTTTTTCTTGTCGGGCGTACGGGCATACCAGTAGGTCTTGTGCGATGAGAAATACTTGGAAAGAAGCGAGTACCGCATACATGTTTTCTAGTAGTAGTGATTCCGATGACCTACTTAGAGGACACACACGCAGCTATTATAGAATCATACAACAACAAAACGGGTAGGGAAGGTCTTGATAATAATGATAACCTCACATCAGCCCACAAGAGGCAGTTACATGAAGCGAATGAGGCATGCACTTATAAAGGTACTCTGGTGATTCACCAAGCGGGGGTTAATGGTTCACCAACAACCTGTTTTAAAGACACAGGATCTGATATTACGGGAGTTAATCACAAACAAATAAACAAAAGATACTTCACGCATGAACGCATTGATTGCAGAACATTTGGGGGTACAATGGAAACATACAAGACAGCATGGGTCAAGATAAAATGCCCATACTATGGAGGTAAAGTTTGTGCAAACCCATGTGATGGGTTGATTATTGGTAATATACCCAATGTAAAAGATTACGTTCCAAACACAAGAAAGAAGATTCTGCATTAAATAGGTATATTTCTGTGTATAATAATATAAGTGATAATCCAGAGCAATCTATAAGACGAGATTATATGTCTTTAAATGGCATCTTTCTGAAACGTTCTAAAAAGAAGATAAATGTTACACTCACTGGTAACAAACAACAGATACGACACACTAAACAGTCGAAATGGGATCTTATAACTATATTTGTTGTTCAGATCATAACCTTGGTTAAGTCAACCATATCACAGGGTATATGCATCCTTATGAACATTTACTCACGAACAAAGTTATATGTTATTTATGCCAGTACAAACATGTACACGCATGTCAGAAAACATATTACTTACGGGTGCATACGAATTAAAATGCAGAGCGTAAACATGCACACAAAAGTCAAGAAGTGTATCACAAACGTACACACAGAAGTCGTGAGGCTTATCACGAACATGCACACTGAAGTTAAAAAGTATGCCACAAACATGTACTCACAGTCAAAGATGTACATTGCTTGGGGCATGGCAACTATCCACTCACAAATCAAGAGAAGATATACACAAACCACACTTACCTTTGCTTACTATAGTCACTTGTCTTATTTCTGGTATAGATTGATCAAACATACCTCATTGCAGCGTATGCATTACATAAGATACACAAGACTTGAAACTATAACATTGTTCCAATCAACAAAGTTACAATGCACAAATATTGGCATACGTGCAGAAGAGAGTTTCTATAAGTTTGAAAGAAAGAAAGAAAGAAAGAAAATGAATAAAAGGAAGAATGAAAGGAAAAAATAAAGAAAAATAAAATGGGATGAATGAAATTGTTAAACCCGTGTGCTGTGATGTTGATCCAACGACTAAAACTAAAACTAAAATTATATTAGTTAGTTATTATATTAGAATAGTTAAATTAGTTAATTAATGGTTAAGTAGTTAATAACTGTTATAATTAGAATTTTATAATTATCAATGGGTTCTAAGATATTCATTAAAAAGCTACGCCACACAGGATGAGCCACTATAACGAGTTACACATAAGGAGATACACTCGATGGTCATAGAAAAAATCTAAAGTTAGCGCTGTAAACAGCAATGGCGTCCACCTCACCTACATATATTTGATGCAAGAAACACCCAATGGATATATAAGCCAGCGATAATATTGAGCGTAAACTGGTACTGACTACGTGGTACCTGTTGTTACCCTCGTCCCCAACTCCGGGTGTTGACCTAGAGTGACGACACTTGTTCATTTGTACAAGTTAGGGACTAATTATATAATTAGTTAGACCGGCCCTCCCATGGGCCAGC
This sequence comes from Cepaea hortensis, assembly GCA_963921405.1. NCBI lineage: Eukaryota > Metazoa > Mollusca > Gastropoda > Stylommatophora > Helicidae > Cepaea > Cepaea hortensis. Next base: position 381,015,214 of record OY992876.1, on the reverse strand, counting down.
TACACGACCTTCACCGTGGGTGTGAACAGGAGGGCATGCCCATCATATTGTATTTTAATTTTTTTGTGTAATTAATAGGGGTCATAATGTCATACTCAGCACTAGATATGACTCATGATGTCAGCACTGCTATTGGGCATGATTTACTAATCACGATATATATATATATATATATATATATATATATATATATATATATATATATATATAATTATAAATGATTACATCATTTAATGTATGGGGGTGGGGGGCATAATGCCACATAGCTATTGCCGAAGCACACGATACAGAGAGGATAGAAGGAAAATCCCGAAGTGGACAGTGAAGTGGGCAGTGCACCAAAACCAAGGGATACGAAGATACGTCACACGAAGGCGAGCGTGACAACCAAAGGATACGCTTTGGAGCCATCTAAGTGAGCGGTTGTGTATTTCTATTGTGGAAACAAATTGGTGTGGTAATTGGATGTTTGGATGTAATTGGACAGTGGACTTCAAGAGGATAACAAGTGGAAGCATTGGTTGGAAAAATTGCCATGGATCCAAGAACGAAGGGCAGAAACCTAGACGAATCTCGGATTAACATAACAGCAAGGATCTGAAGGAACAGAGGGAATAGAAACGGGCTGAGAGTCAAGGTGAATGAGACATATTTCGATATTGAAGATTAGTGTATGCTTAGGTTAGATGTTATCCCGGTTAGAACGGGAGCTCTACGAGACCACTAGAATAATATACTATGATGTTGCTAACACCGAATTAAAAAGGTGTTAAAACTTCGCCTGAGCTCCGTTGATTATTTCGTATTCTCCAGTTCATTAGTGAAGACTATTGTTGTTGATCTAGTCAACGAGCTAGTACATTTTGTAGGTCCGAACACGTTCTCATGGCACAACAGACACGGACTTATATTACAGCACTATTGTTTACATGCAAGGCAATCAGTCACGGAGTACCTAGCTATCATGCGGCTCCAGTCGTCATAGTTATACTTGCACCCTTAACGCTGTCAACACTACAATGTCAGAGAATCAAATGGAAAACGTATACAACTTACGATAGGCTCTTGTCCCAACACATCAACTACATATTGGACTAGCGTCATGTGAATCTAGGTTATCAGTGTCATATCGTTTTTATAGGCTGTATAATCTCACTGAAGTTTTTGTCAGACGCTTACTGATACATGTGCTGTTTCAGACAGCCTCATTAGCTGGTATAATTGTTCTTACACAACCCATTCTTTTGTTGATCTATTTGGGATAACAAAGTTTCGTCTGTCGATGTTATTTCAATCAATTCCCCCTGCTGAATGGAGTTAGAAACTCGTTCGCTGCACTATTTCGAGTCATTTCAAGTGACTGATCATGAATACCTCGTGCCCGTTAATCAGTGTTCGTCTCAGTTCATCTGTTTAACTTTTAGTGAGCTGTTTTCAAATACTGTTTTCGTTACTGGAGGATTTAACTCTCTCATGTCTGTGAATCCAATTCATTACCGCTGCTCCCTCAATTAACTCCGTTAAGGTTACTTTTGGGTCGTGGCAACCTACTGAGGTGTCTAGCGAACATCAAAATCAGTTTATTAGCAGCAAGGGTAGAGTACCAGATTATCTCCATTGTCAGGATTGGAAATTATTCCACAAAAGAACCCCTAGGTTATTTAATCTAGAATATTAGCGGTCAGGGATGGCCTCCTTATGCAGCAAGGCGTTTCACTGCTTTGAGGACAATAACAAAACCAATACGAAAGGACTCACCAAACAACACGACACCAACTTAAACATACACACATTTGTAAACGTACTCATCACACAGACAGTGACTGGAGGGACACATATAGGATTCAAGACACACGCTTCCTCTGTCTACACATACCAACAATACAGAAATTCTCTTTTACATAAAATATCAAGAGCACGCTACCAATGTCACCACCTCACCACAAGCTATTTATTTCACCACTGCAGACACAAGCACACAACACATTAAACACAACATATCTGTACAATCATCTTTCCAGGTCACAAAATTGTGTTATCGGTATAAGTAATAACTTAGAGAAGCTAATTTCTTAGTGTAAATATGTAAACCACAGTACATGTTTGTATATTTTTGTAATTTTGTAATGTTGTCTATGAATGATCGTGTATCATACTGATGTGTGTTCATACAGTAAAAGGTCACATTAAACTGATGTGTTCATAATGTTGTTAATTCTTTGTCACATCAATAAACATTGGTATTATATTTGTGTTGCGTTAAATACTATCTGTTATGTTATACAAACTATTTCGTATACTACATTATGCCTTTTGTAAAACATTGCTGTTAATAAACCTTTATGTATTATAACCTCGGACATTGTTTGTCTTTAGTGTCAATGCTATGTTAGTTTCTTCTCATTTTCTTGTTTTCCTGTTTCTGTTTATATGGATATTTTATCTATCTTGTTTTCATCTTTTTATTTTATATGGCGTTTGTTACATTATTGCCTTAATTTCATATTTTCCTGTTTTCTTGTTCTTGTCATGTTTTTGTTTTCTTGTTTTCTTGGTTTGTTCTGTTGGCTGTGGCGAAAGGTTGTTACATGTTGAAACAATGTTTCTTTGTTGGTTCTGGAACAGCGGGCTGATGGGAAGAGGGTGTACAAGTAACACACACACATACACACACATACACACACACACACACAAGAATAAAGTTAAGGACAAATCCCACCAGACATTGAAAAGAAATAAAAGAATTGTGAACTGCCTATATTCTTTTATTATCAAATAAATGGACATTGAGCTCTGTACACATTGTCTCCTCCCGTGTGTTGCCGGGGCCCATAAGGGAAGCACAGAATAGCAACACTGTAGCCTTATATATATATATATATATATATATATATATATATATATATATATATATATATATATATATATATATATATATATCTTCTTCTTCTTCTTCTTCTTCTTCTTCTTCTTCTTCTTCTTCTTCTTCTTCTTCTTCTTCTTCTTCTTCTTCTTCTTCTTCTTCTTCTTCTTCTTCTTCTTCTTCTTCTTCTTCTTCTTCTTCTTCTTCAGCGTTCCGAGCCATTGAGGTTCTTTGCTGCAAATACAATCCGTCTCCATTCGTCTCTCTGGTGGACCTTCTCTTGCCAGTCGTTGATTCCAAGTGCTTGTAGGTCTGTACATGTATTATCTCTCCACCGCCTTCTTGGTCTACCTCGGGGTCTACGGTCATTTATTTCCTGAGTGTAAGCGAGTTTTGTTTCCCTATTATCTTCCATTCTTTCTATATGCCCCAGCCATTGTAGTCTATTAGCCTTCATGATACCAGTGATTAGCGGGGACTTAAACAGATCATAAATGTCTTTGTTACTTCTTCTTTTCCACTCTCCACTTTGTGTATCCCTAATGGGTCCAAAGATGCGTCTTAAAATTTTGTTCTCAAAGGTTTGTAACAAGGCTTCGTCTCCTTTCGTTGTACTCCAGGTTTCAGAGCTATACAGCACAACTGGTCTGATCAGTGTTTTGTATATTGTGATTTTGGTGTTACGAGATAACGCCTTTGATTTTAGTAGATGTTGTAGTGCATAGTATATCTTATTTCCAGAGTTGATTCTAGTTTGTATTTCTTCCCTTATTATGTTGGAGCAGTTGAAGATCGTACCCAGGTATTTGTATGTTTCCGTTCTTTTAATGGTCATATTATCTATTTGTATGTGGCCAGAGTTTCTAGCCATTCCGTCTCTTGAAATTACCATATATTCTGTCTTATCTTGGTTGATAACCAGCCCCATCTGTTGGGCTTTTCCCTTTAAGTGAGTCAATATTTCCAATGTCTTTTGTTCACTTTGCCCTATAATATCTATATCATCTGCATAACCAAGCAGCTTGGATGTTCCTCCAATATCACATTCCTCTTTTACCTTCCTTACAACTTTCTCTAGAGCCAGATTGAAGAGTAGCGGCGATAGTGCATCACCCTGTTTCAAGCCAGATGTTATTTGGAGGGGGTCTGATTTCCTGCCTTTATATGTTACTATATTATAAGTATCTTCCATGCATAGTCTGGTCATGTTGATTAACTTCCTTGGTATTCCAAATTCCTGCATAGCATTCCATAGACTATTCCTATGGACACTATCATAAGCCTTTTTAAAATCCACAAAAATGTTATGGAGATCTCTTTTATATTCCCAATGTTTCTCGGCTATTTGTCGTAAGATAAATATCTGATCTATTGTTGATCTGTTTTGTCTAAAACCCGCTTGTATATATATTATACAATATATATATATATACCATTATACAATATATATATATATTGTACAATGGTATATATATTGTATAATGGTATATATATTGTATAATATATATATATATTGTATAATGGTATCACCATTGTGGTTGTGCGATGCCTGTAGTGTTTGCGGCAAGTGAGAAGTGCGAATAAAGAGTTTATCATTGTATTCGCCGCGTGTCACGTATAGTCATTCTGTGACAGTGTTTGTATCACATCTGTTAGTTATTACGAACCTATGTGATTGCGAATGCAAGATCCTGACACAAGAAACAGCGCATCAGGACCAGATGGTATAAGGCATGATGACATCAGTATGTGTACCGACAATGAGATAGAGGATCTAGCAGATATGTACATCAACAGCATAGTGAGTGCTAGCATCAAGGATGAGTGGTTGCACAGCTATCCGATTCCCTTGCCGAAGCCTTGGCAAAGACCACACAAAAATTCAAGAATTAGTTAGTTAGTCGACAGATCATCCTCATGGCATATCGAACCATTCAGTCCATATGTTCTCGGATTCCCTCCTCAGCAGATCCCGCAGCGTGTAGCGGCTAACGATACCAGTTCTGTGTTGGTTTATCAATCTTCTTAGGTTTCCTGCGTAGTGTTCTTGTTTGGACACACCTATTTTAATTTGCTGTTCTCGCTGTCTGACCATTAATGTAGATTCACAGTCACATAGATATAGGGATACCGGGTTATAACCATGCAAAATACAATAGGCAAGCAGCTGGAGAAGTTAATTGGCAGGGAAATATCTAGCCAGTTAGAGAGGTAAGAATGTCTCCCATCTACCCAGGGAGAGTACTGTCCAAACAGAGAAACATGGACCAACGCAGAAGTGTTTTTCCATGATGTCTATGAAGATTTCCACTCAGGCATTGAAACATGTGCTGAGGCGATTGATCTTGAGGATGCGTACAATAGAGTACTGTTGGATTCTTTAATGTTTCAGAGCAATGGTCAACTCAACGAAGGCAGCAGTGACATGGTTCTCTTTGAATAACCATATTGTCAACACTCCAACACCAACTTTAAATCTGTGTTCCGAGACTTTGGAAAGAACGCAGGCAATGAATTACCTGGGAATACGTTTTGATCGAAGCGTTGCTTATAATAATCACATCAACCAGATGATAACAAAGGCCAAGCGGTATCTGGCTGCGATGCGGGTGATAGCGGCAGCAAACTGTGAGCAGCGCCATCTATGTCTTCTATAGAAGGGTCTGATCATGTTTTTTTTTTATTTGAGTAGGCGATTGCGATCCTGTTTCTCATCCGTAAGCAGATAGAAAGGATGGAAAGGATACAGAACGGAGCTATGCGTATTATTCCTGGATGCGCAAGAGATACAACATGCAGAACTATGCGCTATCTTCTTTATTTTCCAACCATTGAAGACAGAATACAAATTTACATAGCACGTGCCTAAATCAGAGTCAATGCAAATACACATCACCCACTGCTTTGTGAAATTAAGAAGGTAAAGAGCAGCAGGTTAAAAAGAGGAAGGTCGTGGATGGGTCAAACCGAAGACATTATACAACAGGTGTATTCACTTGAGGCCTTAGAACCTGGCGAGGAGTGGGTACAAGCTCCAAGAGATTTCTGTAGTCCTTTTCAGTTTGCATCTAAGTATATAGAACATGCAGACAAGAAATTCCAGCTGCGGTGGAGGGGAAGTACAAGCGTTGATCTTCGAGAATTCGTTAGACGTTGATGCTGTCATTTACACAGATGGGTTGGCCGTTTGACGTATGAGAAGTTCTTGTGCTTTTCCGGCTCAGGTCGGAGGGAGAATTGCGAAGAAGGATTCTCGTGCTTTTGCTTTGACCACAAATAGCTTGACTATGATAGTCATGGCAGTAAGTAAAGCAATAACATGGCTCGAGACACAGACATTCACTAGGGCACGTGTCCTTAGCAACTCAATGAGCATGCCAAGACCCAAGAGAGTGGTTGCTGCCTGGTGAGCGGTCACGGCTGGCGAAGATTAATTACATTTTTATGCCAGGGCAGGGACGCAGAGGTGTTTCCAAGGCACCAGGACCGGGTTATATACTGGCCAAGACCTATTGACGCGTCCTCGCCGATCGTCCTGGGCAACAGGTCCCTTCGGGGTCCTGGCTGAGGTCAATAGGATCTCCGATTCCTCCGAAGTCGGAGAGTGTCTGCCTGTATGGCGAGGAACCACCAGTCTGCACACCAATAAGCCAGACATGGGACAACGGATACTCACGCAAAACTCAGGTCCTGTATGACATCACACTGATGTTGGACAACAGGATGCCTTCATCCGACATACAGGACTTTGCGTTGAAGCTCAAGCCAACGAACACAAGCAAGCATGCCAGGGCATGCGGGTGTACAAGGAAATGAGCGGGCTGACAAGCTCGCAGGCAATGATACTGTGAAAAGCGGGCGCGCCATGCACCAGGCTGACATTCTGAATGCTTTACGAGAAATAAATTGTTCGCAAGAACCAAGTGATGATTGTGAATCTACAATCATGGTCAGGATGGGAGAACAGCTAATTAAAAGAGGTGTGGCCAAACAAGAACACTACACAGGAAGCCAAAGAAGATTGGTAAACCAACACAGAACTGGTGTCGATAGCCGCTACACGCTGTGGGATTTACAGAGGAAAGGATGAGAGCATTTATTGACTGAATGGTTCGATGTGCAATGAGGATGATCTGTGGACTAACTAACTAACTAACTAACTAACTAACTAACTAACCATCCAACCAACCAACCAACCAACCAATTAACTAACTAATTATTTAACCCATTTGGACTGATTTTCTTGAACGCAGTTACTGACTTATTTGGGCTTCTTGACTTGGTTGTATTGGTTGGGCTGATTGGTTGCTACTCTATCAAAGTCAGCTAGTATCTCACTCTGCATACCTATAATCTGTTCATATTCTTGACGAGTAAGTGTCATCCCCATCTTTGTGGTAACTTTTTACCTGACTCACCAACGAAGCGACGTAAGTGAAACTGAGTCGTGTATCTAAATGATCAGCTTTCTAGACACCAGCACCCACTAGTCTAACATCTCACCACCACGAGTCATATAGACACAGTTAGCAGGCACAGTTTTCAGGACTGTAGTCATCTGCCGTTCACAGTGAACAACTGTTACCAACCCGGTTTTAGATACTACTGGTTGCACCACGTGTAAACAGGTTTCAACGAGGTTTATGTGGAACCAATCGGCTTCTATGTGTGACTAAGCGACCTACAACCATGTTATTGACCCGTTTGTAATTTGAAAAGGCTGAAAAATACGTTACATGCTTGCCCCACGACCTCTCGTCATGATTAAATATATAGGGTAGAGGCCACAGGTGTTACTTATTACGTCGATTAGCGTATGTGTGGTATACATAAGCGGTCTATCTGAATAATGGTATATAAACTTGATCAGATCGGCGTGTAAGGGAGGTAGACCAAAAGAATCAAAGCAATTGCATTTGCTTGAGCCGTAATAATACACGACGATCCAGTAGGAACCGGGTGTATCACTGGTATCCGTGCTTATATTAAAAACTGCTGCTATGGTTCTATCTAGGTGTCTAGGCAGCTGATCGCGAGCATATTATCTGAACTGTAACCGACGAACATACATATCCGATAGTAGTATTCTGGTAATCTGATGTGTGTCCATTGTGAAGAGTTGTCTGTTAGCACCTGTCTCATCTTGGAAATTTCAATTATCCCGTAGACGATAACATAAAATGGCTCTGGGGTGGGTTTGTTGAAATTAAATTTCCAGTGTTAAAGGAGACCGAGGCAACTCAAACTTGTCACCGTTGACTAAACTGGGGCTCAAATCAAAGGCGTACAGCGTACAGCTGTGTTTATATTTTGTATAGTCAATAGTGCTGCCGGCGACCCATAATTAGATTAGTATCAATAAAAGCTTGTACGCGTTGATTACGTTCATAACCAATCGTCAATGGTTTGTTGGTGGCAGATCGTCCTTCAACGGTTGCATTCAGATACGTCAGGTCAAAAGTTTGAAAAAGGGTATCGTTAAAGTCTGACCATGTAATTAGTCCAGTCATGATACGAGTGGGTGTTTGACTCAGGAACTTGTGTGTGATATAGCATGCCATGGGGGATATCTAATGTTTTTAGCACCACTCGTTTTATCTGAAATTTTGCGTTGTCTCTTATCAAGGTTCTCTCGTGGGCGAGCGGGATGGTCGGATTTAGTTAGGCTTTACGAACCACTAGCGTGGCGTGTGTTATAATTGATGAATATCCAATCGTCCCATCGGGGCCATTAGGTTAAAGGTGAATTTCGCTGGGGTCAAATTCATTTTCAGTTCCAAACCATTTGTCATGTAGCATGCTTGCACAAAAATATTGGCGTGTAGTCGGACAATCATATCTATCTCTTTACTCTCACTGGCTAGTTGCGTGGTGTTCTTAGTCCTTTGTTGTTGCATTATAATCTTGCAAGTTGTAGAGAAATGTGGTCATAGTACTAGAGCGACTGAGAGGTGTCTCTTTTGGGCTTCCTCCAATTGATTTAGCTCGCTTCCAAGTATCCACTCTAATTATATGTATTATCATTTGGGTGTAATTACCGTATCGTTCAAGGAGACGTCCACTTGAGAAAATAAACTGTGAATTTAGTAGTTGACTAAAAGACAAAGTAGTTGACAAAGAGTGTTGAGATGCTACATAGAACCTGTACTTTTATATGGATGTGAAGCTTGGACAATGAGCAGCCAGGCTGAAAAACATCTGATGGCTGTAGAAATGTGGTTTCTGAGGAAAATGCAAAGAATACCATGGACAGCCAGAAAGACCAATGAACAAGTCCTTCAAGAAACAAATGAAGATCGTAAACTGATCAGAGACATTAGACGTAGACAGTCACAATTTTTTGGGCATGTTATGAGAAGAAATGATTTGGAGAACTTGGTGACAACTGGTAAGATCGAGGGGAACAGACCAAGGGGAAGACCTAGAAACAAGTATCTGGATGGCTTGGCCTTGTGGCATGGTCGAGACAGAAACACGGAACTGATCCACGACTCTGTTGATCGAGTGAGATGGCAGAACATGACCGCCCACGCTTACCGGCATGGCACATGATGGATGGATGGAGTAGTTGACTGGGGGTGACACGGGCATTCAATGCCCAGCTTGGTTGCAGTAAAAGTCTGTGTACATTTTGTAACTTCGACGCAACGCCACGTATTTCGCCATTATTCTTGGTCTGAATGCTTCCTAGCTCAAAAATGTAACGTCAGCACCGAAGTTTCGGTGGTGAATGAGATCTTTGTGCCCATATTGGTGGTTGAAAGTAGTTCCACCGTTTAGAAAGAATAACGACTCGTGTGTGTGTGTGTGTGTGTGTGTGTGTGTGTGTGTGTATATATATATATATATATATATATATATATATATATATATGAACGTTAGTTATCTGTTGTGAAGAGCTGCTTTGCTATGGACTCGACAAGTGAGTAGCACATGCATTGTATGTAGGTAGAAGACAGTGAGTGGGTCACTCCCAGTCATGCACCTCACAGGTGGGTATGTTCGACTTCAGCATGCATTTGTTTAAGCTTTGCGTCCTCTGTAAATATTTCATTCAAGGTAATGGGCGCAATCCACACGACTCTAAGTGAAGCAGAAACAATGCCACCTCTCATGCATGCCGTAAGAGACAATTACACAGGGCTTGTGATTAACAATGCCATCAGTATGAAAATGGAACTGCAAAGCTCAATTCCTCATGAGCACGGATATACTTGTATAGGGCGTGTTGTGAGTTGGTGGATAACCTTCCCCCACTGGAAGAGAAAAGGCGGAAGAAGTAAAGAATTGTGACAACATCATTGTTCACTTGGTTGCATATTTTATTATTGTTTTGACCGAGAACAATCAGAATATTGCCATCTCAGGCCTAACCCAGTTTCATGCGGTAACGGAACTTGATATCCGATGACTACAGTTTGTGTGTACATTTACACTCCTGATATTAACTGAATGATTCTCAATGTACAACAGTGCCGACCGCAGGGACCACACCAATCTTTACCTGGGGAAATTCAATGAGCCACGATTAAATTCAGTTAGCTGCATATACTCTAAAGGACATTGTAATCAACACCTGCATATTTGACTCTTTGCGTTTCACTAAACAATTTTAGCTTCGACGTGATATAAAGAATAATAGCTCTCTAGCTTTGACATTTCCAGCGCGCTAATGGCAGATGGCGGGTTCATCGCCTTCATCAGCCATTTCTCTAACAGAAAACAATGGCAAATGATGGCAATGGACCTGACATATTCTTCAGCTGCTTGGTCGGAGCCAGACATAGGATATCATCTCTTTCCAATTGTCACTCTTATTTGATCTTCTTCTTCACCCCGCCCGCCCCCTATAGATGCCTGGTATGGGTAGGTACTGGCGATCATGAATGTCCAACTCCACTTTTGAAGAAGAAGAAGAAGAAGAAGAAGAAGAGTAATAATAAGGTATGCTATATGTGCAATGATGTTACATTCGGTGACATGCAATAGGCAGTGCATCTGATGTCCTGCTATTAAGTCTTCCGGTCTATTGGTATAGGTTGTTGCCTCATCTGTTTATAGGATACTGGCTACTACATTGTTAATATGCCACTGACCGCCGTTACTTCCCAGAATATTTCATGGGATACAGACACGTGATCACCGGGCCAGCAGGCAAGCGTGTTTACCACTAAGCTACCGCAGATTGTACAATCTTGTATTTGTGAAACAATAACACAATCACAATAGTGTTTATATGTCATGAATACATGCGACGTACAAGCACAGCTACACACTTCTAATGTCAGCAACCATTCATTCATTCAGTTGCATGTCCTTTGCAGAACCTCGCTCCAATAGCAACCTTCCGGAAAACCTCTCGATAGTAACCAAAATGTCTTGCGTCCGATACACTCATCCGGAGATCATCCGTCACATCTAGCACCCATCTTCTGTTTCGCCTTCATCGTCCTTTTTTTCCCCAGGAATATAACCTTACATTATTGTTATAATGGATACAGAGAGAGCAAAATAGATCAGAGGATATTGGACTGTATCAGCAAGAGTGTTACAAGTGAAGTTGAGTGGAAGACATTTCGATGTCAATGTCATAAAAGTTTATACACCAACAGCAGACAGTAGTGATGACAGCATTGATGAATTTTATAATGATTTAGAGAAAGCCTTCAAGAAATGCAAGAATTCAGAAGTAAATATCATAATGGGTGACTTGCGTGACAAAGCTGGAAATCAACAGGACGGATACATAGTATTCAAGTATGGACTAGGGGAACAGAATGCAAGAGGTGGCAGACTTGTATAGTGGGCAAAAGAGTGTGATTTGATTATTGCAAACACCTAGCGTCAACAGCACCCAAGGAGATTATGGACATGGAGGAGTCCTAATCATAAGATCAGAAATCAGACTGATTACATTCTCATCAACAGAAGATTTCGAAATGCCTTACAAGTTGCAAAAATTATACCAAGCGCAGACTGCTACAGCGACCATAGATTAATCTTAAGCATTTGACATATAAAATTAAAGAACGTCAAATGTTCACGAAGGAACACAAAATTTGATCTACAGGCACTGAAGAGTGAGGAAATAAAAGATAAATTCAATGTAGAGGTAAAGAACAGATTCGATGCATTGTCCGGTATGTAAATATTATTTCAAAACGTCCGTGAACCATTCCACAAATAAAGATAAAAGGACGCAAGAAATGGATGACGGAAGACATCATAAAATTCATGGAAGTAAGAAGAAATAACAAAAATAACAAGGAAAATATGAAGAGATTCACAGGAAAATTAGGAAGCTATGCAAAGAGGCAAAAGAAACATGGCTTGGGGAAAATTGCAAGGAAACTGAAAACCAACACATCACCCGGAATACAAAGTTAATGCACAATAGAATTAATGACATCACCAACAAAAGGACACATACATCAACGGGTTGCCTAAACGCCAAAGTTGGCAAAACCATAATAGACAAAGATCAGATTTTACATGCGTGGTCAGATTATGTGAAAGACCTTTATGATGATACAAGAGAAGAACAATATGATCATCGGAATAATAATGAAGGACCATCAATTATGAAGATGGAAGCACAGAATGCTCTTAACCATATAAAAACAGGCAAGACCCCGGGTACAGATAATATCACAATAGAAATTATCAATGCCTTTGAAGAATATGGAAAAGACCAAGTCACCAGACTGCTGAACGCAATATACGATACTGAAGATATACCTCATGAATTATGTAATTCTATATTTAATTAAACGACGACTATCAATTGCTCTTCAAAGGCAAAAACAATTGAATAAATTATGGAATGGGACAGACAGAACTACGAAAATTAGTTTTTTAAGAGCATGCATCTTTCCCATTGCAACATACGCCTGTGAGACCTGGACACTTATTAAAAAAGCTGAGCAGCGCATAAATGCCTTTGAATATAAATGTTATAGACGAGTTCTAAGAATATCTTGGGTAAAGAAAAGAACAAATGCATCAATACTTCAAGAGCTGAATATTGAAGAAGGCTGGCTATTAAAAACGATAAAACAAAGAAAATTGAAATATTTTGGTCACTTGAAACATCACGAAAGTTTGGAGAGAACAATAATGGAGGGGTATATGCCTGAGAAGAGAGGAAGAGGAAGGCCAAAGAGAAGATGGGTGCAGGATGTGGCTGATGATCTCCAGATGGGTGTATCGGACGCAGGACATCTTACTTATGATCGAGAGGTTTTCCGAAAGGTTGTTATGGGAGCGAGGTTCATGCTACTGAATGAATGAATATTTATTGCAATAACGAAGAAATCAGGAGCCTTGGAATGCGATCAACATCGAACAATTAGTATAATGATCCACATCACGAAGATTCTGCTGAGAATTATCAGGCAAAGAATTAGGAAGAACATACAACTCGAAATAGGAGAAGAAAAATTAGGTTTGTAGAAGGCAAGGGTATAGTTAATGCTGTGTATACTGAGAACAGTAACTGAACGTTCTATAGAAGAAAACAAATATCTATATCTTTGTTTTATTGACTACACAAAGGCTTTCGATAAAGTGAGACATGTCGACATGATAAGGATGCTTGAAGATCTACAAATTGATGGAAAAGACCTTAGACTTGTAAAAACCATATACAGCTAGCCGTCGACTTACGACCTATGCAACTTACGACCATTCGACTTTACGACCACAATCACTAGCCATATTAGATTTCAGATTTATTAACTCGAGTCTAGTGCTTCCACATTGACGTGAATAGGCCTTAGGTTCATACCAGAGTGCGATTAGCGTTGCTAGTAGTGGATTGTGCTCAATATTTAAAGATTTATTTCTGCCTCAATTATCAGTCGAACGGCGTTGTCTGCAATCATCGGCGGTCGTTAACTAAGGAAAGGGAGGTATGATGCTATGATGATTGCTATGCTGCTAGCCGGCGTCATCAATTTCTAAGAAATAACACGGTCACACTCAATAACCCTATCGCTACCGTCTGGGAGGCTGTGACGACAAAGTGCATGAATGGTATCTGGAAAAATTGTGTTAAGCGCTATGTTAATGATTTTCATGGATTTGACAGTGAACATGAACTTGAAACGACTCGGGAAAAAATAGTAAAACTCGCCAAAGACCTTTCTTTGGAGTGTGAAATTTAAGGTGTCGAAGAGTTGCTAGACAAAGAATCCGGAGAACGTACAAATGAAGAGTTAATCGAACTGGAAGAAGAAAGAGTGGCGGAAGAAGATAAGCCAAGAAAGAAGAGGATGAGCCAGAAAGAAAGTTCACCACTAAGGGATTATCAGAAGGTTTATCTTTACTGAATAAACTTCTTATACATTTCGAAGCAATGGACCCAAACATCGAACGATTTGCAAGGATTGAACGGATGCCGCAAGATGTGTTTCGTCCGTATCGTGTAATTTATGATGAAAAAAAGAAAGAAAAAGAAACATACAATTCAGACAAAGCTCACCATGTTTATGAAAAAACTAACTCCGGTACCCCCAACTGCTGCGTAAGATGACGACATTAATGATCTGCAGCCAAGCACCAGTGGCCAATAAAATGTTTCGTACATGTTTATATGGCGGTCTCTCTGGCCGAGGGGTTACACCACTTTCTCGTAATCCCGTTTATCACGCAGAGTCTCGTAGCGGGCGAGAACTGGGAGCGGTTCGTCCCCTGCTGGTGACTTGCGGGATAACTGAGCCGGCCGCTCAGAAAGCAATGGCAAACTACTGAGCGTATCCTTGCCAAGAAATCAACAGACAGCTGAAAGATGCTGCTGTTGACAGCGATGTCCTGTAAAAGGATATGCGAATTTTAAAAAAAAAACATGTTTATATATTTTGATGTTAAAACAATTTGATGTGTTTTGCGATTGGGAAAATGTTTCCTATAATATTTTCCACATCTGTATTTTGAATGTTTTGCAAATATTAAACCAGTTGTACATGTACAGTTAATGCAGTGTTTTTCTTACACCTGACGGTGTAAAAATAAGAAACAAAATGGTGTAGAGATGATACAAACGGCACAAAATGAACATCGAAAATTATCATTTATAACAATAATAAAAGAAATTATGAGATAATGTAACTTAAATATTTTTATAACATCACTTCACATTTCTGTACACATAGCGTACTCAATTTACGACCAAATCGTGTTACGACCGGTCTGTCGGAACTGGTCGTGGTCGTATTCGACGACTACCTGTATTGGAAACAACTAGCTGCCATCAGAATTGATATCGATGTAGGTCAATATCAGCCTATTAAAAGAGGTGTGAGACAGGGATGTGTAATGTCTCCAGATCTTTTTTCCCTGTACAGTGAAAATATTTTCAGAAATATAGAAGATATGGAAGGAATCAACATTGAAGTGGGGGGGGGGGGGCGATACATCAATAACATTAGATATGCAGATGATACAGTCTTGATTGCAGACAATGAAGAGGACCTCCAAAATTTAGTAGATGTGGTTGTTGCACACAGTGAACAACTAGGGTTAGAACTGAATATTAAGAAGACAGATTATGGTGATCACTGGGAAGAAGGCAATACCACATTGTGATATACGATTAAATGGGTATATTCTTAAGCAAGTGAATCGATTACAGTTATCGCGGCACAGTCATGACATCTATTGGGAGATGCCTTGAAGAGAACAAAACAAGAATTGCCATTGCGAAGGTAGCCTTTTGCAATATGAAAAACATACTGACCAATAAAAAGATATCAATTGAAACAAGAAAAAGAGTGTTGAAGTGCTACATAGAACTTATAATTTAGTATGGATGTGAAGCGTGGACAATTAGCAGTCAAGGTGAAAAACAGCTGATTCCTGTGGAAATGTGGTTTCTGAGGAAAATGCAAAGAACACTACGGACAGACAGAAAAACCAATGAACAAGTCCTTCAAGAAACAAATGAAGATCGTAAACTGATTAGAGTCATTAGACGTAGACAGTAAACATTGTTTGGGCATTTTATGAGAAGAAATGACTTGGAGAACTTGGTGACGACTGGCACGATTGAAGGGAAAAGACCATTGGCAAGACAGAGAAGTAAATACCTGGATGGCTTGGCCACGTGGCATGGTCGAGACAGGAACACGGAGTTGATCCACGACTCTGGTGATCGAGTGAGATGGCAGAACATGACCGCCCACGCTTATCGGCCTAGCACATGATGGATTAATGGATTATTGTTCTCTCCAAACTTAGTGACGTTTCAAGGGACCAAAATATTTCAACTTTCTTTGTTTTATCGTCTTTAATAGCCAGCCTTCTTCAATATTCAGCTTTTGAAGTATGGATGCATTTGTTCTTTTCTTTATCCAAGATATTGTTAGAACTGGTCTATAACATTTATATTCAAAGGCATTTATGCTCTGTTCA
The DNA here is from genome assembly GCA_963921405.1 of Cepaea hortensis. Lineage (NCBI taxonomy): Eukaryota > Metazoa > Mollusca > Gastropoda > Stylommatophora > Helicidae > Cepaea > Cepaea hortensis. Next base: position 380,998,941 of record OY992876.1, on the reverse strand, counting down.
GCTTGTGTAGTAAGTGTCCAGGTCTTACATGCGTATGTTGCAATGGGAAAGATGCATGCTCTTAAAAAATATAATTTTTGTAGCTCTATATGTCCTAATTTAATCAGCTGTTTTAGTTTTTGAAGAGCAATAGATATACGTCTTTTAATTTCTTTCATTGTGTCACCATTGTTGGTAAACAATGACCCAAGATATTCAAAATTTTCCACCACCTCAAATTTTTCCTCATGTACATATATTTCTGTCTCCGTAATAGTTTTATCTGTATGCATTATCTTTGTTTTTGCTATGTTAAGATATAAGTTGTGATTTTCACTTCAATAGGGTTGAGGTTACTGGTTTCCTATACAATTCTGTGTTGTGGATATCAATACTGTATCACCAGCATGTCGAATCTCTGGTATGTCATGCCCACCTATATTTAGGGCATCATGTTGCTGCCTGTTTATATCATCTCTGACATTTCTCATTATATTTTCTGCTTAAAGGTTAAACAAATAGGGGGACAGCACACAGCTATGACGGACTCCATGCTTGATTTCAAACCAATCAGTATTTTCACCATCTATTCTAACCACTTCTTTTTTGTGGATTTTAAAAAGGCTTATGATAGTGTCCATAGGAATAGTCTATGGAATGCTATGCAGGAATTTGGAATACCAAGGAAGTTAATCAACATGACCAGACTATGCATGGAAGATACTTATAATATAGTAACATATAAAGGCAGGAAATCAGACCCCTTCCAAATAACATCTGGCTTGAAACAGGGTGATGCACTATCGCCGCTACTCTTCAATCTGGCTCTAGAGAAAGTTGTAAGGAAGGTAAAGGAGGAATGTGATATTGGAGGAACATCCAAGCTGATTGGTTATGCAGATGATATAGATATTATAGGGCAAAGTGAACAAAAGACATTGGAAATATTGACTCACTTAAAGGAAAAAGCCCAACAGATGGGGCTGGTTATCAACAAAGATAAGACAGAATATATGGTAATTTCAAGAGACGGAATGGCTAGAAACTCAGGCAACATACAAATAGATAATATGACCATTAAAAGAACGGAAACATACAAATACCTGGGTACAATCTTCAACTGCTCCAACATCATAAGGGAATAAATACAAGCTAGAATCAACTCTAGAAATAAGATATACTATGCACTACAACATCTACTAAAATCAAAGGCGCTATCTCGTAACACCAAAATCACAATATACAAAACACTGATCAGACCAGTTGTGCTGTATGGCTCTGAAACCTGGAGTACAACGAAAGGAGACGAAGCCTTGTTACACACCTTTGAGAACAAAATTTTAAGACGCATCTTTGGACCCATTAGGGATACACAAAGTGGAGAGTGGAAAAGAAGAAGTAACAAAGACATTTATGATCTGTTTAAGTCCCCGCTAATCACAGGTATCATGAAGGCTAATAGACTACAATGGCTGGGGCATATAGAAAGAATGGAAGATAATAGGGAAACAAAACTGGCTTACACTCATGAAATAAATGACCGTAGACCCCGAGGTAGACCAAGAAGGCGGTGGAGAGATAATACATGTACAGACCTACAAGCACTTGGAATCAACGACTGGCAAGTGAAGGTCCACCAGAGAGACGAATGGAGACGGATTGTATTTGCAGCAAAGAACCTCAATGGCTGGGAACGCTGAAGAAGAAGAGGATTCTAACCACTGCTTTTTGGTCTAGATCAGTGTTTCCCAACCTTTTTTGTACCGTGCCCCACTTAAGCCTTTCTAAAATTCATATTGCCCCCCTCCCCCGCCCCATGCCCCCCCCTCTCAACATATACATTATTTTTAATATTCAAAAATTGAAATGTTCACTAAAGAAACTTGAATGATAGGTTTTAGGAAGAAATCACTAGGTAATTATTGAGCAAACACAGTAAGTAAATTTTCAAAACATATAATGGAGAACTGAAATTCAAGTACAAAATAATTTTAATGAAAGGATTTTTCTATATTATTTAAATTTAGTGAGATCCTAGCGCTTGATGCTTGCTGCAAAGAGATCTTATGTCAGGTTCCAATTTAGTAACTTCAGTCTCAAGTCTCCCTGTTTTGTTATATTCAGCCGATTTCTTCCATTTTCGAATTGCCCCCCTTAACAGTCAAATTGCCCCCCTGTGGGGCGTGGGCCCCACGTTGGGAAACACTGGTCTAGATAGAGTATTTCTATGAGTTGTATTACATATGGTGGAAAGCCCATATTCCTTATGATTTCCCAAAGTTTCTGATGTTGTACACAGATACTTTTGAATAATACACAAAACATGAGAATAGGTTTATAATATATTCTCTGTACTACTCTATTATTAGACGCATGTTGAGTATGCGATCTCTTGTTCTTCTTCCTTGTCTAAATCCAGCTTGAACCACATTAATTTCTTCTTCCATTTTCTTACGAAGTCTTCCCATAAAAAAAGCCGCTTAAAAGTCGACAGGGTCGACTTCATTGCACCGGGTTATATCCCATATGGCTCGGTCTCTTTCCGCAGCGCGGAACCAAGCACGAACTCAGTAGCTCTAGCGACGACCCACAGGAATCTCAGAAAAATTTAAATCGTGAACCGAAGGACGCGGCCCGGAATCGAACCCACAACCGTCGGAGCCCGAGTCAAACGGCTTGACCACTTCGCCATAGAGGCTCCCGAAGTCTTCTCATTATATTGTTTAGTAGAATTTTACTTTCATGACTAATCAGGGCAACAGTTCTATGACTGGTGCATAATTTCAGGTTGCCCTTATTAGGTATTGGAATGAAGATATTTCTCTTCCAATCGTTTGGCCATATACCATATTTCCACATCTTTTTACATAACACGTGATAGACTTGTATGCTTTCTTGCCCTCCTACTTTAATTAGTTCAGCTGTTATCTCATCACATTAAGGTGATTTACCATTCTTCACATTCTTCATTGCTCATGCAATTTCATCTAATGGGGGTTCATGTTCTGTCTCTGCTGTCATTGGTTCATGTATCTCATTCATATTCTCACTGTCATTCATATCATACATTCCACTGCAGTATTCTTGCCATTTTTCTAAAATGTGTCTAAATATTGTTAAGGTAATGCAGTAACCACAGCGGGTACATACGACGTACAAGCCCAGCTACAATATTCTAATGTCAGTAACCAGTACAGAAATATGTGACGTACAAGCACAGCTACAATCTTCTAATGTCAGCAACCAGTACAGGAGCGTGTGACGTACAAGCACAGCTACAATCTTCTATTGTTAGCAAGCACAGCGGATACATGCGACGTATAAGCACAGCTACAATCTTCTAATGTCAGCAACCAGTACAGGAGCGTGTGACGTACAAGCACAGCTACAATCTTCTATTGTTAGCAAGCACAGCGGATACATGCGACGTATAAGCACAGCTACAATCTTCTAATGTCAGCAACCAGTACAGGAGCGTGTGACGTACAAGCACAGCTACAATCTTCTATTGTTAGCAAGCACAGCGGATACATGCGACGTATAAGCACAGCTACAATCTTCTAATGTCAGCAACCAATGAAAGATCTGTGTACAAGCACAGCTACAATCTTCTAAGGTCAGTAAAGCAGTAAAGAAATGTTAAAGTGCCATGAGGTATATTGGTATATGGTACTATCGCCATATCTTTGACCGATTGGCCCTGAATGATGTAACCAATATCACCATTGACAGTTTATTTCAATACAACTGAAGCAGAATTCCAGCACCGAATCAGATTCGAACACATGATCACTGGGCAAATAGGCAATGAGTTTAGCCACAGGTCTACCGTACGATATACTATGTTTGAGATAGGCAAGGAGTTGTAGCCATAGGTCTACCGTACGATATACTATGTCTTAGACAGGCAAGGAGTTCTAGCCATAAGTCTACCGTACGATATACCATGTTTTAGACAGGCAAGGAGCTCTACCCATACGCCTACCGCACGATATATGCTATGTTTTAGACAGGCAAGGAGTTCTAGCCATAGGTCTACCGTACGGTATACTATATTTGAGATAGGCAGTGAGCTCTATCTATATGTCTACAATACGATATATGCTATGTTTTAGACAGGCAAGGAAAGTCTATCTATAGGTCTACCGTACGATATATGCTATGTTTTAGACAGGCAAGGAGGTCTAGCCATAGGTCTACCGTACGATATACTTACTATGTTTGAGATAGGCAGAGAGAGAGAGAGAGAGAGAGAGAGAGAGAGAGAGAGAGAGAGAGAGAGAGAGACAGTGAGAGAGAGAGAAAGTGGGTGTCAGAGAGAGGGAGAGAGTGAATGTGTGTGTGCGCACGTGCATACGTGTGTGTGTGGAGAGAGTGATTGAGCGAGAAATGGCGGGGGAATGTATCAGTGCATGCATTCGTACGTGTATGTGTGAGAGTGAGTGAAGTAGTGTGTGCGTGCGTGCATGCGTTCATGCGTATGTGTATGTGTGAGAGAGTGTGATTGAGAGAGTGAGTGTGTGTGTGTGTGTGAAGGATTGTGTGTGAGAGACTGAGACAGTAGGAGAGTTGATGTGTTAGTGTGTGTGTGAGCGCGCGCATGCATGTGAGTGTATGCATATGAAAGAATACAGAGAGAGAGAGAGAGAGAGAGAGAGAGAGAGAGAGAGAGAGAGCGAGAGAGCTGAGCAGATGCATGTCATGTAACACGCATGTTATGTAACACTCGAATCCATATGTTTGTGTATTCGCATCTGTCATATTATCAGTTAAATACCATTTGATTTTATCATGCATAATATAAACTCATGTTCATTACTGTAGTTTGAGTGAGAGAGTCAGTGAGTGTGAATGAGAGACAGAATGAGTGAGCGTGAGAGTGAATGAGTGAGCGGGAGAGTGAATGAGTGAGTGGGAGAGTGAATGAGTGAGCGGGAGAGTGAATGAGTGAGCGTGAGAGTGAATGAGTGAGCGTGAGAGTGAATGAGTGAGCGGGAGAGTGAATGCGTGAGAGTGAATGAGTGAGCGGGAGAGTGAATGTGTGAGAGTGAGAGTGAATGTGTGTGTGTGTGTGTGTGTGTGTATGAGAGAGAGAGAGAGAGAGAGAGAGAGAGAGAGAGAGAGAGAGAGAGAGAGAGAGAGAGAGAGAGAGAGAGCATCACTATTTTTACGTCACATACTTTTTATGTACACATTTTTCTCCATGTTTAACATTTTTATGAGACTGCTCATGACAAGTGTCAGTGTATGTGTGTGAGTAAAGTGTGGGAGCTTGTTCATACTAGTCTCAATACTAACGTGAGACATTTTGTATGTTTCTAGCTGTGAGGAAGTGTGAGTGTGTTTGGAGGATGTGTGTGAGTGTGGGGATATGTGTGGGTGGGGGATGTGTGGGTGGGGGTATGCGTTTGGATGGGTTGGGGTGTGTGGGTTTTGGTGGGTAGTGATATTTGTGGGTGTTGGTGGGATGTGTGGATGGATGTGTGGGGGTGAAAGTAGGGGTGTGGGAATGGGTGTGGGGGATATGTGTATGGGTGGAGGATATGTGTATTGGACGGATGCGGGGATGTGTGTTTATGTGGATGGAGATGTGTGGATGGTTTGAGGAAGTATGTGTGGGAGGCGGGGTTGTGTGGGTAGGGGATTGTGTTGGGTGGATTGGGGATGCAAGGGCGGGTGGGGAGAAGTGTATGGTGTGTGGGTTTGAGATATGTGTGGGGTGTGTTGGTGGGGGATGTGTGAATGATGTGTGGGTGGAGGGTATGTTTGTGGTGGTATGGGTGAGGATATGTGTGTGGGTGGAGGATAGTGTGTGGTGTGGGGGATGTGTGTGATGGGTGCGGGGAATGTGCATATGGGTGGGGTATATGTGTGGGTGAGTAGGGGATGTGTGGTGGTTGGGGGAAGTATGTGGGGGTGTGTGGGTCGGAGATGTGTGCGTGGATGGGGAATGTGTGGGTGGGGGTGTGTGTGAGTGGCTTAGGGATGTGTAGGTGGGTGAGGGAGTTGTATGTGTTGGGGTGGGATGTGTAAGTGGGTGGAGGATGTGTGTGGGTAGGGGTCTTGTGATCGAGAGATATTTGGTTGGGGGTGGGTGGGTGGGGGTGTGTGGGTGCGTAGTGGAGGATGTATGCGTGAGTGAGTGTGTGTTGGTGGACGGGTAGGGAATGCGTGTGTGGGTGGGGAGAGGTGTGTGGTGTGTTGGTTGGGGATATTGTGTGGGTGAGGTATGTGTGTGTGGATGGGGGATTTTTGTGGTGTGTGAGTGGGGGTATGTGGGGTGGATGGGTAACGGTATCTGTGTGGGTGTGGATGGGAATATTGTGTGGTATCTGGGTGGGGGATATGTGTGTGGTGTGTAAATGGGGATGTGTTGGTGAGGGATATGTGTGTGTGTGATGAGTGGGTTGGGAATAGTGCGTGGTAGGGGGTGTATGTGATGTGCAGGTGGGGGATTGTGTGGTGGGGGATTAGGTTAAGGCATGTGTGGGTGGGTGGAAGTTGTATGTGTGGGTGGTGGGGTGTGTGTGAGTGGATTGGGGAGATGTGAGTGGTTAAGGAGATGTGTGTGTGTGTGTGTGGGAGGGGGGGGGGGGGGGTTGGGACATGTAAGTTGGTGGGGATGTGTGTGTATGGTTTGGGAATGTGTGAGTGGATGTGCGATGTTTTGGTTGGTGGGGGATTGTTTGCGTGGGTGGGGAATATGTTGTCGATGGAGATGTGGCTGGGGGATGGGTGGTTTGAGGTGTGGGTGGGGAGAGGATGTGTGGATTAGAATGTGTATGTGGATAGGCGTGGGATGTGTGGGTTGGTGGGGGATTGTTTGTGGGTGGCGAGTGTGTTTTGGTTGGGGGATCAGGTGAGGGCAGTGTGTGTGGGTGGGGGATGTGCGGGAGGAGGATGGGTCGGTTGGTGGGGTATGTATGTGTCCCTTGGTGTGCGTGTGTGTGGGTAGGTGGGAGTGTGTGTGTGTGGGTGGGTGATGGGCCTCATAACAAGGTAATTGCCTTGTTTATGTTTACAACATTCATTTCACAATGTTTATTTTTCTTCCTATGTAAATGTATAATGCTCTTGATGAACGAAAGACGAGTGATTGGAAGGGCCGAATGTAAGACGGGCCTGCGCGCCCAATTTGAGACCCTAATAAAGTTGATTTGATTTGATTTGATTTGATTTGTCTACCGTAAGATATATGCTATGTTTTAGACAGGCAAGGAAAGTCTATCTATAGGTCTACCGAACGATATATGCTATGTTTTAGACAGGCAAGGAATGTCTAGCCATAGGTCTACCGTATGATATACTATGTTTGAGATGGCAAGGAGTGCTAGCCATAAGTCTACAGCATGATATACTATATTTGAGATAGACATGGAGCTTTGTTTATAGGTCTACCTTACGATATATACTATATTTGAGATAAACAAGGAGCTCTATCTATAGATCTACCGTACGATATACTATGTTTGTGATGGCAAGAAATTCTAGCAATAGGTCTACAGTACAATATATTATGTTTGATATAGGGAAGGAGGTCTAGCCATAGTTCTACCTTACGATATACTTTTTCTTCTACGCTCATCCGGAGTGTTTTTCTTTCTTTTCAGATGCAATTGCGTTGAGCCAAGTTTATTTGCGCCCTTAGTCCGACACACCCGAATTTTGCGGGTGTTTTTGACCGCGTTAGCCTTCCCCGCGTGCTTCGAACGACATTCCACTCTCACTCGGACGTTTTTGCGTTGTGACGACACATTCGACTTTGTCGGGCGTTTGTTGACCGGCTTAACCTTCCTGGGTGTTTCGAAGGACTTTTGACTCTGACTGTTGTGGTGCCATCCACATCTCAGCTGGTCAAGTTAGAACGACCGAAGACATCAGGTCAACCCTCAAGGGAAGGCAGGGGCAGACCATTCTCATTATCTGCCATCCAAGGAGGCTTCCATAATTGCAGAGCCGACACATAGCGCTCTGGTACTGAGCTCACCCAAGGAATCGTCACGTCCTGCACATGGCTGCTTAGCCTCACTTCCGTATATCCTTTCACAATAGGCTGCTTCTCCGAAGACCAGGAGGGAACTGTATACAGATGACGTACACACAGCAAGCTTTCGCTTCTGACTTCCACGTAATGATGGATTAACTAGCCAAGCAATTCCAATGCGTGTCAATGAGACGTTTCTTCACCTTTATTAACTTTCAAGAGGTAGTCTGCAGATGCTGCCAGCTCAGCATCTTACGGCCAGACCCACCCATCTGGTGGATATTGACTTAGAGGCGTTCAACCATATCCCTCAGCTGAGCGCCTTAGAGACGTTTTTCCACCTTTTATAACGCTCACTCAATGTGCCCATAAGAGGCGTTTTTTCACCTATGATAACGCTCACGATGTGGGCTGCAGATGCTGCGGGCTCATCTCCTCATGCAGCATAGTGGGCGAAACGATCAGAACCTCGCATTGCGGGGGATATTGACTTAGAGACATTCAGCCATATCCCTCAGATGAGAGCCGTGGAACAAGTGTCTGGACCAAGAATGTAGTGGCATCTTGGAAATGATTCAGACGTTAAATGTAATGGATTTGCTAGCCAAGGTATATTCCATTTCGCTTCACTTTGCCACTGGGGTTGCTAGTCAGCATCGTTTATGGTTAGGCCTACGATATAATCTGATCGTCTTCTTACCTCTGACATTCGGTCTTGATTAATGAAAACAATAAAACATTCTTGACAAATGTTTTAGCAGTAGCTCGTCTTGCGGCGATCCAAGAATTTAACACCTAACGCTGCAATACGAATACTCCATTTATCCATAATCATTATCTCCAGTTCCGAAAACAAACAACATAGAACCGAGGTCATATTCCATTCACCATTATTCAGACAGCCGAGGTCTGCCTTGAACACTCTAAAATTTTCAAAGTAAACGCGCCGGCCACCCTCGACGCTCAGCGAAGAACACCCACGTGAGATCTGGCAGACGGTTTTTGTTGTTGTTCGCATATCCTTTACAGGACATCGCTGTCAACATCAGCATCTTTCAGCTGATTGTTGATTTCTTGGCCAGATTACGTTCAGTAGTTTGCCATTGCTTTCTGAGCGGCCGGCTCACATGACCCGTAAGTTACCGACGCTGAGAGAATCGCCACTGATTCTCATACACGTGACGTTACTCACTCACAAGAGTATACGGAATTACGGAGAAAGTCGCTAACTCCTAGGCGAGGGAGACAGGCAGACGGTAGGGCAGGAAAAACGGGCAGTGAACCAGCTTGAGCCGGACAGCCTGCCTGCACTTGAGATACAACTACGAGCTTTTTTAACTGCAACATAATTAATATACGCTATAGGAGCTGGAATTACCGCGGCTTCTGGCAACAAACTGCCCTCCAATAAATCCTCGTTAAAGGTTTTAAATTGTACTCATTCCAATTACGGGGCCTCGATAGAGTCCCATATTGTTATTTATCGTCACTACCTCCCCGTGCCGGGAGTGAATAAGCTGCGCGCCTGCTGCCTTCATTGAATGTGGAAGCCGTTTTTCATGCTCCCTCCCCAGAATTGAACCCTGATTCCCCTTACCCGTTACAAACATGGTAGGAGGGTTAACAATCGAGCTTTCTGTCTGGAACGAGGACAACGTGCCGGTCAGGGACCGAAAGGTATAGAATTCAGGGACAGGTGTTCGCAGAGGTCATTGCCTGACGATCTTATCGGACGGACACGGGAAACGGGGAGATCGCGTTGTGGAAAAACGAACGGAGACAGCGATCAAAGGATTCAGACGCTTAGAAGTACTAACGTAGGGGAACCCAGGGAAACAGCGGAGGGACGGAAAGGAAAGAACAATAAACAATACGTGAATTCACAGACGTTTGATGTGGGGACTTACGGAAAAATTGATTGTAGATCAAACAAACAACGAAGGATTGGACACTGAGTATAAATGAGTGGAAAACCAGTTTTGAAGCAGTGTGTGTTCCAAAACTGGGCCGAGATAGTTATGTATCCTGAAATAGTAAAGAAATCATCCCTTGCAATGGGATAGAAGGGCTTATGTGCTGATAGATTTCAATGCTGGGATTTACATAATTCTATATATAAGGTAAAACTAACCTTAGAGTAATAGTTAGCATAGGGAAATATGTGTTTGTGCTTAGGGTTTACCATTGCTTTCTATTAGTGAATAATTTAGACTTTAGTGAATTCTGCTGTCTTATGTCAGAGTATTCTTTTGGAAGCTTTTTATTACGGCTGGAGAAAGACACTCACATAAACAGTAATATGAAGCAGACTTAAATCACATGATTTAATATTTATTACCCAAATTCCAATACACCTCCTGACATATCAAAGAAGATAGAACAGTACGTCTCTTGTACAGAGAAAGCAGTGTTGATAATAAAGGAAAGAACTTTCACTTTAATCAGGCACTTCACGGGGGCAGAGAAAGTTTAGAAAATACTGGAAATCATTATAAAAAGACAGGATGACCCAGAACTGAAAATAATGACACTGTAAATTAATATAAAGACACAAATGAATCATTCATGAAGAGTTGCCATGCGTACAAAAGGTGTTCATAAAAGAACGGAATACCGTGTGTAGAACTTTTGCAGGACCAATAGACAGTGCTAGACATTAGCTATGTGTTTTCCATGGTGGATTTATTAATTAACGAATAATCAAAGAAAACCCGGTCTAAGCATAAGACTTACCGTGATCATATTACTTTACGGTGATACAGTGGTGAACAGTTTTTTTTTCAATAACGGATTTACCTCCAGACTCAAGCTGAACGGAGCATCCAGGGTGAGAGCTGTCCAGTTATATGTGTGACGTCTTGTTGTATGGCCGTTTATGACGAAGCGAGAAAGGATACGGCACATACGATTTCCAGAGTCATAACTTGCACTCACACTAGCAGACACTACCAACTACATATACACATTCAATACATACAACTGACATAGATTTCAACAATAAACATGTTGTTAATTGTTGGAGGAAACTATTGTCAGGGTATGTTATGAAGGATTGCGAGAGAGAGAGAGAGAGAGAGAGAGAGAGAGAGAGAGAGAGAGAGAGAGAGAGAGAGAGAGAGAGATAGTGTATGGAAGACGGACGGGAGGAGTGTAGACAAAAGTCATTCAATAGTTCCAATAGTAGAAGGATATTAAAGGTGTGCTTGTTGATTCCACTTTCCTCCCGGGACGACAAGCGACAGGCATGTCATGTACCATCGACATTTGATAGGGCAAATATTTGAAAGATGCGTCGCCGACATGTAAGGCCATGCGATCAGCAAAAAGTTATCCAGAGTCACCAGTGGGAAGGCCGCGACCCGCGAAAGGCAACAATGATTGGTTTTGAACTAATAAAAGCGCTCTTTCCGCGAGGGTCGGGCCTTGTTAACTATGTATTAGCTCTAGAATTGTCACAGTTATCAAGTAGGATCGTGTCATCTAAGGAACCTCGACTGATTTAATGAGTGAGACAGTGTGAACTTAGACATGCATGGCTGAATCTTTGAAACAAACATATGACTACTGACAGGGTCAACCAGACATGTATCGCACAGACGGACTATTCACGCACACGCAAGCCAAGAGTAGCAATCGCTCAGTGCACTCCCTCAGTACCCGGTGATACATGCAAAACTACTGGACGCCTACCGACGAGCTTTCTAGCTCCGTCAGGCAGGACTGATCGAAAAGCTATGCCAGTTTATTGACTGCAGACCCACCACTCATCGAGATAGAGATAGAGATAGAGAGAACGAACGAACGAACGAACAAACTTTATTTTCAAAGGGTTAAGAATTGGGCACGCAGGCCCGTCTAACATTCTGCCCTTCTATCACTCTCTTTCATACATTATTTCATTCACACATCATTCAAGGCTAACAGAGAACAGCAACAATATAAAAGATATGCATTATAAAGGCATGGGCAAAATGCGAACATCAAAACTACACGACACAGTAAAATTAGATAATGGTCTGACACTTGTTATTAGCCATGTGGAATATACTGGCCTACCAAAAGGGGACTGGCTGTTATACTAGGGTTTTGTTATTATTATTATTATCTCTATTATTAAGGGGGAAGATAATCCGTACTGAGATAGTGTTCGAGTAATTTGCGATTATATGAACAGGGATTGGTGATGTCTTTGATTTCTTGTGGAAGATTGTTCCACAGCTGAGCTGCGGAGTACGTTAAGCTTGTTTTGTATAAGTCAATCCTAGGCTTCGGAATGTGTAATATATTTAAACGTTTACTGTGTCTAGCATTATATTTAAACAATGGCCAAAGGTAATTTGGGGCATTCCGATGCAGGATTTTGTGAATTAGTTTAGCTTTATTGAAAAGCAGGCGTTTGCGGAGTGGTAGTAACTGAAGGCATTTATACAGGCTAGGATTGTCAGATAAATGTTTGTTATAAATTAGACTCATGGCCCGTTTCTGGAGTGGGTAAAGTCGCTTGGTGTTTGAATTAGAACAACCGTCCCAGATTGTAGAGCAGTAGTCAAAGTGTGTCTGTATATGAGAAGTATAGAATAGTTTCCTTGTGTCCTCATCAAGGAAGTTTTTAATTTTGGCGAGTTGGTAGACCTTTTTCGCTGTTTGTTTAATAAGCGCTTGAACGTGGGAATTAAAGTTTAGGTTTCTATCAATGATTATGCCTAATGTCTTGTGCTCAATTACACTTTCTACTGGCATGTTATCGATGTGAAGTTGAAGTGATGTGTGTGAGCTAAGAGTTTGAAGTCTTTGTCTGGTTGTTAGTAACATTGATTTTGTTTTAGTGATGTTAATTTGCATACGGTTTGAATAGCTCCACCTAACTACATTATTTAATTCTTGTTGTAAAGACGACTCCAATAAAATAAAAAAAAAGAGAGAGAGAGAGAGAGAGAGAGAGAGAGAGAGAGAGAGAGAGAGAGAGAGAGAGAGGGAGAGAGAGATATAGATAGATAGATAGATAGATAGAGAGAGAGAGAGAGAGAGAGAGAGAGAGAGAGAGAGAGAGAGAGAGAGAGAGAGAGAGAGAGCGCTTATCGAGACTTTGTCGAGCCTGTCGTACGAATTTTGCTCTTTCGCTCCCTGGAACTACGACTCTGGGTTCGCGATGCGGTCACATTCTCGAAGGGCCTGTCTCGCTAACTTGCGTCGGCTGGGACGTTTAAGACTTGATGCACCTCACACAGCCAACCAACGCCAGATGCGGCCACGATATACTGTGTTTGAGATTGGCAAGGAATACGTCACAGCTCTCCCGTGAAAGGGATATCAATAAGACGTTTGAGTATCTCAGCCAAGGAGAACCCCACAGCGCTGAGAAGACTCAAGTCGATGTTACCTGTGACGCACCCGAGCAACCTCCGAGAGTCTCAGTGCGAAGATAAAGTCCCCCCCCCCCACCTGCCACAGAGAAGCAGAATGGACGCGATTAGATGAGACGTTGCCCCGTGTTAAAAAAAATGTTTTGCATATCATTTACAGGACATCGCTGTCAACATCAGCATCTTTCAGCTGATTGTTGATTTCTTGGTGAGATTACGCTCAGTAGTTTGCCATTTCTTTCTGAGCGACCGGCTCCATACTCTCATAAGTCACTGGTG
>OY992876.1:380975336-380977836 GCA_963921405.1 Cepaea hortensis | reverse complement strand
ATCCACCCACACACCCACCCACCCACCCACACACACACACACACACAAATACATGCACAAATACATACACACATACATACATACAAACATACATACATACATATATTACATACCTACATGCATGCATACATACATACAGACAGAGAGACAGAAAGACAGGCAGACAGACAGATACACACACACATACCTACATACCTACATACGTACATACATACATACATACATACATACATACATACATACATACATACATACATACATACATACATACATACATATATACATACATACATACACACACACTCACACACATATACATACATACATACATAAATTCATTGGCACCTTGCCGTCTTGACAGACGATAGTTTGTGCTTTAAAAAGGCATAATAACTTTTAACTATGGCGGTAGCGAGTGTGACTGATAAGGCCAATGTGCGCTGTAAATGTCCGTTCACAGTGGGTGCATCTGTACACGTGGTCATTTCCACCATCATGCACCATCTTACGTCTCAAACGCTTGGTGTGTGACTTTTCTGCAATAATTTTCTCCTTTGACTTTATTCCATTTCTGATATTTGCCCTCCACGCAACACGTTCAGCGGCGACTTGCTCCCAATGTGCATTATCAATGCCTGTATCAATCATGTCCCGCTTACACACATCTTTGTATCGTAGCAGAGGCCGACCCTGAGATCTCTTACCCATCTGTAATTCACCAAAAAAGATATCCTTTGGTATTCTACCATCATCCATCCTCCTAAGATGTCCTATCCATCTAAGTCTACGAAGACTGAGCATGGAATAAATTGTCACTCAACCTGATCTTTCCAATACTTCAGTATTTGTGATTTTGTCTTGCCACTTAATACCAAGAATTCTTCGCAAACACCGCATATGAAAGCTGTTTAAATTGTTCTCTTGGTGTGAGTAAGTTGTCCAGGTTTCACTGCCATAGAGAAGAGTACTAAGGACACAGGCTTGATAGACAAGGACTTTTGTTTTGGCAGTAAGCTTCCTGTTCTCCCAGACTCTTTTTCTTAACCTGTTCATTGTTGTTGCTGCCTTACCAATCCGGATGTTGATTTCCTGATCTAGGGATAATTTGTTATTAACCACTGATCCTAGATATGTAAAATGGTCTACTATCTCTAGTTCAGCGTCGTCAATAAAGATTGATGGTACCCCATGTGCACCTTGTGACATAATCTGTGTCTTCTTTTTGCTAATTGTTAAACCAAATTCAGAACAAGCATTGGAGAATGCAGATAGTAGACATTGCAATTCTTCCTCAGAGTGGGTCGTAACTGCAGCATCATCTGCAAAAAGCAACTCTCTGATCAATACCCTCCTAATTTTGGTCTTAGCCTTCAATCTCTGAGCATTGTAGAGGCCGCCATCTGAGCGTGAGTGAATGTATATACCACCATCCTGATCACGAAATGCATATTTCAGTAGAAGTGAAAAGTATATTCCAAAGAGGGTGGGAGCTAGTACACAACCTTGCTTAACTCCACTCTTGATTTCAAATTCTTCAGAAGTTGCACCATCAAACTTGATTATACCCTTCATGCCTGTGTGGAACGATTCCACAATGGACAGAAGAGTTGGTGGGCAGCCAATCTTCTTTAGTGCCTTGAACAGACCCTCACGACTGACCAAATCAAATGCCTTTGTGAGGTCGATGAAGGCAATAAACAGTAGTTGATTCTGTTCACGGCATTTTTCTTGCATTTGTCGCAATGAGAATATCATATCAGTGGTAGACCGGTTCTGTCGAAAGCCACACTGTGATTCGGGGTAGACTTGATCTCCTAGGACTTGAAGTCTGCGCAGAACAATTCTGGCAAATACTTTTCCAACAATACACAGAAGTGAGATAGCCCTATAGTTGTTGCAGTCGCTCCGAGCGCCCTTGTTCTTGTACAGTGTTATGATGCTTGAATCTTTGAAATCCTGTGGGACTTGTCCTTCACGCCAGCATAGCTCTATTAGCTGGTGGATCTGTATAGTGAGTGTGTCTTGCCCACTCCTGATAACCTCTATTGGAATCCCATCCTACCTGGAGCTTTGCCAGATGCAAGTTCATTTATAGCACACTTAACTTCTGTTATGGTGGGAAGTGTGTCCAGGTGGTCAAGAGTTGGTAGAGCCTCTATGGCGTTGAGGGCACCATCCGCTAGTTTGGTCTCACTTGAGTAAAGCTCCAAATAGTGCTCTACCCATCTGTCCATCTGCCGTTTCTTGTCAGTGATGATTTCTCCAGTCAAGGTTTTCAATGGTGCACTTCTTTTGATCACTGGACCACAGGCTTTCTTTATTCCTTCATACATGCTTCTTATGTCTCCCTTATCACTTGCGATTTGAATGCACTCACATAACTTGATCCAATAATCATTTGCACACTGCCTGGCAGCCTTTTGCACATCCTTCCTAGCTTGCCTTAACTCACTCAGAGTGTTACGCGTTGGTCTTTCCTTGTTTCTTAAGAGAGCTTTCT
>OY992876.1:380890336-380932836 GCA_963921405.1 Cepaea hortensis | reverse complement strand
GACATGTCTAACCCTATCAAAAGCCTTTGTGTAGTCAATAAAGCAAAGATGTATATCCTTGTTTACTTCTATAGCACGTTCAATAACTGTTCGCAGCATATACACAGCATTTACTGTACCCTTTCCTTCTACAAACCCGCATTGTTCTTCCCCTATTTCAGGTTGTATCTATTTTAAATACGTGAAAATTTTCTAACACACCTTTTTATCTTTTTTCGACATCTATACAGTCATCCCAGCATATGTTGTGTTTTCGTGATATCTTGGTAAGTTTACGTTCAATAATTTCAGATTGCCCTACTTAGTTATTGGGATGAAGATTGTTCTCTCCCAATCTGTTCGCCATATTTCCGGGAACGGGAATGGGAGCTTATATGACTACTAATATGAATTAAATGAAACGCTCCCCACCAGGGACTGGGCGAAACCTGGGTGGGTCGTCTTTCTTGGGAACGAGAACGAGAGCAGGGGCCGAATATGAATTAAATGAGACGCTCCCCGCCAGGAGCTGGGCGAAGCCGGGGCGGGTCGTCTGTTTTAGGAACGGGAACGGGAGCAGGGGCCGAATATGAATTTGATGAGATGCTTCCTGCCAGGAGCTGGGCGAAGCCGGGCCGGACGTCTTATTTGGGAACGGGGGCAGGGGCCGAATATGAATGAAATGAGACGCTCCTCGCCAGGGGCTGGGCGAAGCCGGACCGGGTCAGCTAGTATATACATAAAACGTAGAATGTGAGGAAAATATAATTAGAATCCTTAAAGTAGTAGTAGTAGTAGTAGTAGTAGTAGTAGTAGTAATAGTAGTAGTAGTAGTAGTAGTAGTAGTAGTAGTAGTAGTAGTAGTAGTAGCAGTAGTAGTAGTAGTAGTTGTTGTTGTTGGTGTTGTTATAGTAGTAGTAGTAGTAGTAGTAGTAGTAGTAGTAGTAGTAGTAGTAGTAGTAGTAGTAGTAGTAGTAGTAGTAATAGTAGTAGTAATAGTAGTAATAGTAGTAGTTGTTGGTGTTGTTATAGTAGTAGTAGTAGTAGTAGTAGTAGTAGTAGTAGTAGTAGTAGTAGTAGTAGTAGTAGTAGTAGTAGTAGTAGTAGTAGTAGTAGTAGTAGTAGTAGTAGTAGTAGTAGTAGTAGTAGTAGTAGTAGTAGATATTGCGATTTGTTTGTTGTTGTACTTGTAGCTGTGATGGTGGTATTGGTAATCGTGTTAATAGCAATAGTATCAGTTGCAGTAGAGGTAGTATTAGTAGTAGTAGTAGCGGTAGCCGTTGTGGTGATAGTTGAAGTGGCCGTAGTGGTGGCTCTAGTAGCAGTAGTAGTGGTGTTAGCAGTAGTGTTAGTGGTAGTAGTCAGTGGTCATAGTAGTAGTGGTGTTATTAGTAGAGGTGATAGTGGTAGTAGTTGCAGTGGTAGTAGTTGTGGTGGTAGTATTAATGGTGGTAGTGATAGTATTGGTGGTAGTAGTCGTTGTGTTAGTAGTAGTGGCGGTTGTAGTAGTTGTAGTGATGATTTTAGTTGTAGTGGTGGGTGTAATATTGTTGATAATAGTTGTTGTAATGATAGTTGTTGTAGTAGTTGCTGTATCAATAGTGATAGTAAAATTTGTGTTTCTTGTTATGGTGGTGGCTGTATTTGTGGTAGTAACGGTGGTGGTATTGGTTGTAGTAGTGGTTGTAGTAGTAGTGAGGATAGTAGTAGTAGTAGTAGTAGTAGTAGTAGTAGTAGTAGTAGTAGTAGTAGTAGTAGTAGTAGTAGTAGTAGTAGTAGTGGTAGTAGTGGTAGTGATATTTTTATAGTAGTGTTAGTAGTAGTAGTAGTATCAGTAGTAGTAGCGGTGATAGTAGTAGTTACACTAGTGGTAGTAGTAGGGGTGGTAATAGTAGCAGTGGTAGTAGTAACAGTAATGGTAGTAGTAGTGGTGGTAGTAGTAGTGGTAATAGTATTTGTTTAGTAGTGGTAGTAGTAGTAGTGGTAGTAGTAGTAGTAGTGGTGGTTGTAGTGGTAATAGTAGTAGTGTTAGTTGGAGTAGTGTTGGTTGTAGTTTTTGTCGTAGTGGTGGTAGTAGTGGTGGTTGTAGTGGTGGTAGTGGTTGTAGTAGTTTTGGTTGTAGTGGTTGTGGTTGTAGTTCGGTGGCAAAAGCAACAGCAAAGTATTTTTTTTTAATGGTGGTTTTGTTGAGTGCTATGACCATGAGCATTGTAATGTTTCAGCTGGTTTCACTTATAGGTCATTTCTGTGAATATGTATATTTATTCACATCCGTGTGTGTGTGTGTGTGTGTGTGTGTGTGTGTGTGTGTGTGTGTGTTTACATGTTTATAATAGACACTTACCAGGCAAGAACGGACTCCTATTATATTGAAGCTAATGGAGAGGATTGCCAAAAGTATCATCCATTTTGTTGACATGTTCATCAGTGGCGTCGTTTGTGTGTAGTCTATAGTATGTAGCTGTTGTTAAAACATAAATAAGTCATAGGACAACCACATAATACACCAACAATTTTTGTAAAAATGAAAATGGGACTGGTAAAATCACAAATAGAAATTTGTCGCAGCAGCTGCTACTCGCCTTTCGGTAACTTCAAACGATGTGGTATAGATGGGTTCAGGCATATCTTTGTCCTTCAGCCAGCGATGTCTAAGTGATTATCACATCCAAACAGTGATTGACTTCATTAACACGCAAATAGTCCTGGTCACTAGACATTAATTTTCAACTCAGTCCTGTAGACTTTACAAACATTTATCAGCAACACTGCTTAATACAGATTGATGAATGGACCACGAGGACGTCCAAGAAGAAAATGGATTGACGACATCAGAGACATTGTACAACCTCACGGAATGACACTATCCAGTGCCGTCCACCGGGCACTGGAACGCAAATTGTTCCTCCCCACGACGCTTGACGGCAGAAGTGGAAGATGATGATGATGATGATGATGATGATGAATGGTGGTGATTGTTCGTCCAAAAATTACTCTCTCTCTCTCTCTCTCTCTCTCTCTCTCTCTCTCTCTCTCTCTCTAAAATGTATATGTACAATTTTTCTCCATTTTCTTTACAATTTTGCGACAATACTCACGACAATCGTCACTGTATGTGTGTGTAAAGTGTGGGAGTTTGATCATAATAGTAGGTTGGGGGATCGGGGGATGTGTGTGTGGGTGGATTCGTTATGTGTGTGGGTGGGCTCAGGATGTGTGGGTGGGAGGGGTGGGTTTGTGTGGGTGGGTGGAGGATTGTGTGTGGGTGGGTGGGGGAATGTGTGTGGGTGCGTGCGAGATGTATGGGTGTATGGGGAGATGTGTTTGTGGGTTGGGATGTGTCTTTGTGTAGATGGTTGTGGGTGAGTGGGTGGAGGAGGATATGTTTGTGGATGATTGATGGTGGGTTATGGGATGGGTGGGGGTATATGTGTGGGTGGGAGATGTGGGTGTGTGGATACGTGGTGGGGGGGGAGATGTGTGCAGGTGGGGGTGGTTATGGGTTTGGGGATGTGTGTGTGGGTGAGGGATGTGTATGGGTGTGGGATGTTTGGGTGGATGGGTGGGGAGTGTGTGGGTGAGAGATGTGTGGGTGAATGTGTGTGGGGGTGTGTGGGTTGGGGGAGAGTTGCGTGATGGGTGTGGGTGATGGATTTGGAGATGTGTGTGTGGGTGGGGGATATGTCTGGCTGGGTGGGGGTGTGTGTGGCTGAATGAGGGATGTATGTGTGGGTAGTGAGGGTGATTGTAGTTGGGGGATGTGTGGATGGGTAGGAGATGTGTGGATAGATGTGTGTGTGGGTGAGGGATGTGTCTTTGGGATGTGTGTGGGTGTGGTATTGTGTGGGAGGGGAGCTGGATGTGGTTAAATGATGTTTGTGTGGGTGGGTGAAGGTGTGGTTGGGTTTGTAGGTGGGTGAAGGATGTGTGTGAGGGTGGGGGATGTGTGCTTAGATGGGTGGTTGGGATGTGTGAGTGTGGGTGGGTAGATAGGAGATGTATGTGTTGATGAGTGGGTAAGGGATGTGTGGTTGTTAGTGGTTGAGGGATAAGTACGTGTGTCTAGGGATGTGTGAGGGGATGAATGTATGGGTTGTGTGTGCGTGGATGGGAGGTGTGTGTTTGTGAATGGGGAATGTGTTGGTGGGTGGGGATGTGTGTGAGGGATGTTTGTATGGGTGGGGAGATTGTGCGTGGGTAGGGATGTGTGTGTATATGGGTAGGGGTGAATGGTTAAGGGATGTGTGGCTGGGGGAATGGGTGGATGGAGGATGTGTGGTTGGGTGGATGATGTGTGGTTGGGTAGAGGATGTGTGGGTGGGTGATTGTATATGAGTAAGGGTGTGTGGTTAAGGGATGTTTGGTTGGGGGATGGGTGGGTAGAGGATGTGTGGGTGGGTAGAGGATATGTGGGTGGGTGAGTGTGTGCAGGTTAGGAGATGGTGGGGGATGTTTGTAGGTGCGGGCTCGGGATCTGTGAGTGGGCTGGGGGAAATGGGAGATTATGTGGGTGAGTGCGGAATTTGTGTGTGGGTAGGTGCGGAATATGTGAGTTGACGGGGATACATGTGTGTGGCTGAGGAATGTGTGTTTGGTTGGGTGGTTGGAGGTGTGTGGGTGAAAGGAGGATATTGGGTGAGTGATTGTTGGTGGGAAATGGGACGGGTAGAGGATATGTGAGTGGGTGGGGAGATGTGTGTAGGTGGGGGATATGTGGGTTATTGAATGTATGTGTGCTTGGGGTGTGGGTGGATGGGATGTGTGGTGGGTGAGAGGTGTGTGTGGGTGGGGAGATGTGTAGGTGTAGGGATGTGGTGGATGGGTGGGGGAATGTATTGTATGTGTGTGTGGTTGGGTGGGGAAGTTGGAGTGAATGGGGGATGTGTGGGTGGGTGGTGGATGTGTCTCATAACATAGTAATATGCATTGTTTATGTTTACAAAATTCATGTGACAATGTTTTTTTCCTATGCACTATTGATGAAAGAAAGATGAATGATTGGAAGGGCCGAATGTAAGACGTGCGTGCCCAATTTGTTACCCTTTGAAAATAAAGTCTGTTCGTTCGTTCGTTCGTTCGTTCTCTCTCTCTCTCTCTCTCTCTCTCTCTCTCTCTCTCTCTCTCTCTCTCTCTCTCTCTCTCTCTCTCTCTCTCCTCATTCACGCTATCTCTTCCTTCCTACCATAACAGACAAATATGCATCTGTACCCGATACATATCGAATCATTTCTTGGGTTAATAATTATAAAATGTGAAAGACTATCTTGTAAATGCAGTAATAGTTATTAAGAAGAAAGACTATACCTAAATGCAACATCAAACTGGATGAACCAATCGGAAACACGTCAATGTATTAAATTATTTGGGTACTTTAATAACAGCAGTTGGAAGATGTATTATAGAAGTTTAATATAGAATAGCCCAAGCTAAGGCAGCACTTCACATATCATCATCATCAGTATCATCATCATCATCATCATCATCATCAGTATGATCATCATCATCATCATCATCATCATCATCATCATCGTCGTCGTCGTCGTCGTAGTCGTAATAATCATCATCATCAAGTATCTTGCCCACTCGCGAGGTGATTACGCTTGTCTAAATCTTGCGGTCTCCAACGGCGTGTATCAATTCACCCTTCCGTCCACGACACAAGACTATCACAAATTTTCTCTCGCCGTCTTCCTCTATCTCTCTTTTCAAACATCCTTCCAGTAGTCTCACTTTCCAGGTTTTGTTTTCTCATAATGTTGCTAAGAAATGATGACTGTCTCATTCTGATATTTCTGATAAGTGGTCATTGTGACTTTGTATTCCTCATAATGTTCAGATTGCTCAATTTAGCTGTCCAATGAGTTTTCAGCATTCTTCTTTAAAAATACATCTTCAAAGCCACAAGGTTGTTTTTCCCGTTTGTTTATTAATTGTCCAGGATTCAAAGTCATATGTTAACACCGATTCTGTATGTAAACATTCCTTTTCTGCATGCTTCTGTAAAAAAAAAAAGTGGTGTTTTCAGTTTAAGTGTGGCCGTTATAATGTTGCTGATCTGCCAAGATCAAAAAGTGAAGAAAATTTTAGACCAGGATAGGAAAATGACAATTGCGAAGATATTGGGTTCAGCAACACTGAGTAAGAGTACAGTTTTTAGAAATTTACACAACAGACTAAATATGAGAAAAGTGTGTGCCCGCTGGGTCCCGCCCTGTTGACATGTGAACATAAACAAACACGGCTTGATTGCTGGGGCCATTTGCTCAACATGTGGCGGTTGAAAAACATGCTGACGACCATGGTAACGGTAGATGAGACTTGGATTCACCATTATGATCCAGAATCCAAAATTGCCAGAATGCAGTGGAAAACCCCGGGCTCAAGCTAAGAGCACAAAAAATCTGCAAGAAAAGTGATGCTAACTGTTTTTTTTTTTGGGACGTCAAAAGTGTCATATTGAAAGATTGCATGCTTCATGGCAACACGGTTAGTAGTAGTAGAGTAGTAGTAGTAGTAGTAGTAGTAGTAGTAGTAGTAGTAGTAGTAGTAGTAGTAGTAGTAGTAGTAGGCCTATTTCAGTCTTGAAGGACTATAGAGTTGTGCCGCCTGGGAGGTGTCTGGCAGCACCGCTTGTGACTATAGTCCAATGCGAGAGTGACAATCCCTGTCACAGGTTTCGCATCTGTAAGGCGAGGCAAGACCCGCAGTAAGTGACTGCGTTTTAAGCCTGTGCCGTCTATCCTAAGTTTGTTGGTTCAGATTGCGCTCAGAGAGCATCAGTCCGTTTCGTACATCTCTTCTCCAGGAGCATCTGTCTGTTGCAGCTTATTCCCCACGTGTCTGGATCTATTCCAAGGGTTTTCATATATTGTTTACATACATCCCTAAATCGCATTTGGGGGTCTTCCGGTTGGCCTCTTTCCTGTGGCTAGTTCTCCGTATAGGAGATCTTTGGGAATACGTTCATACTCAATTCGAGATACGTGGCCCAGCCACCGGAGGCGTCTCTGCTTGAGGAGGGTGTGCATTGTGGTAATATCTGCTCTTTCAAGCACATGTTTGTTTGTTATGTGGTATTTCCATGTTATGCCCAGGATATGTCTCAGACATCTCATGTGGAAGGAATTCAACTTCCTTTCCTGTCTTGAGTACAGGGTCCAGGATTCAGACCCATAGAGTAGTGTGCTAACAACACAAGCTTTATATACTTGAGCTTTTGTACGCTCTGTTAGTCTATTATTCTCCCAAACTCTTTTAGCTAGCCTGGAAAATGTTGTGGCTACCTTTCCAATGCGTCTGTCAATTTCTGTCTCTAATGAAAGATTATCTGATATTGTCGACCCCAAATACACAAACTCGTGGATGACCTTCAATTCGTAATTAGAAATTTTGATTGATGAGGCGCACCAGCATCTTGTTTACATCACCTGTGTTTTATTTAGGCTAATGGTGAGCCCAAAGTCTTTGCAGGCAGCCGCAAAATGATCTATGAGCCTTTGGAGATCTTCTGCTGTATGAGTAGTCAGTGCTGCATCATCTGCAAAAAGTAGTTCTCTTACGCATCTTGATCTTATTTTGGTCTTTGCCTTGAGTCTTGATGGGTTAAAAAGTTTGCCATCAGATCTTGTGTGGAGGTATATGCCTTCAATGGCAGTTCCAAATGCCTGCCTTAATAGAACAGCGAAGAAGATACCAAAGAGTGTAAGAGCAAGCACGTAGCCCTGCTTTACTCCGCTGCTGATGCTGAATGACTGGGATGTTAAGCCATCAAATAAAATGGTCCCCTGCATGTTTTCGTGGAATGATTTCAGGAGACTAAGAAGGGTGAGTGGACATCCAAGCTTTTCAAGGACCTTAAAAAGGCCGCTTCTGCTCACGAGGTCAAATGCCTTTGTGAGGTCGATGAAGGCAATATATGGCTTCCTCTGTTCTCTGCACTTCTCTTGGAGCTGCCGGAGTGAGAAAATCATATCGATGGTGGACCTGTTGGGCCTAAATCCGCACTGCGATTCGGGGTAGATTCTTTCAGCAAGAATGTGTAATCTTTTAAGGATTACTCTGAAAAAATATTGCCTGTAATGCTGAGTAGGGAAATGCCGCGATAGTTGTTGCAGTAGCTTCTGTCGCCATTGTTTTTATAAAGGGTAACGATGTTTGCGTCTTTCATATCTTGTGGTACTGATTTTTCTTTCCAGCAGAGCTGAAATATTGCATACAGTTCTGGGATGATTGTTTCTATGCTACATTTTAAAATTTCAGGTGGAATACTATAATTTCCAGATGCCTTGCCGGGTTTGAGAGAGTCTAGTGCTTCGCTGATTTCTGTAAGGCAAGGTTCGTTATCCAGGGCATGCATGACGGACTGTTGATCGATGGCTTCCAGAGCTTCTTCACTGACAGTGTTATCCACTGAGTATAGCTCTGAGTAGTGTTCTACCCAGCGATCCATTTGTTTCGCTCGATCTTTTATGATTACCCCCTCAGTTGATCGTAAAGAGGCCATCTTATTTTTTGATGGACCGACAGCTTGCTTGATGCCCTCATACATTCCTCTTATATTTCCAGTGTCTGCACAAGTTTGAATTTGAGCAGAAAGCTGTAGCCAGTACCTACCTGTTCGCACATCTTCTTGCCATCTGTTGTACTCTATTTCTGGCCGTTCGGCAGTGCCTGCAATGTTTTCTCTGAAGGTGATGTTTTATACATTGAGAATGCATGTCTCTTTATCTCCAGGACTGGGAGCATCCCTTCAGAGTGTGCTTCAAACCAGTCGGTTGACTTAGTTTGCTTCTTGCCAAATGTTGATAGTGCTGTATTGTAGATGATGTCGCGAAAATGACTCCATCTCTCGGTGGAATTTCGGTTTGTGGGGCCAGGCAGAGTATCCGCTAGAGCCTGCATGAATTTGTTGACCTTCTCTTTATTTTGGGTGCCGTTGGTGTCAATGCGTGGTCTTCCTTCTGTTCTGTTTTTGTAGATTCTCTTGGGCTTTATCTTCACCTTACTGGAGACGAGTGAATGGTCGGTGTCGCAGTCAGCACTATGATAGCTGCGAGTCAGCCTTGCATTGCGGAGGTTGAGGCGTTTAGTGAGAACCAGGTCGAATTGGTGCCAGTTCTTTGATCTGGGGTGCCTCCATGAGACCTTGTGTTGAGGTTTCTTGTCAAAAAAGGTGTTGGTCACGGACAGATTATGGTGGCTGCAGAATTCCATGAGACGTTGTCCATTGGTATTGATCTTCCCAACGCCAAACGGTCCTAGACATAAAGGCCAAGATTTGTGGTTGGAGCCAACCCTGGCATTGAAATCCCCCAGGATAAAAAGATGTTGTTTCTCTGTTGTTTCACTGACTTCTTTGCTAAGGTCGTCATAGAACCTGTCTTTAGATTCTGATTCTGCAGTTAGTGTTGAGGCGTACACGCTTATAATACTAACTGGGCCTGCCTCTATCTGGAGTTGGAGCTTCAGTATTCTTTCATTGCCATCACTTGGTGGCATGATGGAATTAAGCAGCTTGTTTCTGATAGCGAAGCCAACTCCATGCTCCCTGGTCTCTCCGCACGGCTTGCCATGCCAGTAGAAGGTGAAGTCCCTCTCCTTGATGCTTCCAGATTCTTGGAGTCTGGTCTCTTGCAGGGCGACAATGTCTATCCCCAGTCTTAGTAGTTCGTTATTTATCACTGCAGTTTTTCGGGCATCCACAATCTCGTTTAGATAATCTGAGATGCCAGGGGTCATGGTTCTTACGTTCCATGTTCCCAGCCTTAGGGCCGGTTGTTTTGTTGTTTTCTTGTTGCTAGGTGTATAAATAGCGGTCAATGTGTCAGGATTTTGTCCCTAAGCTCCACACACCCCCTGGAGCAGATGAACCGTGGCGAGACAGCACCTTATTGACTGGGGGGCTGCCAAGCTTAGGCGGGCGGTAGCTGTCTAGTGAGATACGATGATCTCTCCCACCGTCGGAAGCAGCCACTGGAGCCTTGCTCTACGCAATCGAGCATTAAGACTTATAACCGGTAACTGCTGTTTCTCGTGTTGTGCCACCGCTGTAACGCGGTGCTGAAGTGACCTCTTCAGGGCATAAGCCTGGGAAATGAAATTCGGAGAACCAGCTTTTGCCCAGTAGCAAGTTCCCCCTCTCCACGAGACGTTGACCAAGGGAATGGCATTAGCTAATGCAACTTGGCATTGGTACCGTCGCAGGAGTTGCCAGAACTATGTTGTTTATAACATGGAACTGCCTTAGGGTCTCCATCTCCGGATGTGTCCTCAGGGTTTACTCTCGAAACCTTTCCCATATGGGTATACCAGAAAGGCAGCGGAGGTTTGAGAGTTGGAGTTTCCTCTCTTAGAGGAGATACCAACCAAGGCTCCTAAGCCTCCTCTGCCCGGAAATCAATAAGGAGGGAAGTCTACAATTCTTCCTTCCTGGCAGTGACCATACTGATCGGATGACCGTAGCCATTGTCTCTAATGAGAGATCCTCTGCCCACCGTCACTGACTTGAAACCATAACCTTTATCTATCTGTCGGCTGCTCCCAAGTCCAACCCACCACATGGTCACATGGTCACATGGCTTCACGTACCCCTGTTGGGGTAAGGGGGGTGGGCTAAACGGGTACTCCACCTTGCCCAAGGGTGTCCCGTAGGCTAGCGGAGGGAAGGAGGCACCTTACTTCTCTTTTGATAGGGGGTATCCCTACCACGGTTAATGGGCAGTACTATGCAGATCTCCTTATCAGTCCAAGAAAGGCTGTGACCAGAAAACGAGGGATAGCGAGTATGCAAATTATCGCATTGCTTCAAGAAAACACGCCCTTCCATAAAGCACAGCTTGTGCTGCAAACTGCCACCAATTTAATACTGGAATTCTTCCACACCCACCATATTCTCCAGACTGGGCTTCATCAAAAATTTTTTCTGTTACCAAATCTTACCCAAAAAAAAAAAAAAAAAAAAAAAATGAAAGGAAATCGTTTTGACAGTGGCGAAGATGTCATACTGGCTTGTGGTAACTGGTTTAGTTCGAAAAATACGTTGTTTTATTCTGAAGGTCGTTTCAAGGTGAGATGACAAACATGCATACATTCAGATTGTGGCTACACTGAGAAGGAATAAGAACGGTTCCAAACGTCAATTATCTCCGCTAAATCATTCATGATCAAGCTAAATACTTATGAGAAGTCCCATGTATGTATGTATGTATGTATGTATGTATGTATGTATGTATGTATGTATGTATGTATGTATGTATGTATGTATGTATGTATGTATGTATGTATGTATGTATGTATGTATGTATGTATGTATGTATGTATGTATGTATGTATGTATGTATGTATGTATGTATGTATGTATGTATGTATGTATGTATGTATGTATGTATGTATGTATGTATGTATGTATGTATGTATGTATGTATGTATGTATGTATGTATGTATGTATGTATGTATGTATGTATGTATGTATGTATGTATGTATGTATGTATGTATGTATGTATGTATGTATGTATGTATGTATGTATGTATGTATGTATGTATGTATGTATGTATGTATGTATGTATGTATGTATGTATGTATGTATGTATGTATGTATGTATGTATGTATGTATGTATGTATGTATGTATGTATGTATGTATGTATGTATGTGTGTGTGTGTGTGTGTGTGTGTGTGTGTGTGTGTGTGTGTGTGTGTGTGTATGTATGTATGTATGTATGTATGTATGTATGTATGTATGTATGAATGTATGTATGTATGTATGTATGTATGTATGTATGTATGTATGTATGTATGTATGTATGTATGTATGTATGTATGTATGTATGTATGTATGTATGTATAGTTAGTTAGTTAGTTAGTCGCAGTTCCAACTTCACAGCAACGGGTCGTCCCCATTATGCTCCATTCCTGTGCCAGTGAATATCACACAAAACATGTATGTATGTATGTATGTATGTATGTATGTATGTATGTATGTATGTATGTATGTATGTATGTATGTATGTATGTATGTATGTATGTATGTATGTATGTATGTATGTATGTATGTATGTATGTATGTCTGTACGTACGTACGTTCATATGTATGTATGTATGTATGTATGTATGTATGTATGTATGTATGTATGTATGTATGTATGCATGCATGCATGCATGCATGCATTGAGAATGTATGTCTCTTTATCTCCAGGACTGGGAGCATCCCTTCAGAGTGTGCTTCAAACCAGTCGGTTGACTTAGTTTGCTTCTTGCCAAATGTTGATAGTGCTGTATTGTAAATGATGTCGCGAAAATGACTCCATCTCTCGGTGGAATTTCGGTTTGTGGGGCCAGGCAGAGTATCCGCTAGAGCCTGCATGAATTTGTTGACCTTCTCTTTATTTTGGGTGCCGTTGGTGTCAATGCGTGGTCTTCCTTCTGTTCTGTTTTTGTAGATTCTCTTGGGCTTTATCTTCACCTTACTGGAGACGAGTGAATGGTCGGTGTCGCAGTCAGCACTATGATAGCTGCGAGTCAGCCTTGCATTGCGGAGGTTGAGGCGTTTAGTGAGAACCATGTCGAGTTGGTGCCAGTTCTTTGATCTGGGGTGCCTCCATGACACCTTGTGTTGAGGTTTCTTGTCAAAAAAGGTGTTGGTCACGGACAGATTATGGTGGCTGCAGAATTCCATGAGACGTTGTCCATTGGTATTGATCTTCCCAACGCCAAACGGTCCTAGACATAAAGGCCAAGATTTGTGGTCGGAGCCAACCCTGGCATTGAAATCCCCCAGGATAAAAAGATGTTGTTTCTCTGTTGTTTCACTGACTTCTTTGCTAAGGTCGTCATAGAACCTGTCTTTAGATTCTGATTCTGCAGTTAGTGTTGAGGCGTACACGCTTATAATACTAACTGGGCCTGCCTCTATCTGGAGTTGGAGCTTCAGTATTCTTTCATTGCCATCACTTGGTGGCATGATGGAATTAAGCAGCTTGTTTCTGATAGCGAAGCCAACTCCATGCTCCCTGGTCTCTCCGCACGGCTTGCCATGCCCGTAGAAAGTGAAGTCCCTCTCCTTGATGCTTCCAGATTCTTGGAGTCTGGTCTCTTGCAGGGCGACAATGTCTATCCCCAGTCTTAGTAGTTCGTTATTTATCACTGCAGTTTTTCGGGCATCCACAATCTCGTTTAGATAATCTGAGATGCCAGGGGTCATGGTTCTTACGTTCCATGTTCCCAGCCTTAGGGCCGGTTGTTTTGTTGTTTTCTTGTTGCTAGGTGTATAAATAGCGGTCCATGTGTCAGGATTTTGTCCCTAAGCTCCACACACCCCCTGGAGCAGATGAACCGTGGCGAGACAGCACCTTATTGACTGGGGGGCTGCCAAGCTTAGGCGGGCGGTAGCTGTCTAGTGAGATACGATGATCTCTCCCACCGTCGGAAGCAGCCACTGGAGCCTTGCTCTACGCAATCGAGCATTAAGACTTATAACCGGTAACTGCTGTTTCTCGTGTTGTGCCACCGCTGTAACGCGGTGCTGAAGTGACCTCTTCAGGGCATAAGCCTGGGAAATGAAATTCGGAGAACCAGCTTTTGCCCAGTAGCAAGTTCCCCCTCTCCACGAGACGTTGACCAAGGGAATGGCATTAGCTAATGCAACTTGGCATTGGTACCGTCGCAGGAGTTGCCAGAACTATGTTGTTTATAACATGGAACTGCCTTAGGGTCTCCATCTCCGGATGTGTCCTCAGGGTTTACTCTCGAAACCTTTCCCATATGGGTATACAAGAAAGGCAGCGGAGGTTTGAGAGTTGGAGTTTCCTCTCTTAGAGGAGATACCAACCAAGGCTCCTAAGCCTCCTCTGCCCGGAAATCAATAAGGAGGGAAGTCTACAATTCTTCCTTCCTGGCAGTGACCATACTGATCGGATGACCGTAGCCATTGTCTCTAATGAGAGATCCTCTGCCCACCGTCACTGACTTGAAACCATAACCTTTATCTATCTGTCGGCTGCTCCCAAGTCCAACCCACCACATGGTCACATGGCTTCACGTACCCCTGTTGGGGTAAGGGGGGTGGGCTAAACGGGTACTCCACCTTGCCCAAGGGTGTCCCGTAGGCTAGCGGAGGGAAGGAGGCACCTTACTTCTCTTTTGATAGGGGGTATCCCTACCACGGTTAATGGGCAGTACTATGCAGATCTCCTTATCAGTCCAAGAAAGGCTGTGACCAGAAAACGAGGGATAGCGAGTATGCAAATTATCGCATTGCTTCAAGAAAACACGCCCTTCCATAAAGCACAGCTTGTGCTGCAAACTGCCACCAATTTAATACTGGAATTCTTCCACACCCACCATATTCTCCAGACTGGGCTTCATCAAAAATTTTTTCTGTTACCAAATCTTACCAAAAAAAAAAAAAAAAAAAATGAAAGGAAATCGTTTTGACAGTGGCGAAGATGTCATACTGGCTTGTGGTAACTGGTTTAGTTCGAAAAATACGTTGTTTTATTCTGAAGGTCGTTTCAAGGTGAGATGACAAACATGCATACATTCAGATTGTGGCTACACTGAGAAGGAATAAGAACGGTTCCAAACGTCAATTATCTCCGCTAAATCATTCATGATCAAGCTAAATACTTATGAGAAGTCCCATGTATGTATGTATGTATGTATGTATGTATGTATGTATGTATGTATGTATGTATGTATGTATGTATGTATGTATGTATGTATGTATGTATGTATGTATGTATGTATGTATGTATGTATGTATGTATGTATGTATGTATGTATGTATGTATGTATGTATGTATGTATGTATGTATGTATGTATGTATGTGTGTATGTATGTATGTATGTATGTATGTATGTGTGTGTGTGTGTGTGTGTGTGTGTGTGTGTGTGTGTGTGTGTGTGTGTGTGTGTGTGTGTGTATGTATGTATGTATGTATGTATGTATGTATGTATGTATGTATGTATGTATGTATGTATGTATGCATGTATGTATGTATGTATGTATGTATGTATGTATGTATAGTTAGTTAGTTAGTTAGTCGCAGTTCCAACTTCACAGCAACGGGTCGTCCCCATTATGCTCCATTCCTGTGCCAGTGAATATCACACAAAACATGTATGTATGTATGTATGTATGTATGTATGTATGTATGTATGTATGTATGTATGTATGTATGTATGTATGTATGTATGTATGTATGTATGTATGTATGTATGTATGTATGTATGTATGTATGTATGTATGTATGTATGTATGTATGTATGTACGTACGTACGTACGTACGTTCATATGTATGTATGTATGTATGTATGTATGTATGTATGTATGTATGTATGTATGTATGTATGTATGTATGTATGTATGTATGTATGCATGCATGCATGCATGCATGCATTGAGAATGCATGTCTCTTTATCTCCAGGACTGGGAGCATCCCTTCAGAGTGTGCTTCAAACCAGTCGGTTGACTTAGTTTGCTTCTTGCCAAATGTTGATAGTGCTGTATTGTAAATGATGTCGCGAAAATGACTCCATCTCTCGGTGGAATTTCGGTTTGTGGGGCCAGGCAGAGTATCCGCTAGAGCCTGCATGAATTTGTTGACCTTCTCTTTATTTTGGGTGCCGTTGGTGTCAATGCGTGGTCTTCCTTCTGTTCTGTTTTTGTAGATTCTCTTGGGCTTTATCTTCACCTTACTGGAGACGAGTGAATGGTCGGTGTCGCAGTCAGCACTATGATAGCTGCGAGTCAGCCTTGCATTGCGGAGGTTGAGGCGTTTAGTGAGAACCATGTCGAGTTGGTGCCAGTTCTTTGATCTGGGGTGCCTCCATGACACCTTGTGTTGAGGTTTCTTGTCAAAAAAGGTGTTGGTCACGGACAGATTATGGTGGCTGCAGAATTCCATGAGACGTTGTCCATTGGTATTGATCTTCCCAACGCCAAACGGTCCTAGACATAAAGGCCAAGATTTGTGGTCGGAGCCAACCCTGGCATTGAAATCCCCCAGGATAAAAAGATGTTGTTTCTCTGTTGTTTCACTGACTTCTTTGCTAAGGTCGTCATAGAACCTGTCTTTAGATTCTGATTCTGCAGTTAGTGTTGAGGCGTACACGCTTATAATACTAACTGGGCCTGCCTCTATCTGGAGTTGGAGCTTCAGTATTCTTTCATTGCCATCACTTAGTGGCATGATGGAATTAAGCAGCTTGTTTCTGATAGCGAAGCCAACTCCATGCTCCCTGGTCTCTCCGCACGGCTTGCCATGCCAGTAGAAGGTGAAGTCCCTCTCCTTGATGCTTCCAGATTCTTGGAGTCTGGTCTCTTGCAGGGCGACAATGTCTATCCCCAGTCTTAGTAGTTCGTTATTTATCACTGCAGTTTTTCGGGCATCCACAATCTCGTTTAGATAATCTGAGATGCCAGGGGTCATGGTTCTTACGTTCCATGTTCCCAGCCTTAGGGCCGGTTGTTTTGTTGTTTTCTTGTTGCTAGGTGTATAAATAGCGGTCAATGTGTCAGGATTTTGTCCCTAAGCTCCACACACCCCCTGGAGCAGATGAACCGTGGCGAGACAGCACCTTATTGACTGGGGGGCTGCCAAGCTTAGGCGGGCGGTAGCTGTCTAGTGAGATACGATGATCTCTCCCACCGTCGGAAGCAGCCACTGGAGCCTTGCTCTACGCAATCGAGCATTAAGACTTATAACCGGTAACTGCTGTTTCTCGTGTTGTGCCACCGCTGTAACGCGGTGCTGAAGTGACCTCTTCAGGGCATAAGCCTGGGAAATGAAATTCGGAGAACCAGCTTTTGCCCAGTAGCAAGTTCCCCCTCTCCACGAGACGTTGACCAAGGGAATGGCATTAGCTAATGCAACTTGGCATTGGTACCGTCGCAGGAGTTGCCAGAACTATGTTGTTTATAACATGGAACTGCCTTAGGGTCTCCATCTCCGGATGTGTCCTCA
Source organism: Cepaea hortensis (assembly GCA_963921405.1). Taxonomy (NCBI): domain Eukaryota; kingdom Metazoa; phylum Mollusca; class Gastropoda; order Stylommatophora; family Helicidae; genus Cepaea; species Cepaea hortensis. The sequence goes on along the minus strand of OY992876.1, from coordinate 380,915,894 downwards.
GGGTTTACTCTCGAAACCTTTCCCATATGGGTATACCAGAAAGGCAGCGGAGGTTTGAGAGTTGGAGTTTCCTCTCTTAGAGGAGATACCAACCAAGGCTCCTAAGCCTCCTCTGCCCGGAAATCAATAAGGAGGGAAGTCTACAATTCTTCCTTCCTGGCAGTGACCATACTGATCGGATGACCGTAGCCATTGTCTCTAATGAGAGATCCTCTGCCCACCGTCACTGACTTGAAACCATAACCTTTATCTATCTGTCGGCTGCTCCCAAGTCCAACCCACCACATGGTCACATGGCTTCACGTACCCCTGTTGGGGTAAGGGGGGTGGGCTAAACGGGTACTCCACCTTGCCCAAGGGTGTCCCGTAGGCTAGCGGAGGGAAGGAGGCACCTTACTTCTCTTTTGATAGGGGGTATCCCTACCACGGTTAATGGGCAGTACTATGCAGATCTCCTTATCAGTCCAAGAAAGGCTGTGACCAGAAAACGAGGGATAGCGAGTATGCAAATTATCGCATTGCTTCAAGAAAACACGCCCTTCCATAAAGCACAGCTTGTGCTGCAAACTGCCACCAATTTAATACTGGAATTCTTCCACACCCACCATATTCTCCAGACTGGGCTTCATCAAAATTTTTTTCTGTTACCAAATCTTACCCAAAAAAAAAAAAAAAAAAAAAAAATGAAAGGAAATCGTTTTGACAGTGGCGAAGATGTCATACTGGCTTGTGGTAACTGGTTTAGTTCGAAAAATACGTTGTTTTATTCTGAAGGTCGTTTCAAGGTGAGATGACAAACATGCATACATTCAGATTGTGGCTACACTGAGAAGGAATAAGAACGGTTCCAAACGTCAATTATCTCCGCTAAATCATTCATGATCAAGCTAAATACTTATGAGAAGTCCCATGTATGTATGTATGTATGTATGTATGTATGTATGTATGTATGTATGTATGTATGTATGTATGTATGTATGTATGTATGTATGTATGTATGTATGTATGTATGTATGTATGTATGTATGTATGTATGTATGTATGTATGTATGTATGTATGTATGTATGTATGTATGTATGTATGTATGTATGTATGTATGTATGTATGTATGTATGTATGTATGTATGTATGTATGTATGTATGTATGTATGTATGTATGTATGTATGTATGTATGTATGTATGTATGTATGTATGTATGTATGTATGTATGTATGTATGTATGTATGTATGTATGTATGTATGTATGTATGTATGTATGTATGTATGTATGTATGTATGTATGTATGTATGTATGTATGTATGTGTGTGTGTGTGTGTGTGTGTGTGTGTGTGTGTGTGTGTGTGTATGTATGTATGTATGTATGTATGTATGTATGTATGTATGAATGTATGTATGTATGTATGTATGTATGTATGTATGTATGTATGTATGTATGTATGTATGTATGTATGTATGTATGTATGTATGTATGTATGTATGTATAGTTAGTTAGTTAGTTAGTCGCAGTTCCAACTTCACAGCAACGGGTCGTCCCCATTATGCTCCATTCCTGTGCCAGTGAATATCACACAAAACATGTATGTATGTATGTATGTATGTATGTATGTATGTATGTATGTATGTATGTATGTATGTATGTATGTATGTATGTATGTATGTATGTATGTATGTATGTATGTATGTATGTATGTATGTCTGTACGTACGTACGTTCATATGTATGTATGTATGTATGTATGTATGTATGTATGTATGTATGTATGTATGTATGTATGTATGCATGCATGCATGCATGCATGCATTGAGAATGTATGTCTCTTTATCTCCAGGACTGGGAGCATCCCTTCAGAGTGTGCTTCAAACCAGTCGGTTGACTTAGTTTGCTTCTTGCCAAATGTTGATAGTGCTGTATTGTAAATGATGTCGCGAAAATGACTCCATCTCTCGGTGGAATTTCGGTTTGTGGGGCCAGGCAGAGTATCCGCTAGAGCCTGCATGAATTTGTTGACCTTCTCTTTATTTTGGGTGCCGTTGGTGTCAATGCGTGGTCTTCCTTCTGTTCTGTTTTTGTAGATTCTCTTGGGCTTTATCTTCACCTTACTGGAGACGAGTGAATGGTCGGTGTCGCAGTCAGCACTATGATAGCTGCGAGTCAGCCTTGCATTGCGGAGGTTGAGGCGTTTAGTGAGAACCATGTCGAGTTGGTGCCAGTTCTTTGATCTGGGGTGCCTCCATGACACCTTGTGTTGAGGTTTCTTGTCAAAAAAGGTGTTGGTCACGGACAGATTATGGTGGCTGCAGAATTCCATGAGACGTTGTCCATTGGTATTGATCTTCCCAACGCCAAACGGTCCTAGACATAAAGGCCAAGATTTGTGGTCGGAGCCAACCCTGGCATTGAAATCCCCCAGGATAAAAAGATGTTGTTTCTCTGTTGTTTCACTGACTTCTTTGCTAAGGTCGTCATAGAACCTGTCTTTAGATTCTGATTCTGCAGTTAGTGTTGAGGCGTACACGCTTATAATACTAACTGGGCCTGCCTCTATCTGGAGTTGGAGCTTCAGTATTCTTTCATTGCCATCACTTGGTGGCATGATGGAATTAAGCAGCTTGTTTCTGATAGCGAAGCCAACTCCATGCTCCCTGGTCTCTCCGCACGGCTTGCCATGCCCGTAGAAAGTGAAGTCCCTCTCCTTGATGCTTCCAGATTCTTGGAGTCTGGTCTCTTGCAGGGCGACAATGTCTATCCCCAGTCTTAGTAGTTCGTTATTTATCACTGCAGTTTTTCGGGCATCCACAATCTCGTTTAGATAATCTGAGATGCCAGGGGTCATGGTTCTTACGTTCCATGTTCCCAGCCTTAGGGCCGGTTGTTTTGTTGTTTTCTTGTTGCTAGGTGTATAAATAGCGGTCCATGTGTCAGGATTTTGTCCCTAAGCTCCACACACCCCCTGGAGCAGATGAACCGTGGCGAGACAGCACCTTATTGACTGGGGGGCTGCCAAGCTTAGGCGGGCGGTAGCTGTCTAGTGAGATACGATGATCTCTCCCACCGTCGGAAGCAGCCACTGGAGCCTTGCTCTACGCAATCGAGCATTAAGACTTATAACCGGTAACTGCTGTTTCTCGTGTTGTGCCACCGCTGTAACGCGGTGCTGAAGTGACCTCTTCAGGGCATAAGCCTGGGAAATGAAATTCGGAGAACCAGCTTTTGCCCAGTAGCAAGTTCCCCCTCTCCACGAGACGTTGACCAAGGGAATGGCATTAGCTAATGCAACTTGGCATTGGTACCGTCGCAGGAGTTGCCAGAACTATGTTGTTTATAACATGGAACTGCCTTAGGGTCTCCATCTCCGGATGTGTCCTCAGGGTTTACTCTCGAAACCTTTCCCATATGGGTATACAAGAAAGGCAGCGGAGGTTTGAGAGTTGGAGTTTCCTCTCTTAGAGGAGATACCAACCAAGGCTCCTAAGCCTCCTCTGCCCGGAAATCAATAAGGAGGGAAGTCTACAATTCTTCCTTCCTGGCAGTGACCATACTGATCGGATGACCGTAGCCATTGTCTCTAATGAGAGATCCTCTGCCCACCGTCACTGACTTGAAACCATAACCTTTATCTATCTGTCGGCTGCTCCCAAGTCCAACCCACCACATGGTCACATGGCTTCACGTACCCCTGTTGGGGTAAGGGGGGTGGGCTAAACGGGTACTCCACCTTGCCCAAGGGTGTCCCGTAGGCTAGCGGAGGGAAGGAGGCACCTTACTTCTCTTTTGATAGGGGGTATCCCTACCACGGTTAATGGGCAGTACTATGCAGATCTCCTTATCAGTCCAAGAAAGGCTGTGACCAGAAAACGAGGGATAGCGAGTATGCAAATTATCGCATTGCTTCAAGAAAACACGCCCTTCCATAAAGCACAGCTTGTGCTGCAAACTGCCACCAATTTAATACTGGAATTCTTCCACACCCACCATATTCTCCAGACTGGGCTTCATCAAAAATTTTTTCTGTTACCAAATCTTACCCCAAAAAAAAAAAAAAAAAATGAAAGGAAATCGTTTTGACAGTGGCGAAGATGTCATACTGGCTTGTGGTAACTGGTTTAGTTCGAAAAATACGTTGTTTTATTCTGAAGGTCGTTTCAAGGTGAGATGACAAACATGCATACATTCAGATTGTGGCTACACTGAGAAGGAATAAGAACGGTTCCAAACGTCAATTATCTCCGCTAAATCATTCATGATCAAGCTAAATACTTATGAGAAGTCCCATGTATGTATGTATGTATGTATGTATGTATGTATGTATGTATGTATGTATGTATGTATGTATGTATGTATGTATGTATGTATGTATGTATGTATGTATGTATGTATGTATGTATGTATGTATGTATGTATGTATGTATGTATGTATGTATGTATGTATGTATGTATGTATGTATGTGTGTATGTATGTATGTATGTATGTATGTATGTATGTATGTGTGTGTGTGTGTGTGTGTGTGTGTGTGTGTGTGTGTGTGTGTGTGTGTGTGTGTGTGTGTGTGTATGTATGTATGTATGTATGTATGTATGTATGTATGTATGTATGTATGTATGTATGTATGTATGTATGCATGTATGTATGTATGTATGTATGTATGTATGTATAGTTAGTTAGTTAGTTAGTCGCAGTTCCAACTTCACAGCAACGGGTCGTCCCCATTATGCTCCATTCCTGTGCCAGTGAATATCACACAAAACATGTATGTATGTATGTATGTATGTATGTATGTATGTATGTATGTATGTATGTATGTATGTATGTATGTATGTATGTATGTATGTATGTATGTATGTATGTATGTATGTATGTATGTATGTATGTATGTACGTACGTACGTACGTTCATATGTATGTATGTATGTATGTATGTATGTATGTATGTATGTATGTATGTATGTATGTATGTATGTATGTATGTATGCATGCATGCATGCATGCATGCATGCATTGAGAATGCATGTCTCTTTATCTCCAGGACTGGGAGCATCCCTTCAGAGTGTGCTTCAAACCAGTCGGTTGACTTAGTTTGCTTCTTGCCAAATGTTGATAGTGCTGTATTGTAAATGATGTCGCGAAAATGACTCCATCTCTCGGTGGAATTTCGGTTTGTGGGGCCAGGCAGAGTATCCGCTAGAGCCTGCATGAATTTGTTGACCTTCTCTTTATTTTGGGTGCCGTTGGTGTCAATGCGTGGTCTTCCTTCTGTTCTGTTTTTGTAGATTCTCTTGGGCTTTATCTTCACCTTACTGGAGACGAGTGAATGGTCGGTGTCGCAGTCAGCACTATGATAGCTGCGAGTCAGCCTTGCATTGCGGAGGTTGAGGCGTTTAGTGAGAACCATGTCGAGTTGGTGCCAGTTCTTTGATCTGGGGTGCCTCCATGACACCTTGTGTTGAGGTTTCTTGTCAAAAAAGGTGTTGGTCACGGACAGATTATGGTGGCTGCAGAATTCCATGAGACGTTGTCCATTGGTATTGATCTTCCCAACGCCAAACGGTCCTAGACATAAAGGCCAAGATTTGTGGTCGGAGCCAACCCTGGCATTGAAATCCCCCAGGATAAAAAGATGTTGTTTCTCTGTTGTTTCACTGACTTCTTTGCTAAGGTCGTCATAGAACCTGTCTTTAGATTCTGATTCTGCAGTTAGTGTTGAGGCGTACACGCTTATAATACTAACTGGGCCTGCCTCTATCTGGAGTTGGAGCTTCAGTATTCTTTCATTGCCATCACTTGGTGGCATGATGGAATTAAGCAGCTTGTTTCTGATAGCGAAGCCAACTCCATGCTCCCTGGTCTCTCCGCACGGCTTGCCATGCCAGTAGAAAGTGAAGTCCCTCTCCTTGATGCTTCCAGATTCTTGGAGTCTGGTCTCTTGCAGAGCGACAATGTCTATCCCCAGTCTTAGTAGTTCGTTATTTATCACTGCAGTTTTTCGGGCATCCACAATCTCGTTTAGATAATCTGAGATGCCAGGGGTCATGGTTCTTACGTTCCATGTTCCCAGCCTTAGGGCCGGTTGTTTTGTTGTTTTCTTGTTGCTAGGTGTATAAATAGCGGTCCATGTGTCAGGATTTTGTCCCTAAGCTCCACACACCCCCTGGAGCAGATGAACCGTGGCGAGACAGCACCTTATTGACTGGGGGGCTGCCAAGCTTAGGCGGGCGGTAGCTGTCTAGTGAGATACGATGATCTCTCCCACCGTCGGAAGCAGCCACTGGAGCCTTGCTCTACGCAATCGAGCATTAAGACTTATAACCGGTAACTGCTGTTTCTCGTGTTGTGCCACCGCTGTAACGCGGTGCTGAAGTGACCTCTTCAGGGCATAAGCCTGGGAAATGAAATTCGGAGAACCAGCTTTTGCCCAGTAGCAAGTTCCCCCTCTCCACGAGACGTTGACCAAGGGAATGGCATTAGCTAATGCAACTTGGCATTGGTACCGTCGCAGGAGTTGCCAGAACTATGTTGTTTATAACATGGAACTGCCTTAGGGTCTCCATCTCCGGATGTGTCCTCAGGGTTTACTCTCGAAACCTTTCCCATATGGGTATACCAGAAAGGCAGCGGAGGTTTGAGAGTTGGAGTTTCCTCTCTTAGAGGAGATACCAACCAAGGCTCCTAAGCCTCCTCTGCCCGGAAATCAATAAGGAGGGAAGTCTACAATTCTTCCTTCCTGGCAGTGACCATACTGATCGGATGACCGTAGCCATTGTCTCTAATGAGAGATCCTCTGCCCACCGTCACTGACTTGAAACCATAACCTTTATCTATCTGTCGGCTGCTCCCAAGTCCAACCCACCACATGGTCACATGGCTTCACGTACCCCTGTTGGGGTAAGGGGGGTGGGCTAAACGGGTACTCCACCTTGCCCAAGGGTGTCCCGTAGGCTAGCGGAGGGAAGGAGGCACCTTACTTCTCTTTTGATAGGGGGTATCCCTACCACGGTTAATGGGCAGTACTATGCAGATCTCCTTATCAGTCCAAGAAAGGCTGTGACCAGAAAACGAGGGATAGCGAGTATGCAAATTATCGCATTGCTTCAAGAAAACACGCCCTTCCATAAAGCACAGCTTGTGCTGCAAACTGCCACCAATTTAATACTGGAATTCTTCCACACCCACCATATTCTCCAGACTGGGCTTCATCAAAAATTTTTTCTGTTACCAAATCTTACCCCCCAAAAAAAAAAAAAAAAAAAAAAAAAAAAATGAAAGGAAATCGTTTTGACAGTGGCGAAGATGTCATACTGGCTTGTGGTAACTGGTTTAGTTCGAAAAATACGTTGTTTTATTCTGAAGGTCGTTTCAAGGTGAGATGACAAACATGCATACATTCAGATTGTGGCTACACTGAGAAGGAATAAGAACGGTTCCAAACGTCAATTATCTCCGCTAAATCATTCATGATCAAGCTAAATACTTATGAGAAGTCCCATGTATGTATGTATGTATGTATGTATGTATGTATGTATGTATGTATGTATGTATGTATGTATGTATGTATGTATGTATGTATGTATGTATGTATGTATGTATGTATGTATGTATGTATGTATGTATGTATGTATGTATGTATGTATGTATGTATGTATGTATGTATGTATGTATGTATGTATGTATGTATGTATATGTGTGTGTGTGTGTGTGTGTGTGTGTGTGTGTGTATGTATGTATGTATGTATGTATGTATGTATGTATGTATGTATGTATGTATGAATGTATGTATGTATGTATGTATGTATGTATGTATGTATGTATGTATGTATGTATGTATGTATGTATGTATGTATGTATGTATGTATGTATGTATGTATGTATAGTTAGTTAGTTAGTTAGTCGCAGTTCCAACTTCACAGCAACGGGTTGTCCCCATTATGCTCCATTCCTGTGCCAGTGAATATCACACAAAACATGTATGTATGTATGTATGTATGTATGTATGTATGTATGTATGTATGTATGTATGTATGTATGTATGTATGTATGTATGTATGTATGTATGTATGTATGTATGTATGTATGTATGCATGCATGCATGCATGCATTGAGAATGCATGTCTCTTTATCTCCAGGACTGGGAGCATCCCTTCAGAGTGTGCTTCAAACCAGTCGGTTGACTTAGTTTGCTTCTTGCCAAATGTTGATAGTGCTGTATTGTAAATGATGTCGCGAAAATGACTCCATCTCTCGGTGGAATTTCGGTTTGTGGGGCCAGGCAGAGTATCCGCTAGAGCCTGCATGAATTTGTTGACCTTCTCTTTATTTTGGGTGCCGTTGGTGTCAATGCGTGGTCTTCCTTCTGTTCTGTTTTTGTAGATTCTCTTGGGCTTTATCTTCACCTTACTGGAGACGAGTGAATGGTCGGTGTCGCAGTCAGCACTATGATAGCTGCGAGTCAGCCTTGCATTGCGGAGGTTGAGGCGTTTAGTGAGAACCATGTCGAGTTGGTGCCAGTTCTTTGATCTGGGGTGCCTCCATGACACCTTGTGTTGAGGTTTCTTGTCAAAAAAGGTGTTGGTCACGGACAGATTATGGTGGCTGCAGAATTCCATGAGACGTTGTCCATTGGTATTGATCTTCCCAACGCCAAACGGTCCTAGACATAAAGGCCAAGATTTGTGGTCGGAGCCAACCCTGGCATTGAAATCCCCCAGGATAAAAAGATGTTGTTTCTCTGTTGTTTCACTGACTTCTTTGCTAAGGTCGTCATAGAACCTGTCTTTAGATTCTGATTCTGCAGTTAGTGTTGAGGCGTACACGCTTATAATACTAACTGGGCCTGCCTCTATCTGGAGTTGGAGCTTCAGTATTCTTTCATTGCCATCACTTGGTGGCATGATGGAATTAAGCAGCTTGTTTCTGATAGCGAAGCCAACTCCATGCTCCCTGGTCTCTCCGCACGGCTTGCCATGCCAGTAGAAAGTGAAGTCCCTCTCCTTGATGCTTCCAGATTCTTGGAGTCTGGTTTCTTGCAGGGCGACAATGTCTATCCCCAGTCTTAGTAGTTCGTTATTTATCACTGCAGTTTTTCGGGCATCCACAATCTCGTTTAGATAATCTGAGATGCCAGGGGTCATGGTTCTTACGTTCCATGTTCCCAGCCTTAGGGCCGGTTGTTTTGTTGTTTTCTTGTTGCTAGGTGTATAAATAGCGGTCCATGTGTCAGGATTTTGTCCCTAAGCTCCACACACCCCCTGGAGCAGATGAACCGTGGCGAGACAGCACCTTATTGACTGGGGGGCTGCCAAGCTTAGGCGGGCGGTAGCTGTCTAGTGAGATACGATGATCTCTCCCACCGTTGGAAGCAGCCACTGGAGCCTTGCTCTACGCAATCGAGCATTAAGACTTATAACCGGTAACTGCTGTTTCTCGTGTTGTGCCACCGCTGTAACGCGGTGCTGAAGTGACCTCTTCAGGGCATAAGCCTGGGAAATGAAATTCGGAGAACCAGCTTTTGCCCAGTAGCAAGTTCCCCCTCTCCACGAGACGTTGACCAAGGGAATGGCATTAGCTAATGCAACTTGGCATTGGTACCGTCGCAGGAGTTGCCAGAACTATGTTGTTTATAACATGGAACTGCCTTAGGGTCTCCATCTCCGGATGTGTCCTCAGGGTTTACTCTCGAAACCTTTCCCATATGGGTATACCAGAAAGGCAGCGGAGGTTTGAGAGTTGGAGTTTCCTCTCTTAGAGGAGATACCAACCAAGGCTCCTAAGCCTCCTCTGCCCGGAAATCAATAAGGAGGGAAGTCTACAATTCTTCCTTCCTGGCAGTGACCATACTGATCGGATGACCGTAGCCATTGTCTCTAATGAGAGATCCTCTGCCCACCGTCACTGACTTGAAACCATAACCTTTATCTATCTGTCGGCTGCTCCCAAGTCCAACCCACCACATGGTCACATGGCTTCACGTACCCCTGTTGGGGTAAGGGGGGTGGGCTAAACGGGTACTCCACCTTGCCCAAGGGTGTCCCGTAGGCTAGCGGAGGGAAGGAGGCACCTTACTTCTCTTTTGATAGGGGGTATCCCTACCACGGTTAATGGGCAGTACTATGCAGATCTCCTTATCAGTCCAAGAAAGGCTGTGACCAGAAAACGTCTCATATGTATGTATGTATGTATGTATGTATGTATGTATGTATGTATGTATGTATGTATGTATGTATGTATGTATGTATGTATGTATGTATGTATGTATGTATGTATGCATGCATGCATGCATGCATGCATGCATTGAGAATGCATGTCTCTTTATCTCCAGGACTGGGAGCATCCCTTCAGAGTGTGCTTCAAACCAGTCGGTTGACTTAGTTTGCTTCTTGCCAAATGTTGATAGTGCTGTATTGTAGATGATGTCGCGAAAATGACTCCATCTCTCGGTGGAATTTCGGTTTGTGGGGCCAGGCAGAGTATCCGCTAGAGCCTGCATGAATTTGTTGACCTTCTCTTTATTTTGGGTGCCGTTGGTGTCAATGCGTGGTCTTCCTTCTGTTCTGTTTTTGTAGATTCTCTTGGGCTTTATCTTCACCTTACTGGAGACGAGTGAATGGTCGGTGTCGCAGTCAGCACTATGATAGCTGCGAGTCAGCCTTGCATTGCGGAGGTTGAGGCGTTTAGTGAGAACCAGGTCGAGTTGGTGCCAGTTCTTTGATCTGGGGTGCCTCCATGACACCTTGTGTTGAGGTTTCTTGTCAAAAAAGGTGTTGGTCACGGACAGATTATGGTGGCTGCAGAATTCCATGAGACGTTGTCCATTGGTATTGATCTTCCCAACGCCAAACGGTCCTAGACATAAAGGCCAAGATTTGTGGTCGGAGCCAACCCTGGCATTGAAATCCCCCAGGATAAAAAGATGTTGTTTCTCTGTTGTTTCACTGACTTCTTTGCTAAGGTCGTCATAGAACCTGTCTTTAGATTCTGATTCTGCAGTTAGTGTTGAGGCGTACACGCTTATAATACTAACTGGGCCTGCCTCTATCTGGAGTTGGAGCTCCAGATAGATGCATGCATGCATACATGTATGTATGTATGTATGTATGTATGTATGTATGTATGTATGTATGTATGTATGTATGTATGTATGTATGTATTTATGTATGTATGTATGTATGTATGTATGTATGTATGTATGTATGTATGTTCTGTCTGTCTGTCTGTCTGTCTGTCTGTCTGTCTGTATGGATGGATGGATGTATGTATGTATGTATGTATGTATGTATGTATGTATGTATGTATGTATGTATGTATGTATGTATGTATGTATGTATGTATGGATGGATGGATGGATGTATGTATGTATGTATGTATGTATGTATGTATGTATGTATGTATGTATGTATGTATGTATGTATGTATGTATGTATGTATGTATGTATGCATGCATGCATGCATGTATGTATGTATGTATGTATGTATGTATGTATGTATGTATGTATGTATGTATGTATGTATGTATGTATGTATGTATGTATGTATGTATGTATGTATGTACGTACGTACATATGTATGTACGTATGTACGTACGTATGTATGTATGTATGTATGTATGTATGTATGTATGTCGGGTAGCAAAGGAGAAGTAAGGCGCCTCTTTCCCTCCGCTAGCCTACGGGACACCCTTGGGCAAGGTGGAGTACCCGCTTAGCCCCCCGATCAGGGTTACGTGAAGCCATGGGTGCAGGTGGTGGATGAAGATGGAGAGCAGCCAACAGATAGTTGTAGGTTATGGTCTCCACCTTCACGACGGTATTCAGAGGATCTTTATTTTGATGAGACAATGGCTACGGTCACTGACCAGTATGGTCACTGCTAGGAAGGAAAGCAATGGCAAACTACCTTCTTTACAGATGCCAAGGAAATCATGTTGTGTGAAATCATCGATAATCAGAGAAACCGCGTAAATGAGTGCTCCATAGGAGCAGCCTCGCCCGGTAGGGATAGTCATGCGCACCAGGTGACTCCAGACCGTCAACAGGCTACTAGGTGCAACAGATTAATATCATTGAAAGTAGGAACTTGGAACGTTAGAACAATGAATGCAGATGGAAAATTAGAAAACATCAAAAAAGAAATGGGGAGAGAGAAGATTAACATATTAGGAGTATCGGAAGCGAGATGGAAAGGAGCAGGGATAAGGACAGGAGAGGATTGTAAGATTATTTACTCTGGGGGAGAAGAACAGCAAAGTGGTGTAGCCATTATATTAGATAAGCAAACATCAAATTCTGTCAAAGGATATCATGCTGTGTCAGACAGAGTCCTATTAGTAAAATTAAACGGAAGACCTTTTAAAATAAATGTCATTCAAGTATATGCCCCAACAAGTGAAAGCAGTGAAGAAAGCATAGAGGAATTTTATAATGAAGTGGAGTCTGCTTTGAAGAACTGCAAAAAATCAGAAATAAATATCATAATGGGTGATTTCAACGCAAAAATAGGACAGCAAGGCGATGGATGCAGTGTAGGCAACCATGGTTTGGGAGAGAGAAATGAAAGAGGATAAAGACTTGTAGAATGGGCAAAAGAACAAGAAATGGTTGTAGGAAACACCTGGTTTAAACAGCATCCTAGAAGATTATGGACATGGAGGAGTCCAGACAGCAGGATTAAAAACCAGATAGATTACATCCTGATTAGCAAAAGGTTTCGAAATGCGTTAACAGTCGTAAAAACAGTTCCAAATGCAGACTGTTACAGTGATCACAGATTAATTACAGGCACATTGAGGGTAAAGTTAAAGAAAGTCAAGTATACAGCAGGAAACCCTAAATATGACTTGTGCAAATTGAAAACTGACAAAGAAATACAAGATAATTTTAACATAGAAGTAAAGAACAAATTTGATATATTGTCTGATCTAGAGATCCTGTTTCAAGATGTAGATGATCAATGGGAAACGATGAAGAATTCAATCAGTTGCGCAGCAGAAAAAAACTATTCCAAAAGTAAAGAAAGTGGGCCGTAAGACATGGATGACTGAAGAAATTTTACAACTAATGGAAACAAGAAGACAGAACAAAAATAATCCTGCCAAATATGAAGAAATTCACAGAAAAGTGAGAACCTTATGTAAGGAGGCAAAAGAAACATGGCTTGAGGAAAATTGCAGAGAAATTGAAAAACAACACAACAGTAACAATGCGAAACTAATGCACAAAAGAATTCAGGAGCTTACTAATCAAAGAACACGTACATCAGCAGGCTGCCTAAAGACAAAAGATGGAAGAGTCATAATAGAAAAAGATCAGATATTACATGAATGGTCAGATTACGTGAAAAACCTGTATGACGATAACAGAGACGAACAGTATGATGTTCAAAATAATAATGAAGGACCAGCAATTTTGAAGATGGAGGTTCAGAATGCTCTTAACCATATGAAATCTGGCAAGACCCCCGGTTCAGACAGCGTCACAACAGAAATGATTAATGCTTTAGAAGAATATGGAATAGATCAAGTTACCAGTCTGCTTAATACAATATATGATACTGGAAATATACCTCAGGAGTTATGTAATTCTGTATTTATTGCAATCCCAAAGAAATCAGGAGCCTTGGAATGTGATCAACATCGAACAATTATTAGTATAATGAGTCACATCACGAAGATTTTGCTAAGAATTATCATGCAAAGAGTTAGGAGGAAAATACAACCTGAAATAGGAGAAGAACAATGTGGGTTTGTGGAAGGCAAGGGTACAGTAAATGCTGTGTATATACTGAGAAACATAATCGAACGTTTTATAGAAGTAAACAAAGATCTACACCTTTGCTTTATTGACTACACAAAGGCTTATGATAAAGTGAGACATGTCAACATGATCAGGATTCTTGAAGATCTACAAATTGATGGAAAAGATCTTAGACTTGTAAAAAACATATATTGGAAACAACAAGCTGCCATAAGAGTTGATAATGAAGTAAGCCAATATCAGCCTATTAAAAGGGGTGTGAGACAGGGATGTGTAATGTCTCCAGATCTGTTTTCCCTGTACAGTGAAAGTATTTTCAGAAATATTGAAGATATAGAAGGAATCAACATTGGGGGACGATGCATCAATAACATTAGATATGCAGCTGATACAGTCTTGATTGCAGACAATGAACAGGACCTGCAAAATTTAGTAGATGCGATTGTTACACACAGTGAACAACTAGGGTTAGAATTAAATTGTAAAAAGACACAGATTATGGTCGTCACTAGGAAGGACGAAATACCACAATGTAATATACAAGTAAATGGGAATATTCTTCAACAAGTGAGCAGGTACAATTATCTCGGAACAGTAATAACATCTGATGGGAGATGCCTTGAAGAGATTAGAACAAGAATCGCCATGGCAAAAGTAGCCTTTAGCAAGATGAAAAACATATTGACCAATAAAAAGATGTCAATTGAAACGAGAAAAAGAGTGTTGAGATGCTACATTGAACCTGTACTTTTGTATGGATGTGAAGCGTGGACAATGAGCAGTCAGGCTGAAATACATCTGATGGCTGTAGAGATGAGGTTTCTGAGGGAAATGCAAAGAATACCATGGACAGCCAGAAAGACCAATGAACAAGTCCTTCAAGAAACAAATGAAGATCATAAATTTATTAGAGAAATTAGACGTAGACAGTCAACATTTTTTGGGCATGTTATGAGAAGAAATGGATTGGAGAATTTGGTGACAACTGGTAAGATCGAGGGGAACAGATCAAGGGGAAGACCTAGAAGCACGTACCTGGATGGCTTGGCCTTGTGGCATGGTCGAGACAGAAACACGGAGCTGATCCACGACTCTGGTGATCGAGTGAGATTGCAGAACATGACCGCCCACGCTTACCGGCATGGCACATGATGTATGTATGTATGTATGTATGTATGTATGTATGTATGTATGTATGTATGTATGGATGGATGGATGGATGGATGTATGTATGTATGTATGTATGTATGTATGTATGTATGTATGTATGTATGTATGTATGTATGTATGTATGTATGTATGGATGGATGGATGGATGGATGGATGGATGGATGGATGAATGGATGGAAGGATGGATGGATGTATGTATGTATGTATGTATGTATGTATGTATGTATGTATGTATGTATGTATGTATGTATGTATGTATGTATGTATGTATGTATGTATGTATGTATGTATGTATGTATGTATGTATGTATGTATGCATGCATACATGCATGCATGCATGCATGTATGCATGCATGCATGCATGCATGCATGTTGTGACGAAACGGATAAAGAACGGCAGATCTCTGCATAATATCCCTTTGAAGGGAGTGCGATGCGTTGGTCTCCCTGAGAATTAATATCAATTAATAGGGGATTCCCCATCGAAAAATAGTGCGGGGCGGAGCTATTATAGTTATTTATGGAAAATCTAGAATATTCCCCCAAGTGCGTACGTGGTAGAGATCTCTAAGTTCACGTGTGCTTCATGCAGCACGGGGTGGTGGAACTTATCGTGACTCTGGTTTTCTTCATGAATCATGAAAGTCACGCGGCCCGTGTAGGCGAGTGGAAGGCGCACTGACTTTGTCGTGAGCAGTCGCCCACCAAACCTCAGCGTAGACAGATCGCAGCCAAGAGGCTGATGTAATTTTGATGTCAATATTCGCGGCCAGTGCGGACATCTACAGTCAAGGGTTGTGATTCTTCAATCACAGGTTAGTTGAGTACTTATTCTATTATTTAATTGTTGTCGTGATGCCGTGCTGATTCCCGGAATGAATTAATTGCCGTCGTAAAATTGAGTGGTCGCGTAGCGTTATCCGTTACAGTTGGCGGTTGCATTTTTAAGTAGGCTTTATCGATCAGCAATGTAATGTGTTACCTGACGGAACAGGCCGTATTCCACAGCGAGTGGTGTGTACATAAAATAGGCCGAACGATGTGCTTTACAGTGTGTAGCAGTTACGGGTTTAGTTTATTCATTACGCAGGCAAGGCGACAGTTTGTCCGTCAGGACATCAGCATGCTAGACGCTGTAAATGATAAGGTAGAGCTTAGTATTAGAAATGTGTAATGTGCTTCGTGACGTTAGAATGGTAACGTAATTGTTCTATCAGTGATGGTGATGTTTCGAGGAATCAAGGTGAAATCAGCAGTGGTGTATTTGCTGTGTGCAGATAGCAGTGTTATTCCGCGTAAGCCGAATGGCGTTGCATCGGTAGGATAACAATTGATAAAAAGTATTCATGATACTATTGTTACTGCTTGTTGTCATGTCCGTCCGCTAGGATGACCGTGCGTGTTCCATCTTGCGTTTGTCTAGGCAGGAGGTAGGCCGGTAACCCCAACCCGATCGGTAATAGGTCCGACCCAATGCAATCGTGCATATCCGAGGAATGAACATACCCGATCGAGGGTGATGCGGCACTCCGTAATTCGAGGCCGAGGTGTCTAGATAGATCGAGGTTTGAACCTAACTGTTTCTCTCTCTAATATTCTACTCTTCTGGAACCCTGACTCGGTTCATGGAGTACTTGGAGTACTGCCGTGAAGTAGTAGTACATGAGGGGCATAACCCCCCCCCCCCCCCCCCCCAAAAAAAAAAAAAAAAAAGGTGGAGCCAGAGTTTGGTAGTGGAGTCTAGAGGTTTGCTACATTGGATGACGTGACTTAAGTAGTCACGGGACAAGGTACACGAGACCACAGTAGCTGTGGGAAAGTGTAATGGTGGATGGCCACCACAACTGTGCTCGACCGGCACAGGTATGACTGACTTGAAAGATAGTCAGTGAATACAAGGGCAACTCAGGATCTGGGGCAGGGATCCCAGACCTGACACTATGGCTGTGATATGATTTTGTTATTTAAGTGTAACAAGTCCTGAGTTCTCCTTAGTGAATGCTATAGTAATGAATTATCAGGAGTATAATTCATTATGGACATATAGTTATTAATGTGTGTAATTCATCAGTCCACGGGTGAAGGGATTGATGAATTGATGAGTCTGTCAGGAAGGAGATGTCCGGCTGGACACCTTCTCGATACAGTAATCCCTACACTGAAAGGAAAGTAAGTGTATATGTTGATTGATGATGGGAGATGAAACCGGATTGGACTGGCACCAGGCGAAGGATGCTTGACAGAGTCATACAGTCGACTCTGGTGCTAGGGGTTATATGTAGCCCAGAAGTGTTACTTGACTGAACAGGTGTGCTATTGCTTTTTCTACCATCATTATGCCTATATATTATAGTGACTAAGTAGATCTATGATGTGATGATTTCATACTCATGTTGGTAGACATGAGGAATGTCTGAGAGGCAGGTGACCGGGTGGAGATGCTGGTAGTCTTTGTTGTAGTTGAGTACTCACACCAACCTCTCCGTGTTTCAGGATCTGTTATTACTATACAGAAGAAGATTCAAGAGCTGCACCATGAGCTCTATGGGCCCACTCATTCCAGTGCCTATCCAGAAGTTGATTGAGGCCATACTGGGAGTGGTTGTCTGATTCTGCGAGATCAATGTTGGAAGGAGCTGAGTGCTGAATAAGTCGGTAGGTCTAGGTTAGGACCTCCGTCAAGAGTCCGACGAGTGTCATCCGATCCTGAGAGGATCCAACACTGAAACGTCTGGTGATTCAAGCCAGTGAAGCACTGGTGACATTCAGTCTCTGTGTAAACCTTGGTAATTGCAAGGTAGTGACCTTTCAAGTGGAGCGAAGTGATCATTGTTACCGGTCACCATGACCTGTGTTATATGCTTCTGGCCCGGCTGGGTTATGGGACACCATGTATCAGTTGATGCTTAAATAGTGTTTTTACATTGGTTACCTTTATGAAGCCAACATGTGGTCCAGTGAACTAGGACATTGATTACAACATTGGTGGAAACACCTGAGTGACATGTTTGTTAAGGTAGGGAGCTACCTCATGCCAACGTGATGAACTGTTGACAATGTTTGTGAAGGTAGGGAGTTACCTCATCTGAGGGTGATGAACTGTTGACAGTGTATGCTAGGTTGTGATTACTACCCATTGATCAGGGTAGTTACATGATACTGTGTGAAGATCTATTGTCCAAGGACATGGACCTAAGGTGAAGTGTTTAGTCACCTGATAGACTTTACCAGTGACATTGTGTGTTCGTGTGGAGCAACCGCTTATTGTGTAAGTGACATATCAGTGTATGGGTCACTGATGAGATAGAAGAGTGACCTGGCTCTTGTGTATTTTGAGACGGCGCTACATGTATTTTTTCTGCAAGTGGGAGACCGCTAATGTTCTAGGGTCGGCCCAGACTTCATCAGGAGAGTGACGAGTGAAATAGTACGACAGCAAGGAAGGATCCTTGTTCATCAGTGCAGTGTCAGTCAGGCAGTGGTACTGCGCTTGATCAGCCCTTGCTTGGTTCTCTGGGTGAAGAGGGAACTTTGGAGAGGCAGCAGACCTTGGAGTTCCAGTCCACTGGAGGAGCCTGGGTGAGTCGCTACCACGACTGGACAACCGCACGAGCTATCGTCCGCCTCCATGATGAATACTCATCTGCGTCTTTGATCTTGTACATAGTTCTTCTCGTCTGGCTTTCAGCCATCCTTCTCTGTGTTGTGGTTGACGTAGTTCAGAATTAAAGTTTTTTTGTTCTCTTAGCTATGACTTTGTGCAGTGATATGACGGGTGTCTGGTCCGAGCCCCCTTGGGGTTTGGAACCCTAGGTGAGGGAGGGAAGGTTAAGCTGTCCCGGCTTGTGTGGGGCCTGGTAGATGTGGAGTGCTATTGAGGTGGTTGGAGCAAAGGCAGGGGATAGTATCTATCGTGGCAAACCAGTCCAAGCCCCGGCGGTCTTGTCACAAGATAGAGTGGGGGCCCGTCCGGGATCTTCTCTTTGTTCTGACATCTCGTAGGAATAGGTTATAGTGTCATCTGTCCTATACCTATTATCTACTTGACGAGTAGGGCTACTGAAACCTTTCTCTTCGACGTGGACAGACATTTAGTTAAGTTAGTATAGATACATAGTTACAGTGTTGGTTGGAGTACAGTTAGCATTGTGATTGGGTATAGCATATCTATACTGATACTAAGTTACACTAAGCATGGCTACTCGTACTTTAGATTTAGCTAAGGTGCGGGCATCTGCAACTGAGATGGGATTGGAAGGTGAGGAGTTCAAAGCCTATGTACTGGAAGTAGAGAGAGACTTCAGAGCAGAAGAGAGGGAGAGAAGAAAGTCAGAAATTGAGCTGGAAGCTCGAAAGGTAGCACTGGAAGAGCAAAAGTTGGTGGCAGACCAACAGGCACAAAAACTGGCAGCTGACCTAGAGTCTAAGAAATTAGATGCTAGGAAGTTGGAAATGGAACATGAGTTCCGTATGAAGCAACTTGAGGTAGAGGCTAAATCTGTTGGTGAGTCTGAGGGAGCAGTAGGTGGAGTAGCTTTACCTAGCTCATCAGTAGCCAGCAGACCAGCTTACCATGCTATGAAATGGCCGTTTCCACCATTTGAACCGGACCAAGAGAAGATAGATCAATTCTTAGAGAAGTTCGAGGCAATGTGTAAAGCTATGGGTTTAGAGCCTGAGCGTTGGAATCTTAAGCTTTCACAAGGACTCCGTGGCACCGCGTACGAAGTGTATGCGCGTCTTCCCCCAGGGATGGAAAATGATTATCCAACCCTGAAATCGGCTCTTTTGAAAAGATTCGAAATGACAGCCCATGCTTACAGGCGGAGGTTCAGAACTTCCAAGAGAGAACCAGGTGAGATGTTCTCGGCCTATAGTGTGAGGTTGAACTCATACCTGTTGAAGTGGATGGCGTTGGCCAATTTCAAAGAGGATTATGAGAGTCTGAGAGAGTTGATGGTGGTGGATCAAATGAAAATGCAGATGTCCAAGCCTTTAAGGAATTTCTTAGGGGAAAATGGGGCGGAAAGGCTAGACATAGTAAATAAGTTAGCTGAAAGGTATGTGGAAGTCTATGGTGAGACTGGGGATTCCAGTCAGACTGATTCACAGAAAAGGCAGAAGGGGCTTGATCAGAAGCCCAAGACCAAAGGTCCCAAAGAATCATCCAATGTAGCAGATCCTGTGGTAAAAGACTCTGGTAAGAAACCCGATAAGCAAAGCCCTCCCGCCTCCCCAAAACGGAAGTGGAGTAAGAGGTGGTGTAAGCACTGTAAGTCTCCTTCCCATAATACTGTAGATTGTTTGAGGAAGCCAAAGGACTTGCACTTTGCATGTCTCGCCTCTACTAGAGGTAGACCTAGTGAGACCACACCTTAGGGTCGGGAGAAACCAAAGTCTGAGAAATCACCTGTGATCGAAACGATAGAGGTGAATGGGAAGCAGGTGGAATGTCTATACGATACAGGATTGCAGTTTGAAGCTGTAATCTCATCCCACCTTGTGAGCCCAGGGCAGCTCACCGGCGAGACAAGAGAATTTCAGCTGGCCATGAGGAGCTCCGTAGCTATGGACTTGCCGATTGCTCGGATTGACATTCGGTGCAGGTACGTTACGGGTAGCATCCAGGCGGCTGTGCTGCCTGATCCTATTTACCCTTTGATCCTCGGTCGTCCGCATGTATTCCTGGGGGACCCCAGGGAACATTGTCTAGTGAGCGCTAGGCAGGCCAGGGCTAAGGATGGAGAAAGGCAGTGTGGTAAGAAAATAGACCATTCTCTTGCAAGGTTAGTGAGCAGTGCTCAAAGTGGGGACCAGACTTTGCGTCCTTACTTACTGGAGGTGTCCCAAAGTTCTGTCCCGCCAACTCCGGGTCAGTTCTATGTAGAAAACCGGTTGCTTTATCGTAGAGCCGGGCAAGGGGATAGCCAGTACGGTCAGATGGTAGTCCCTACTGACTACAGATCCCGCTTGGTACATAGAGTGCATACCTTATCCTTAACCGGACATAAGGATGTGGGGACAACAGTCCAGTGTCTTTCCAGCCACTACCACTGGCCTGGAATGACAGGCGACGTGCGGAGATATATCCGGTCGTGCCCAACGTGTTGTCTGGCAGCACCAAAGCACAAGACCAGAAACGGTTTATCTCTGCAGATTGGAGATAGGGTTCTCGCGCTTCTCCCAATCGAGGGGGCGGAATTCGAACTCGGATGGCAGGGCCCTTTTCCTGTGGAGCGGATAATGTCCCGATCCACGTATGAGGTGAAGGTCCGCGGGGAATTGCGTAAGTTCCATTGTACTCTCCTTCAGAATTTGGAGAGGTCCGAGGTAGTTTCTCCACAAGATAGTGCGACTACCATCGCGCTAGATTCGGTTCTGGGTCCAGACGAGAGCGAGGAAGACTCAGTCCTACGCAGTACATCCTGTGGGGAGGGTCTGCGGTCTCCTGAGCGTTCAACCGTAGATAGGGCGAACGGGCTCCGTCGGGAAGAGGCCCATGGTGTTAAGCACACTGGGAATCGAGGTCGGACAGGCGATGTCACAGCTGGCACGACGGGATCGTCGGGTGACTCGATACGCCGACAGGCTCACTGTCCTTACTCGCGGGAGAGAAGGCAGGAGCAAGGGTACTCCAGACGAACCTGGAGTAAGCGACCATTCATTTCGGTCGACATCCGCGAACAGTCCACGAAGGTGATGCCTAGTCGGGATAGGAAATATCCTATTGTCGGAAGGGACGAACGAACCTTCAGTAAAGTAACCGATGGCCTGCAACAGGTGGATGCGGAACAGTCCAGTGTAGACAGATCCTGTAAGCCAATCACCAGGCCGTTACGTTTCGGGCCTAATCGCTGGAGATAACGTATGTTTGAGGCGGTGGTTGGTGATCCAGCATCCATACCATTCTGGTGGAACGTCTTTTCCTGGGAATCCAATCTTGATAGAGTAGAGGTTCAGAGTTCAGACCGATCTTTGTCTAGTGAGTTCGACCGGGTCGACCATCTTAAGTGGGGGCCTATGTGACGAAACGGATAAAGAACGGCAGATCTCTGCATAATATCCCTTTGAAGGGAGTGCGATGCGTTGGTCTCCCTTGAATTAATATCAATTAATAGGGGATTCCCCATCGAAAAATAGTGCGGGGCGGAGCTATTATAGTTATTTATGGAAAATCTAGAATATTCCCCCAAGTGCGTACGTGGTAGAGATCTCTAAGTTCACGTGTGCTTCATGCAGCACGGGGTGGTGGAACTTATCGTGACTCTGGTTTTCTTCATGAATCATGAAAGTCACGCGGCCCGTGTAGGCGAGTGGAAGGCGCACTGACTTTGTCGTGAGCAGTCGCCCACCAAACCTCAGCGTAGACAGATCGCAGCCAAGAGGCTGATGTAATTTTGATGTCAATATTCGCGGCCAGTGCGGACATCTACAGTCAAGGGTTGTGATTCTTCAATCACAGGTTAGTTGAGTACTTATTCTATTATTTAATTGTTGTCGTGATGCCGTGCTGATTCCCGGAATGAATTAATTGCCGTCGTAAAATTGAGTGGTCGCGTAGCGTTATCCGTTACAGTTGGCGGTTGCATTTTTAAGTAGGCTTTATCGATCAGCAATGTAATGTGTTACCTGACGGAACAGGCCGTATTCCACAGCGAGTGGTGTGTACATAAAATAGGCCGAACGATGTGCTTTACAGTGTGTAGCAGTTACGGGTTTGGTTTATTCATTACGCAGGCAAGGCGACAGTTTGTCCGTCAGGACATCAGCATGCTAGACGCTGTAAATGATAAGGTAGAGCTTAGTATTAGAAATGTGTAATGTGCTTCGTGACGTTAGAATGGTAACGTAATTGTTCTATCAGTGATGGTGATGTTTCGAGGAATCAAGGTGAAATCAGCAGTGGTGTATTTGCTGTGTGCAGATAGCAGTGTTATTCCTCGTAAGCCGAATGGCGTTGCATCGGTAGGATAACAATTGATAAAAAGTATTCATGATACTATTGTTACTGCTTGTTGTCATGTCCGTCCGCTAGGATGACCGTGCGTGTTCCATCTTGCGTTTGTCTAGGCGGGAGGTAGGCCGGTAACCCCAACCCGATCGGTAATAGGTCCGACCCAATGCAATCGTGCATATCCGAGGAATGAACATACCCGATCGAGGGTGATGCGGCACTCCGTAATTCGAGGCCGAGGTGTCTAGATAGATCGAGGTTTGAACCTAACTGTTTCTCTCTCTAATATTCTACTCTTCTGGAACCCTGACTCGGTTCATGGAGTACTTGGAGTACTGCCGTGAAGTAGTAGTACATGAGGGGCATAACCCCCCCCCCCCCCCCCAAAAAAAAAGGTGGAGCCAGAGTTTGGTAGTGGAGTCTAGAGGTTTGCTACATTGGATGACGTGACTTAAGTAGTCACGGGACAAGGTACACGAGACCACAGTAGCTGTGGGAAAGTGTAATGGTGGATGGCCACCACAACTGTGCTCGACCGGCACAGGTATGACTGACTTGAAAGATAGTCAGTGAATACAAGGGCAACTCAGGATCTGGGGCAGGGATCCCAGACCTGACACTATGGCTGTGATATGATTTTGTTATTTAAGTGTAACAAGTCCTGAGTTCTCCGTAGTGAATGCTATAGTAATGAATTATCAGGAGTATAATTCATTATGGACATATAGTTATTAATGTGTGTAATTCATCAGTCCATGGGTGAAGGGATTGATGAATTGATGAGTCTGTCAGGAAGGAGATGTCCGGCTGGACACCTTCTCGATACAGTAATCCCTACACTGAAAGGAAAGTAAGTGTATATGTTGATTGATGATGGGAGATGAAACCGGATTGGACTGGCACCAGGCGAAGGATGCTTGACAGAGTCATACAGTCGACTCTGGTGCTAGGGGTTATATGTAGCCCAGAAGTGTTACTTGACTGAACAGGTGTGCTATTGCTTTTTCTACCATCATTATGCCTATATATTATAGTGACTAAGTAGATCTATGATGTGATGATTTCATACTCATGTTGGTAGACATGAGGATTGTCTGAGAGGCAGGTGACCGGGTGGAGATGCTGGTAGTCTTTGTTGTAGTTGAGTACTCACACCAACCTCTCCGTGTTTCAGGATCTGTTATTACTATACAGAAGAAGATTCAAGAGCTGCACCATGAGCTCTATGGGCCCACTCATTCCAGTGCCTATCCAGAAGTTGATTGAGGCCATACTGGGAGTGGTTGTCTGATTCTGCGAGATCAATGTTGGAAGGAGCTGAGTGCTGAATAAGTCGGTAGGTCTAGGTTAGGACCTCCGTCAAGAGTCCGACGAGTGTCATCCGATCCTGAGAGGATCCAACACTGAAACGTCTGGTGATTCAAGCCAGTGAAGCACTGGTGACATTCAGTCTCTGTGTAAACCTTGGTAATTGCAAGGTAGTGACCTTTCAAGTGGAGCGAAGTGATCATTGTTACCGGTCACCATGACCTGTGTTATATGCTTCTGGCCCGGCTGGGTTATGGGACACCATGTATCAGTTGATGCTTAAATAGTGTTTTTACATTGGTTACCTTTATGAAGCCAACATGTGGTCCAGTGAACTAGGACATTGATTACAACATTGGTGGAAACACCTGAGTGACATGTTTGTTAAGGTAGGGAGCTACCTCATGCCAACGTGATGAACTGTTGACAATGTTTGTGAAGGTAGGGAGTTACCTCATGCGAGGGTGATGAACTGTTGACAGTGTATGCTAGGTTGTGATTACTACCCATTGATCAGGGTAGTTACATGATACTGTGTGAAGATCTATTGTCCAAGGACATGGACCTAAGGTGAAGTGTTTAGTCACCTGATAGACTTTACCAGTGACATTGTGTGTTCGTGTGGAGCAACCGCTTATTGTGTAAGTGACATATCAGTGTATGGGTCACTGATGAGATAGAAGAGTGACCTGGCTCTTGTGTATTTTAAGACGGCGCTACATGTATTTTTTCCTGCAAGTGGGAGACCGCTAATGTTCTAGGGTCGGCCCAGACTTCATCAGGAGAGTGACGAGTGAAATAGTACGACAGCAAGGAAGGATCCTTGTTCATCAGTGCAGTGTCAGTCAGGCAGTGGTACTGCGCTTGATCAGCCCTTGCTTGGTTCTCTGGGTGAAGAGGGAACTTTGGAGAGGCAGCAGACCTTGGAGTTCCAGTCCACTTGAGGAGCCTGGGTGAGTCGCTACCACGACTGGACAACCGCACGAGCTATCGTCCGCCTCCATGATGAATACTCATCTGCGTCTTTGATCTTGTACATAGTTCTTCTCGTCTGGCTTTCAGCCATCCTTCTCTGTGTTGTGGTTGACGTAGTTCAGAATTAAAGTTTTTTTGTTCTCTTAGCTATGACTTTGTGCAGTGATATGACGGGTGTCTGGTCCGAGCCCCCTTGGGGTTTGGAACCCTAGGTGAGGGAGGGAAGGTTAAGCTGTCCCGGCTTGTGTGGGGCCTGGTAGATGTGGAGTGCTATTGAGGTGGTTGGAGCAAAGGCAGGGGATAGTATCTATCGTGGCAAACCAGTCCAAGCCCCGGCGGTCTTGTCACACATGTATGTATGTATGTATGTATGTATGTATGTATGTATGTATGTATGTATGTATGTATG